>JAVSCE010007344.1:0-339707 GCA_032199065.1 Smutsia gigantea | reverse complement strand
CACCCTAAATGTAAATGGACTGAATGCACCAATCAAAAGACCAGAGTAACAGAATGGATAAAAAAGCAAGACCCATCTATATGCTGCTTACAAGAGACTCACCTCAAACCCAAAGATATAAACAGACTAAAAGTGAAGAGATGGAAAAAGATATTTCATGAAAGCAACAAGGAGAAAAAAGCAGTGTTGCAGTACGTGTATCAGACAAAACAGACTTCAAAACGAAGAAAGTAGTAAGAGATAAAGAAAGACATTACATTATGATAAAGGGGTCAATCCAACAAGAAGATATAACCATTATAAATATATATGCACCCAATACAGGAGCACCAGCATATGTGAAACAAATACTAACAGAATTAAAGGAGGAAACAGACAGCAATGCATTCATTTTAGGAGACTTCAACACACCACTCACTCCAAAGGACAGATCAACCAGACAGAAAATAAGTAAAGACACAGAGGCACTGAACAACACACTAGAACAGATGGACCTAACAGACATCTATAGAACTCTACACCCAAAAGCAACAGGATACACATTCTTCTCAAGTGCACATGGAACATTTTCCAGAAAAGACCACATACTAGGCCACAAAAAGAACCTCAGTAATTTCAAAAATATTGAAATCCTACCAACCAACTTCTCAGATCACCAAGGTATAAAACTAGAAATAAATTTTAGAAAGAAAGGAAAAAGGCTCATGAATACATGGAGACTTAACAACATTCTCCTAATTAATCAATGGGTTAATGACCAAATTAAAACAGAAATCAAAGAATATATGGAGACTAATGACAACAACAACACAAAGCCACAACTTCTGTGGGACGCAGCAAAGGCACTTCTAAGAGGAAACAATATTGTAATCCAGGCCTATTTAAAGAAGGAAGAACATTCCCAAATGAATAGTCTAAAGACACAATTAATGAAACTGGAAAAAGAAGAACAAATGAGATCAAAAGTCACCAGAGGAGGGACATAATAAAGATTAGAGAAGAAATAAATAAAATTGAGAAGAATAAAACAATAGACAAAATCAATGAAACCAAGAGCTGGTTCTTTGAAAAAATAAACAAAATAGATAAACCCCTAGCCAGACTTATTAAGAGAAAAAGAGAATCTACACACATAAACAGAATCAGAAATGAGAAAGGAAAAATCACGACGGACCCCACAGAAATACAAAGAATTACAAGAGAATATTATGAGAATCTATATGCTAACAAGCTGGAAAACATAGAAGAAATGGACAACTTCTTAGAAAAACACAACCTTCCAAGACTGACCAAGCAAGAAACAGAAAAACTAAACAGACCAATCACCAGCAACAAAATTGAATCGGTAATCAAAAAACCACCTAAGAACAAAATCCCCGGACCAGATGGATTCACCTCTGAATTCTACCAGACATATAGAGAAGAAATAACACCGATTCTCCTTAAAGTTTTCCAAAAAATAGAAGAGGAGGGAATACTTCCAAACTCATTCTATGAAGCCAGCATCACTCTAATACCAAAACCGGGCAAAGACCTCACCAAAAAAGAAAATTACAGACCAATATCCTTGATGAACGTAGATGCAAAAATACTCAACAAAATATTAGCAAACCGAGTTCAAAAATATATCAAGAGGGATCATACACCATGATCAAGTGGGATTCATCCCAGGGATGCAAGGATGATACAACATTCGAAAATCCATCAACATCATCCACCACATCAACAAAAAGAACAAAAACCACATGACCATCTCCATAGATGCTGAAAAAGCATTTGACAAAATTCAGCATCCATTCATGATTAAAACTCTCAACAAAATGGGTATAGACAGCAAGTACCTCAACATGATAAAGGCTATATATGACAAACCCACAGCTAACATCATACTTAATGGCGAGACGCTGAAATCTTTTCATCTAATATCGGAACAAGACAGGGATGCCCACTCTCTCCCCTGTTATTCAACATAGTACTGGAGGTCCTAGCCACAGCAATCAGACAAAACAAAGACATACAAGGCATCCAGACTGGTAAAGAAGAAGTCAAATTGTCACTATTTGCAGATGACATGATACTGTACATAAAAAACCCTAAAAACTCCATTCCAAAACTACTAGAATATCTGAATTCAGCAAAGTTGCAGGATACAAAATTAACACACAGAAATCTGTTGCTTTCTATACACTAACGATGAAACAACAGAAAAAGAAATCAGAAAAACAATTCCATTCACAATTGCATCAAAAAGAATAAAATACCTAGGAATAAACCTAACAAAGGAAGTGAAAGACCTATATCCTGAAAACTACAAGACACTCCTAAGAGAAATTAAAGAGGACACTAACAAATGGAAATGCATCCCATGCTCTTGGCTAGGAAGAATAAATATTGTCAAAATGGCTATACTACCTAAAGCAATCTACAGATTCAATGCAATCCCTATCAAACTACCAACAGCTTTCTTCAATGAACTGGAACAAATAATTCTAAAATTCATATGGAACCACAAAAGACCCCGAATAGCCAAAGCAATTCTGAGAAAGAGGAATAAAACAGGGGGAATTACACTCCGTGACTTCAAGCTCTACTACAAAGCCACAGTAATCAAGACAATTTGGTATTGGCACAAAAACAGACCCACAGACCAGTGGAACAGAATAGAAAATCCAAACATTAACCCAAACATATACAGTCAATTAATATTTGATAAAAGTGCCTTGGATATACAATGGGAGAGATGACAGCCTCTTCAGCAGCTGGTGTTGGAAAAACTGGACAGCTACATGTAAGAGAATGAAACTGGACTACTGTCTAACCCCATACACAAAGGTAAACTCAAGGTGGATCAAAGACTTGAATGTAAGTCATGAAACCATAAAACTTAGAAAAAAACATAGGCAAAAATCTCTTGGACATAAACATGAGCGACTTCTTCATGAACATATCTTCCCGGGCAAGGGAAACAAAAGCAAAAATGAACAAGTGGGACTATATCAAGCTGAAAAGCTTCTGTACAGCAAAGGACACCATCAGTAGAACAAAAATACATCCTACAGTATGGGAGAATATATTCATAAATAACATATCTGATAAAGGGTTGACATCCAAAATATATAAAGAACTCACGTACCTTAACAAACAAAAAGCAAATAATCCAATTAAGAAATGGGCAGAGGACATGAATAGACACTTCTCTAAAGAAGAAATTCAGATGGCCAACAGGCACATGAAAAAATGCTCCATGTCACTAATCATCAGAGAAATGCAGATTAAAACCACAATGAGATATCACCTCACACCAGTGAGGATGGCCAACATCCAAAACACAAACAGCAACAAATGTTGGTGAGGATGTGGAGAAAAGGGAACCCTCCTACACTGCTGGTGGGACTGCAAATTAGTTCAACCATTGTGGAAAGCAGTATGGAGGTTCCTCAAAAAACTCAAAATAGAAATACCATTTGACCCAGGAATTCCACTCCTAGGAATTTACCCTAAGAATGCAGCAGCCCAATTTGAAAAGGACAGATGCACCCCTATGTTTATTGCAGCACTATTTACAATAGCCAAGAAATGGAAGCAACCTAAGTGTCCATCAGTAGATGAATGGATAAAGAAGAAGTGGTACATATACACAATGGAATATTATTCAGCCATAAGAAGAAAACAAATCCTACCATTTGCAACAACATGGATGGAGCTAGAGGGTATTATGCTCAGTGAAATAAGCCAAGCCGAAAAAGACAAGTATCAAATGATTTCACTCATATGTGGAGTATAAGAACAAAGAAAAAATACTGAAGGAACAAAACAGCAGCAGACTCACAGAACCCAAGAACGGACTAATAGTTACCAAAGGCAAAGGGACTGGGGAAAATGGGTGGGAAGGGAGGGATAAGAGGGAAAAAGGGACATTACGATTAGCAGATGTAATGTTGGGGGGGCACGGGGAGGGCTGTACAACTCAGAGAAGACAAGTCGTGATTCTATAGCATCTCACTACGCTGATGGACAGTGACTGTAATGGGGTTGGTGGGGGCGACCTGATGAAGGGGTACTTTAATAACCATAATATTGCACATGTAATTGTAGATTAATGATACCAAAATAAATTATATTAAAAAAAAAGAAAAGAATTGGAAGACTTATCTGGATTCAGGGATTGTCGGGTTGGAAGGAAGTCTGAATGTCACATTTGTCCAACTTCTTTATCTTACGGATAAGAAAAGTGATGGCCAGGAGTTACCCTCCTGGTAAGTGACGCCTTCAAAGGCACACAGCTGATTAGAGGCTCTGCTTGTCTGCTGAGGGTGATATGTATGAATGTAGGCATCACCTGGAGGTGTGGGGGGCAGTGCTCTGGGGTCACTCTCACTTTCCCTAAAATGACTCCTTTGCCAGGTGCAAAAGCCCTTCTTTATCTGGCCCCATGATCTGTGCTGCCCACCCCCTCCTCATGTCCACTCTGTACCCACAGCCCTGACCTTCTGGTTTTCCTTTAACATATCAAGCCTATTCCTGCCTAAGGTCCTTCATTCATCCTGCTTCCTCTGCCTGGAATGTTCTTCCCTCGAATATCCACATGACTGCATTGTGCTGGAGCTAGCTCAGATCTACCCTCCAAATGTTAAATTGTTAGGAATTTTGTGAAACAGTTGTTAATCTATAGTTAAATAAATTATAGGCATACCTAAGAGATATTGCAGGTTCAATTCCAGACCATCACAATAAAGTGAATATTGCAATAAAGCATGAGTCAAATTAACTGTTTGGTTTCCCAGTGCATATAAAAGTTATGTTTATGCTATGCTGTAATCTATTAATTGTGCAATAGCATTATGTCTAAAGTAACAATGTACATACCTTAATGAAAAAATACTTTATTGCTTAAAATGCTAACCATTATCTGAGCTTTCAGCAAATCATAATCACTGATCATAGATCACTGTAATAAATATGATAATGAAAAAGTTTGAAATATTTGGAGAATTACCAAAACATGACATAAAGACATGAAGTGACCAAATGGAAAAATGGCATTAATAGACTTGGCAACACAGAGCTGACATAAACCTCCAATTTGTGAAAAACGAAATATCTGTGAGGCACAATAAAAAAAGGTATGCCTGTATGTTAAAAAAAAAAAAAATAGACTCAAAACATCCAAATTATTTTGCTACATGTCAGTGTTACTATGCTCTTGAGGTTATGTCTATTGAATAAATATGGTGGAAATGCTTTATCATGGTGTGCAGCTCTTCCCAACTCCACATTCAATGACTTCATGCTGGTAGCTTAAAATTAGCCATAGTGGGAGTATTTACACAGATAAATTGGCAAATGCTACAGATCAGGGGTTGATTTCTTGTTTTTCTAGACTTAGAAAGATGATTGATAAAAAAGCTATTAATGCAGATTAAGCATAAAAGTGTGTCATGTCTGTAGCCATTACACTGTGAATAGCAAAATATTTGAGGAAATAGTCTTCCAGTATTCAAAAACGATTATCCTTTTCAGAGAGAAGTAACTCATGCCATTGATGAATGCATGAAATTCAGATGTTCATCTCTGTTATTTCACTTTTTTCTTATTTGTTAAGGTAAAAGAAAATACTGGCCAACAGCCATGTCAGAACTACTCTTGTCAATTAAAATTATAGTTTGGCTATGATAACAAGAGTTCAGCAAAAATCAGCGAAAGCATTTTGGGAGAATTAATTGGCTATATCGAATTTACAATAAAGAGTATTATATATTTTATTATTATTCATAAACTATGACCTACATATCAGTAAAATTTATAATAACCTTATATGTGTGTAACATGTTTCTTTATTTTTAGTTTTTTAAAGAACTAATTATAAACAGTTTACCACACACCAGAGGTCTCTCTCTTGCCCTATACTTGCATCTCTGCTCAAATGCCATCTTCTCAGAGAAGTCATCTCTGATCTGACCATCATAGTTTTCTATCCCCTGACCCCACTTATCTTCATAGCATTTAACTGCTACTTATTGCATAGCATATATGTATCTGTTTACTTGTTTGTTATCTGGCTCCTCCACTGAATTTTAAGTTCTAAAATGACAAAAACAAACAAAAAAACCCATTTTGTTTTGTTTTTTCCCCTGCGTTGAGAATAGATGCCTGGTACATTAACAGGCCCTTAACAAATATTTTTTGAAAAAAAATGAATGAGTGCAACAGACCTTGTCAGATTCTTAGGTAAATTCATGGCATGTTTTAAGTAGATACAGGCAGGACGTTAGACTCCTTTCATAGGGTTACAATCATGAAGAACATTAGCAAATAGTCTAGAAATCAGTACAAAAAGGGGGAAAAAAACAGAAAAGGTTTTACAACTTCTGATCAGTATTGTATAACTAGCCTCTGACTATTAACTTTCAAAATTATTTAGGAAAAGATGACAATGTCTACCATGATGTCTGTTATGACTCTTATAAACAAAGCAGAGAAAGCAAAAGACCCACCATATTTGAACCAAGACGGGCCAGACTACCTGTGGAGTAATGTTCCTGCTTCTAAGGTCACATTTAAAGAGTTCCAATGACAACCAGTGCCAAGGAAAGCAACTGGGCACAAGAGCTGCTCACTGTTCATGGGAAGGTGGACAAGTCAAGAGATAGAATGTTAAAAATGTCATGAAGGTGGGTGGTACATATACCTACAGGGCACCTGCAGGTCACCTGAAGAACAGCTGAGCCCCCTGGGAATATATATATATATATATATATATGGCCCAGCAATGGGAAGACCTAGAGTCATGAGCTAATTAGCTCCCAATTTTGGAGAATAGGTGGCTATCTTACAGAAGAGAGAATGAACTCATGTACAAGTTCATAAAAACACCTATGACTGAAAGTGACTAACAACTGACTTGGGTTTAATTTTTTTAATTCCTTGGAACAATTGGAACTCTAAGACAGGCTGTCTTAGGATGGATTGTCTCACAATGACGTGGGCTGCCCATCACAGAAAGTGCTAGAACAGAGGATAGGGCTGGGCTTGGGATGGCAGAAAAGAGAAACTGACACTCAGCCTGTGGTTAACATTGGTGGTGTCAGTCTATTCACCTAGAGATTTTATGACAAAACATACTCTTTGTTCTTATGTTTTCAACACTCTTACTTTATGCCTTTAAAAAAAATAAACAAAAAACAGACTATTTGAATTCTAAGCAAGTTTTCTAAAACAAACAATATTTTAGTAATATTTTACATTTTATAATATTTGGCATATGTTTAGTCTTAAAATTTAATATTTTGGGAAAACAGCAGTTGTAGCAGAATAGGTTTTTTTAATGATTTTTTGAGGTATAATATACAAGTTACAAAATTCATGTGTTTTCATTTTTAGTAAATCTACCAAGTCATACAATCAACTCTATCACCAGTTTCAGCACATTTTACCTCATGCCCATTGCAGGAACTACAGTCCCCACCCATGTAATCATAGGATATATGGTCTTGTGCATCAGACTTCTTTAATTTAGCATAATACTTTTGAAGTTCATTGTGCTGTAACACGTATTAGATTTCATTCCTTTTTATGGCTTAAAAGTAATCCATTGTATGGACACACCATATTTTGTTTACCCATTCTCTAGTCAATGGACATTTGGGTTATTTCTGTTTTTTGATGGTTACAAACATTGATGGCAGTTTTTAAACATCTCCAACTCCAGGCACAATACAAAAATCCATGGAAAACATTTACAATAAAATTTAAATGAGACTCAAAAGTCATTAACTACATATGCATATATCTTAGAAAATATGCAGATCTTAAAGTCTACTTTTATATCAGATTTAATGAAAAAAATGTTTAGAATATATCTTAAGATGAGAAAGCAGGTTACAAAATTGCTGTAAGTGCAGTAAAATTCCAAATATTTACATCTATGTATGATTTAATTAATTCTAAGATGCACAGTTTTTCCAAAATCAATGGCTCTGGGCTCTAAATTCTCAATCATGTTTTATAATAAGACTCTAATTTACCATCTCCGTCAAGTTCTCAGTCATTGCACATGTGCAAATATTCAAAACAGAAACATCATAACTTGTAGAGTGGGTATGGATGACTTGGAAGAAAATGGAAGACAAAAATGGATCACTTTTTAGCCTCTCAGAATCAAATAGTTCAAAGTTAAGTGTCAGGAAGACTGTGTATCCAAATAAATCAGCCTCATTCTTGAAACCTGAATTCAAAATTAGGGAAGCTCTACATAATGCAAAGCCTGCTCAGAGCTCACCACCAATGTTTTTTTGTTTGGGGGAGTTTTTTAATGTGTTATTTTGAAATGCTGTCTCACCAATGTTTTTGATGGCACAAAGATTATACTACATAGAAAATCCTGACAACTATGAATCAAAGAACAATTTTGAAAAGTTAGACTCTGAATATGAAAAGTCTTAGGAATACCTAACCAATTTATTGTATTGATATTCCTGTTTATGTATGCACAGGAGTGATTTTGGATTTTAAAAAATGTCAAAAGCTAAAAGAGCTTTCTCAATGTGTATAAAATAAAAATTCTGTGTGATAAGAAAAGGTGACAAGAACTCCAAAACATAAGCAGGTGGAGCAGACCGCCCCCAACAGGCACAGGACATGCATGTCGTCAGAGTCTGGGCAGCAAGGAGCAGAAGGAAGCAGTGGCTCATCTGATGGACCAGAAAATAAGTGACCCAACAGGTACTCAATGGAAAGTGAGACATGCCAATTTGAAAATAGCAGCTGAAACTGGTAGGGAAAACACCAGTAAGCTAATACCAAAAAAAAATTTCCATTAATACTATACAGTTGGAAGGGGATTGTGGCCAAGACAGGGCCCCAAGGCCGGTGGCAAAATTCTGATCTCAGTTGCAGCCATATAACATCATTTTAACTCCTTAAGCTATACAAAAGTAACTGATAGATTAAAAATAAATTTTGAGAAATTACCATGGTTACTTGATAAAAAGCAGATCCTGTGCTTTACTCCAGACTGCTGTATCAGAGAGTTTGATAGTGAAGCCAGAGAATACTGAAGCCTCTTTAAGTTTATTGGGGGAGTGGCGGGACTTATGGTTGGCGTCACCTAAAATTATTTTTAAAAATCTGCATTTTAGAGTGAATCATATGTTTTGTCAATACCAACATTACTTCCAATTTTATAAAAGAAAATTTTGTCCAATAAAAGCGTCTCTATCTAGAGCTATCTCCTGATCTAGACTGATACAGAGGAGGCCTAACTGCTTCCCGGTGATGACTCAGAGCCCTCCACCAGAAGGGCTGGGAAGGCCTGCAGAGAGACATTGTTACATAAGCTCTCAACCAGGGACAGGCTTTCTCCAGGGAAGATCCTCAAAGGCAACTTTTGGAGCCAGTGCTTGCCTTATAATGCAGCTCCCACGCTAGCAACGTATTATTCCGTATAGAGAGCTTTAGAGTCTACAAAGTTCCATACATCCTCCTCCTCCCACTCCTATATGAGACATGGAGAACCCTTGATAGTAGGTAAGGGATGCATAATAGGAGGCAAATGAAGTTCAGGGAGGGAGTCCAGATGCACAGAAGTGGAAGGCTATGACCAATGTCTTCACCTCCAGTCCTGCCCATTTTATTTGGGCTTCCACAACCAACTTGAAGCCACAAAATCATCTCTCATGCCATGTTTTAGAGGCACTGAAGGTTTGGATAAACTGACTGTGGAGACAGAAATTCTTAAGTACCCTACATGCAACAATTTCATAAACATTTAGTATTCTGGATCTATTTCTTTCTCTGAAGCACCTACTGAGTTGATTGATAATTTATGCAAGGATGATGTTCTGCTGCATTTAAATCTAGGGGTGCACACCTCTGCCCTAATGTCACCTCTAATTTTCCTACCTCATTTTCCTTAAAGGAGTCAAAACTTGGTAGATACAAAAGAATTACAGAAGCTAAAGCCTTAAGTTTAAAAGATAAAGAGCTGCCGGGTCACCCAAATGTATCTGTATTGCACCTGTTCTATACAGTATTTTTCTCTACTAATAGATGATTAAATGTAAATCCTAATGTACATTCCGTTTTACATGCAATATGGGTTAGTTACTGTTGCTATGGAAACCTTCACTTTTACATTTACTGATGTTAATTCTGTGACATTTGCTGACTTTAGTACAATGTAAAGTTTATAAATATAACATACAGGTTTATGGAGGGTTTTTTAAAGTATTCAATTTGCATAGATAATTCCATCACAAATCTCTAGGTACATTAGGGAAGAAGGCATTAAACTGATGCCAACTAACAGTAATCAGCAAACAACAGGCTATTTCCAGAAATAACTATGTAGATCGATCCTCAAAAATCTCCTTTCACTAACAAAATGCCCCATCCATTGTATAAGCCTTCTAACCACTGATTCACTGATAATTTCCCAATGTGGAATTTCTAATTGTGTTTATTCAAAACACTTTTGAATCTGTTGCCCCATTTTACCTTTAACATTAACCTAGGGTGAGAGACAGGCCTGACTTGGTTTGAAGAAAGAGATGACCTCACTTTAGGGCCTACTTCCAATGCAGGGTAAACAATCCTTTGACTTTTGACAGGAGCTTCATGGAGCTCATTGCAATCAAATCATTTTTTTCCTTCCTATTCTCAGTCTGAGCCATCTTGGTACCTTTGGAATCTACCACAATTCCCATATGTGGAATAATGCATCCTCTCTACATGTGCTGAATTTTTTTTTCTTGGATTCCCTGATTATTGTTATTTAGCAGATGCAGAAACTGAAACTCACAATCATTATACAAAAACATCAAAAGTCATCAAGAAACTAATTGGGAAAGTAAATGAATCAATAAGAACCGATCGAACTGACATAGTTGTTTATGACAAGCACCCGACACTTTTGAAGTAGTCCCACAGGCATGGCAAGATTCCACTTCTCTGCTCTAGAGTCAAAGAGAAATGAATTATTTTGTGAGTCTCCCCTGGGCAAGCCTGGATTCAGGTAGCCATACACATACATATATAGATATATAAAGGAGAGCATATACAAGAAGCATTTTAAGTGGTTCCATCAAAGTCTGCACATTCAATGAAGGGAAGAAATTCAACCAATATTTGCTGAGTTCCTATATTGTGTCAGACACTGCTTAGCAATCTTAGAGTAGTGAAGTGTCTATACCTGTACCTGAAGAAGGGGAAGCAGATGCAAGACAACTATAATGCCATACTTAAGACTTATAGGGAAAAGAAAGCCAGGCCAACAAAATGGCAAATGGGCTTAACAGAGTCACAAGAGCTTTTCAAAGACAAGAGGCACTTGAAAGAAAACAGGACCACTAATAACCACAAAGAAACAGGGAAATGAGACTCAAAAAATGGGGAAGAGAATGAACTCTTAATCAGTCTTTGCTTTCAAAAACAAAAATGAATGTTGAACAAACTGGTATGTGAAGAGTGTGTTGTGGAAATAGAAGCTAATCAAAAGTAGGGAAGGGGAAGGGACTTGGGAAATGCAGAGCTCAGGGGAGGCAGACACAGAGGATGCTATCACATCCATTCCAGTGGATTCTGGGAAGCAGGTAGAGTGAAAATCATTAAACGGTGCACTAATTTGGGGTTACAGACATAGGTACATGTTTTGACGAGAATGTGTATCGATGAAGCCTGAGAAGAGTCCCTACTCTTCTTCCAGTAACCCAGTTAGGCTGGAGACCTCTCCTAATGCCCTCCATAGCCAAGCCATTGCCAAGCATTACACCATTCACATTCATCTGTCCCCCCTATGAGCTCCAGGTTGATCCCATTCATTGTCATCTTTTACCTGAAAAACTGTATCATCTTTCTAACTTGTCTTCTTACATCTGCTATTAAATCCTTCCAAATCATTGTCCACTCAGCAGCCTGAGAGATGCTTTCAAAATGCCACTCCAATGATGCACCCTCCTTTGAACCCCAACCAGAAGGAGCACATTTCACATTGCTCTTAGGAAAATTCTTTAAAAACAGTCAAAATCTTTACCATGACTTAGCCACAGTCAAACATGATCTGGCCCCAACATGTATCTGCAATCTTAGATTGCATTTGCATCTCCTCCTTGCTCTCTGCCCTCCAGACAACCTGGCCCCAGCCTATTACAACTTTGCACTTTCTGTTCCTCTTTAGAATGCCATCTTGTTACCCCACATTCCATTTATCTAATTAAATCTCATTCATTCTTTAAATCTTAGCTAAAATTTCACTTCCTCAAAGAAGCCTTTCCTAACCACTGCTCCCACCAGTATATCAGGTTTCTTTTTGCTTTATAGAAACATGCTTGATTTCTCTAGTGCACTTACCATGTTGTACTATATTCTGCACATTTTATCCATTATAACTGCATATTAATTAGTATGATTATTTAATTGCTGAATGTCTCCCTTACCTGGTTGTAAGTTTCTTCTGAAAAAGGCCCATGTCTGTTTTTACACACCATTGTATGATAAACACCTAGCCCTCACTCAATGTAGATGCACTGAATGAGGGAAGAATAAGATTTTAATGGATCTTCTCCAAAACACACAAAAACGTACAATCCTATCAGTATGAAGTCAAATCCTAATTCCCCAGCCAAGCATTAAAGAACCCCACCACCACCCTCTATTATACCAGAGAAGGCAAAAATTTGTCAGGGGAGGAGTGTGATGGTTATTTTTCTGTATGTGTCCAGATGACCTGGTTAAACATAATTTCTGGGTGTGTCTGTGAGATGTTTCCAGAAGAGATTAGCATTTCAGTTGGTAAACTGAGTAAATCAGATGGCCCTCCCCAGTGTGGATGGGCATTATCCAACTGGGTGGGGACCTGAATAGAAAATGGCACAGGAAGGCTGAATAAATTCCACCTGACTGCTTGAGCTAGGCTATTGTTGTTCTGCTCTCAATGCTCCTGGTTCCAAGGTTCTAAAGATCCAGCCTGGAATCTGTGCCATCAGCCCTCTGGCTTGGAGCCCTTCAAACCACACCACCAGTTTCCCAGGTCTCTAGTTTACAGTTTATGGGACTTCAAGTCTCCCATAATCTCATGAACCAATACCTTATAATAAATGTCCTCCTAGATAAAGGTAGAGATCATGAGATCATATTGGTTCTGTTTCTCTGGAGAACTCTAACACAGAGGGAGCAGAAAAGGTAGGGTGCCTCCACCAGAAACAGGAAGCAATTTAACAGCTCCAGGAAGCCCCACTTGCACTGTAGTCTATAGCCACAGGGCCCGAGCATGAGCTGCAGTGGGAACGATGCCTCCTTCAGGTAACAACTCTCTTCACACCTACAGAGACTTCCCTGAGCAGAGCCTGGCCAACCACACTCTACTCCTGCCCCAGACCTGGTTGCTTGGTGGCATATCAGGCCTTTGTTTCTTCCAAATGAGGTGCCCTTCTTCTTCCCCAACAAATGCAAATCCTATAGTCCCTTAAAGAACCAATTCTAGTCCAACTTTCTCCATGACACATAGCCCAAAAATGCTACTTTATTCATTGCATCCTAATGACACTGTCTTTAAAATTCTTCATGTGTTCAATCAATATTTAGTGAATGTTAGTCAGATTCCAGGTCCTGTACTAGACTCTGAATGTTTAAACAAAAATAGGCTTTATTGTACAGTTGGGCAATTTCCCGACTGCAAAAAGACAACTGGCCAAGGGAATAGGAGGAGCGGGCTGAAATCCAAGACACTTTCCTACGTGTTTTGGGGCTAGTATCTGCCAGGGAGACCAGAAAGCTTTCCCTTTGCACAGAAGGGCCTTAGGCTCACCCCAGGTAGTGCCTTTTACCAAGTCACATAAACATGTGCTAGAGGCTGCCGTGCCTGGAAAGACACACACTGTGCTGTGTGGAGCTCACAGTCCCTTATGTTTAAACTTCAGGCCTGCTACTTCTCTCATAGTCTTCATTCACTCAAGAAAGTTCTAGAGCATCTCTTCTGTACCTGGCTCTGTGTTCCGTGCTAACACAAAGATGAGCCAGGCGTGGTCCCTGGCCTCAGGAAGGGCACAGTGATGTGACACACACAGTAATGTGACA
This sequence comes from Smutsia gigantea, assembly GCA_032199065.1. Lineage (NCBI taxonomy): Eukaryota > Metazoa > Chordata > Mammalia > Pholidota > Manidae > Smutsia > Smutsia gigantea. Next base: position 325,637 of record JAVSCE010007344.1, on the reverse strand, counting down.
CTCACAATGGGTTCTCAATGTACACATGCTGGTTCCCACTTACAAGCCTTGGACAAAATCATCAACCAGCAAGTGATAAAGCTTTTAGTCCTGCTTCACAGTAGGACCCGAGACATGCTTTACCCTCTCTGGGCCTGTTTCTTCATCTGTAAAGCAGGGCAGTGTTTGGAGAGTCAGTAGAATTGAGAGGGAAAGATCAGCTCTGGACTTGGGCACTCCCAGGTTCAAGCCACAGGGCGACTCCTGCTCACGGTTAAACCTTGGGCTAAGGACTAAGACTCTCTCATCTCGTTTCCTCATCTGAGAAATGGAAGTGGTGCTACCACTCAATGCACTGGTGTCCCACTTCACTGACACAGTGACGCGAAGTGCACAGCTGTGGGACTGGTGCACAGCAGACCATCAATAAATGCTCACTATGAGTATCACTGTTCCTGTCGAGCATTTGAGTTTCATCTTCCTCTCGCCCCGTCTCCTGCCTTCAAGTTTCATGGGCTCCTAACCATTCAAGGTTCTGTGTGATTTTTTTCCTAAACTTCCTTCCTTATCATCTAGCTATATACCATAGTTGGATGGTTTTTTTTGTTTGTTTGTTTTTGTAAGATTCATTAAGTAACAACCTGGAAGCTGTATGAAAATTACTACAATCAACTCCTTGGTGAGGATGAAGTTTTCTGCCCTATACACAGACAATTTCTCATGGCCGAGGAAAAGAAAAGGATTATTTTTGTTATGTCTTGGCTGTTAAGTAGGCTTAGAGAAGCTGCCTTTTTTCTCTCTCCCTCATCCGGGGTTTAGATCACATTACGTGAAGGGATGGGGCTGCAGCCATCTCCAGAGCATTAATGCTGCATGGCTTTATCTCCCTGTTTTTGGATAGTTAAGCAGCTTAAATTCTCTAAAAATCACCAGATACATAGTGGCATCAAAAAGTTAGGAGTGCCCTACATTAAAAATATGAATTTGGGGTCATAATTTATTACATAACATAAGCCACTTAGAGTAAGAGTGCACACACATGTGCGTGTATGTATGTGTGTGTGTCACAATACTACAATCCCTGCTGGCATAACTTCCATCCTCCCTGCTCTCAACAGCCTGGTCTTGCCCATTAAGACACCTGTCAGCCTTCACCATAAGTAGAAATGTAGCTGGCTAGCTTCCCGAAGGCTAGGAGCATCCTGAGGGCAGGGCTTTTTTGTAATCCTCCATCACTGAGCACATACTAAAAACTCAGTAAGTTATAGAGAGATGAATAAGCCAATGAAATCCATCACAGACACCACTGTAATGCCCCAGGAAATGCTAATTCTTTAATCGTATTGAAATCAAAGCCATAGTAAAAGTAACAGCAGAATTATTTCTTCCTTTCTTTACCCCTGCCTCCATTAAAAAAAAAATTCACAGGAAATAGAGAGTTAGGACTGGAAACAATTCCCCATCCATTCTCTCCCACCTCCCCCATTCTCTCGTTATACCAAGAGTATCTGGTATCCCTTCAAGGAGGGCCCCAGAGACCTGGTAATATTATATATGGCTGGGCTCCTTGGAAATACAATGAAGTGAATTAGGGCAGAGATTTCAGTTTCAAAGTATAAATGTCTTGACATATTTTCCTTTCAGACAAATACCAAGAAATACAATAAGCTATATTTTAATGTTTATTTGTTTCAAATACAATATATTTTTTCCAGACAAATGCAAAGTTTTGAGTCTCAAAAAAAAATAGGTTTAAATCGCCATCCCAGCAAGCAGTTTTTAAAATGGTACACACAAGTGATCATTTCAAAGCAGTTTAATGCACTTAGCCAACAGGCATTAACAGTCTGACAGAATAACCTAACACCTTAAGCTTATTTTCTAGTCTTGATTCAGATGAATCTTAACCTTTCTAAAGAAAAAGAAAAAAAACAAGATGGGGTACCCACTGAACTCTGTAATTTTAGTATATCCTGCATTTGCATTTTGAGGTTGTTTTTTCATGGCCGGAAAAAACAATCCCTGGGCCTCCTTCCACGTGTGGACTTCAAGACAATGGTGCACAGAGCATTTAGAGATGAAGTGTGGTTCCCCAGCCCCAGCCAGTCCGTGTGCTTTAAGCAAGACACCGTGACTCAGCAAGCGCTCCTCACCAGCAAAGGTGGGAGAGAGCAGGAGGCTCAACAGAGTCAGTGACACATGACTTACCTTGATTTTATTTTTAATGTGGTAGACTAAAAACAGAAACAAACAGTCCACCTAATGAGAATCAGAGACTCTGGGGCTGAAGAATGACCCTTGTTATTCAAATCTCATCTAAACCAGAGCTGTCAGAGGAGGAAACAGGGTCAGGAAAAGGAAAGATTTATCCAAGGCTATCAGCTCAAGTTTAAGGAGGAAAGAAGGTATGAGAGGAGGTCAGGAAACATACCCCTAAAATGAACAAAAGTCTGTGGACCCATGATGCATCACGAAGTACCATGTAGGGAAGGGAAGAGCCGTTACCCAACCGCCCAGTCTTGGCAATCGACCTCCACAGTCTCCCTCTGAGTTAAAGATGTTCCTGTGATGTTGAAATATTGTTGTTCTTCCACCACCATGGAAACTGAGTCTCAGAGACTCATGTTACATGGGTGGGGTAGGACTTCAGCCCTCTCTGTCTTCTCTCTCCCCACTCAGCTTTTCCACTTGACTGGCAGCCATGTCACCAGGGGTCCTAGTGCCAGGCCAGCTGCCAGGTAAGGGGTTTTTCCCAGAAGCCACACCACATCACTTCTGGTTTCCCAGTTCTGCCAAAACAGGAGGAAAGGTCGGGGCTGGAGCCCAGGGGGACCCATTCTCTAAAATGGCTGCTAAAAGTTTCATGGACCACCGTCGGGGCCTGGTGGACAAATAAATTGTCCCCGAGCAGTTGCATAACCTTGGCTTATGGTGATTTTGCATCTTAAAAAAAAAATGCCATGAAAATCCATCCTTTGCTTCAGACACACTAGGCTAAAAATAGCTCAGTCAGCCAGTAAGTGTGTGTAATTTTTCCTTTGTGCATCTCCCCATCCACTGATTCCTCCCTCTCAGCAGACAAATACCCTCCAAGACAGACTGGCAGCCCACCCTCCGCAAAGTGACCAGAGGGATCTTGCTCAAAGGCAGATGAAATTGCTCCACCCCCGATCCAGATTAAAAAAAAAAACTATCTTAATCAGTTCCCTTTGCCTGATATAGAAGCGAATGTTGATTTAATCCTTACCATGTACCACCCGGTGCTGGTCTAAGAGCCTAAAGGCCTTACCTCACTAAATTCTCTAAAACAACCCCATGAGGTGAAGTCTGCTGTTGTGTCATTTTTCCAGGTGAGGAAACCGAGGCACAAAGAAATTAAATAATCACACCAGGGTCCTGAAGGCACTCATGCTAAAGCCCCAGAGACAGTCTGTAAGGACAAAGACCAAAGGCGCCAGCTCTGCACATGAAAGCCTTCGTGATCCAACCTCCATGGCCTCCCCAGGTTTATTTCCTATCACCCTCATCAGCCCTAGCCCCAGACACACACTCAGACGTACATCCCCAGCCCTAAACCCCGATCGTGCTCCTCAGAGCCTCACCCTCCAAGGTTCAATTTCTTTGCATGCACTGTTCTTTCTGCCAGAAACATCCTTCCCACCACCCTTCTCCAACTGGCAAATTCCCACTAGTTCCTCAAGACCCTGCCTCCTACAAATCCTTGCTGTACACTCACTATGCTCTTTCATGCCAAGGACGAGGCCCTTTCATCTCCAGACCAGCAACAGTACAGAAGGTAGATGTTCAACACCCACAAAACAAATAAGCTACGAGAATAACAGTTAAGACTTAAAGGGTACAGGCACTATGCTAACCACTTATAAAAACTATCTCACTCAATCCTCATAAAAACCCAGACATAGTTTCTATCATCATGGCCATGTTACCCATCAGGGCAACTAGGCACAGAAGATACTAATTTACTCAAGGTCACACAAATAGTAAGTAGAAAAGAAAGTCTGCATGACTTTAGAAGTTAATCATTTAATGCTAAGGTGATGGTAGGGGAAATAGCCTTACTGCACACCAAAGCCTTATAACAGAAGCACGTGTGTATGAGGCTTATCTATAAATGCATATGCCCCATATTAAAACAGTGATAACTCAGAATCTAGTTACAAAATGGCTGCCTCAGCGAAATGTGCCTTTACAAAAAAGAACACTTATGGCCACAGCAAATATCAATTGTCATGAAGGATATGGACATCAATAAGATAGTACCTGACCTCAAGGATCTCTTCGATCCAGTAAAGAAAATAAGATGACATGCATACAATTCATGACATAGCCCATGTTTTGAGATACCACTTTTACTCTTGAATCAAAAACACGTCCTTCACGGTGTCATAAATTAACTTGCTATATCTCAGCCTACTGGTTCTAGATCAACACTAGCCCTTAATGTTAATTCAAGCTCCCTCTTCCCAGCATGAATTGCACAAAAATCTTGTGATTTACAGACTCTACTAGCTGCTTTGACTCAGAAATAATACAAGAGAAAGAAAAATGGGGGATAAAAGGATCTCCCCTCAAACGGGAGGGGAAACTGTTCTTAAAAGGAGACAGAGTGCCCTGGGTGTAAGGTTTTTGACTAGTATTAAACGTTAGTGGTAATCATCATAGTAACATAACTAACTCCTTAGTACCTACCTTTCTCCACCTTACTGGTGGATGAGACTGATGAAGAGTACTAATTCTTTGAGTTCAAATCATGGTACAGAGGAGCCAGACAGCTTTTAAATATCTTTATGTGTTAATTTTTAAACATAAACATATGTGTAAATAATTCAGGCAATTCAAACTTTATATATTAAGAAAATGTATAAACACAGTTAAATACTCATAATTCTACTTAGAAGAGCTGAATTCAAAAGGACACCCAATATGTTCCTAAAGGTTGATGTATATGTTTTTGGGTATTAGGTTTATATATTAAAATGTTAACAGGAATTTTTTGCATAGAATTAAAGACAACTTGTACTTACCGCTTTGAACTTTGTTGTATTTTCAAATATTCTAAGTTGTTAATGTACCATGTTTTCAAAATAAAAAAATTAGACCTATGTTTTAAAGCATATGCAACTTTACTTCAAATAATAAATTCTAAAACAATGAAGGTTAGTGATGTGTTTTTCAGTATCAAAGCATTTTAGGGCAATTGGAAAACTGGAAAAGGAGAAAGAGATTTGAAAAACATAAAAGTCTTTGTAGGGTTGAAGTACAAATTAGTGGTTAGTTGGGAGTGTTTAATTTGGCCACTTTCTGGTTTTTACCTGGGCAACTAGGGCTGTGATTTAGAAAACCTGAGACCACTTCTGAGTTGGCAGCACTTCCTAATCCTGGTAAGCTTCACCTGTGTCTGGATTCTGCACTTCCAAAATTAAGAACTTGGACTAGATGATTTCTCTTGTCTATTCCAGCCCTGAACTTTCAGGATTCAGCTAATTTGGGAGTGGTAGGCTTCCTGAAATGTTCTCCATCGGAACCTTTCAAGGTAGGTGATATGCACCAACTGCTTAATTTCAATTTCATGCAAGAAATTTCAGCTAACTGCAGGGTAATTATGGCCTAAAATTATAAGGATAAGAGGAGTTTTTTGTGTGTGTACTGCCAAATGGTCAGCCTTGTTTATTAGCTTAGCTTTTGCTTGTCTATGCCAATTTTCATTCTCAAGATAAAATCCTCATGAGTTCTAAGAAATGACTCATATCAGAAAGCAAAATTTAACAAGCACTACTCTCTTCCAAAAAAAGAGAAATTAGATGGATATAGATATAGATACATATATACATATATATGTGTAAATAATTTAATGTCTGAGCTATGTAAGATATTTCTCTAGAAAGGCTGATTAAAAAATTATTTTTCATGTGGAACTCTAAACAAAAATCACAGGTGACTTGGTCAATGAAATGAAATGTAGAAAGGTATGTATAATTTAAAGAAGTCAATATGAAAAAACAAGGAGGCTCTACACTGAAATTAGTGGGACAAGTCAGCACATTGTAACGCCCAGTCGCAGCTACAAGGAAAGCAAAGGTGAGGAGCTTTACAACCCATCAACCTATCCCTCTGGCAGGAAAGCTACTGCACAGTGCCATTCAGCACATTACCAGAGCCACCCATGAGCATTTTCACAGTGTCAAGGAGTAAGCCACAAGGTGTCACAGTGGATCAACCGGCAGGGCTGTTTATCAGTCCAGACACGCAGGTGGTGCTTCATGCTCCTGACCAAAGCTGACACAGCTCCCTTGGAGAAGTCCCTGCCAGGCTGCATATTGAGAAGTGCTCCTCTTTAGACAGAAAGGCCAGTCAAGGCCAGGGGATATGTGCCCACCAGTCCTCCTCGGGGACCCCATCTAGATGGCTCTGCAAAGGTGCTGGTACCGGGAAAGATTTCAAGGTTCTGTGGTCTCCACTGAGTTCTTAGCCAGAGCAAACCCAAATGCAGCTTTTCCCCAACAGAGAAAAGAGCACATGTCCCACATACTGGTCAGTTCTTAATCTTTTACCAGAAGTATGGCTAAGAGATAATTATAACCTAGACTTCGGGGGAGCTCATGGCCACAGGAAGGCATATGATTATTATGTCAGCACTACTATATAACAATAAAAAAAACCCTGATGGCTTTATCATATATTGTGAGAATACCAAACCTATAAGTCCTACAACGAGTCATTGCAAATTTTGCTCATTAAATTGAAATATCCTAGTGTAAACCATGAAAAAAAATATTTTTAAAGACACTTTTAGGAAATCGAGCTAAGTGTTACATTACTTAAACTACTTAATTTGCTGACAGGATAGAGTAAGGACAGCATAATCATCGCCATCATCGTCATCCTATTTGCCATTTCATGAACACTTAATACACATAGGAGTCCCCCTTATCAGCGAGACATAGTCCCCAAACCCCCAGGGGATGCTTGAAACCATATATATATTGTTTTTAAAATGGTACACACAAGTGATCATTTCAAACCTATACATATTGTTTTTCCTATACATACAAGCCTATAATAAACTTTAATTTATAAATTAAGCACATTAAGAGATGAAGAACAATAACTAATAATAAAATAGAATAATTACTACAATACAGTTGACCCTTGAACAATGTGGGGCTAGGGACCAACTCCCCATGCAGTTGAAAATTCAAATGTAGCTTTGACTCCTCAAAAACTTAACAACTAATAGCACTGTTGACGGAAGCCTTACTGATAACATAAGGACAATTAACACATATCGTGTATGGTTTATGTATTATATACTATATTCTTAAAGTAAAGTAAGCTAGAGAAAGGAAAATGTTTTTCCAAATTGTTGCAAATCTCCAAAATATTTTCCAATATATTTATTGAAAAAGATCCGCGTATAAGTGGACCCACGTGGTTCAAACCTGTGTTGTTCCAGAGTCAACTGTATACTGGTATGTGAATAAAAGTTACTTGAATGCCGTCTCTCTGTCTCTCTCTCAAAATATCGTATTGGACTGAACTCACCCTTCTTCCTTCCTCTCCTGATGACGTGAGGTGATAAAACGCAAACGTGCTGAGATGAAATGAGGTGAATGACGTCCACATTGTAATGTAAAGCTAGGCTACTATTGAACTTCCCACGATTCGTCAGAAGGAGGACCGGCAGCGCCCAGACCATGGTTGAGGGCAAGTAACTGAAACCTCAGAGAACGAAACTGCTGTGCCAGGCATTTTAGCTGCATTAGCCATTCACCTCCCAACCTAAAACTAAGGCTGAGAAAAGGAAGGCTCAGAGAGTTAAGCAGCTTCCCTAAGATCACACAGCAAGCAAAGAGGCAGCCCCAGGGTTTGGATCCAAATCTGACTTATTATATATCATACTTCAGAACTTTACATTCCAGGCATGTCGTGGGAAAAACGCGGGTGGAAAAAGTTGTGCTATTCCCTAGCCACAAGGTGCACACACAAACACAGTATGATTGGGGCAAGCACATCTCTCTGTCTCCTCGTCTGTCTCACATACACACACACCATACAATTAGCAAGTGCTAAGGTACTATAGACCACAACCTCATATTCTAATATAACTTCGCATATTTTCTGTTGTGCAAACCACTTCAAATAGCTAATTAATGGCCCTGAGAGCCCTCTGCCGAAATGCGAAGTACTCTAGGAAATGTGTGGTATTATCATATTCATATCATAATTCATGACTGTGGACCCCCAAGTAGATCTAAAGAAGGCAAGTGGTGGAAATACCAAATGAGAATAAAAAACACTGAAATAAGTATAAATATTTTTAATCAGCAGTCAGGGGATTCCCATTAGACCCACACCATCCAGAGGGCAGAATTCTCCAGCCAACACTATATTTGAAATTCTTCTCAGTGTTCTCTCTTCTGCAGCTCTGGCCGAGCATTCTATCAGTGAACGCTCACCAGACTGGTAGACTCACAGATTCTCTTCCAACCATAACTGTAGGTGATGGTAGGTAAGATTCAAGGCAAATTCCAGGGTCAGTCTGGATAGAGTGGTATTACAGCTTCATTTCCTTTATTCAACAGATATATTTTACATATTAACTATGTGCATTGTGGCACTGAGGGGAGGGGCCACTGTGAACAAGACAAATGAGTTCCCTGACCTCCACGCAGATTAAATTCCATCAAGAAAAAGCAGACACTTAAGAAATAAACTAGAAGCAAGAAAATATCCACTTGCTGTAGTTGCTATAAAGAAAATCATCAGGGCATGTGCTAGAAAGTGAGTGGGGAGAAAGGTAATTGTAACTGAGGTGACCAGGGGAAGGGCCATTTAAGTGGATAGGTAGAGGATTTACTAAGTACTGGGGCTTAGAATTTAGGATAAATAAATAAAATCAAGTAATGGATTATCTTTGGAATTTCACATAGTCCCTTTTGAAATTAGTCAGGCATTTGAGAGATAAATAGTCGAACGAAGTTAGGTGGGTGGGGTCAACTCTCCAGCCACTGTCGAGGTCAACCTGTCCTAGGAAAACATGGATGTGTTCACCTAAGAAATTTCTGTAGGTGAAACCAGAATCCTAGCTATTTCACATCTCAAGAGAGGTGCTGCGGCAGAGTAGTTAATAGCACAACTTCTAAAGCTAAACTACCACCTGTTGACCTTGGACAATTTACTTAACCCTTTGTTTCTTCATCAGTGAAAATCCGGAAGTTAATCGTACCTATCTCAGGAGGTGATAATGAGGGTTACATGAGCTGAACTGCACAAAGCACTTAGCACCCTGCCCAACACCCCGTAGATGCTAGTGACATCACAAGCACCTTTCAGAAAGGTGTATACACACAAGTGCATGGATACACCCAAAAGGCCCTGTTTATTCATCTATCATGGCACCTTCTTGTAAGAGTTGGTTTGTATGTCTCCCTTCATTACAAAATTGTATGTCTCTAAGAGGACAGAAATGTCTTGATCGGCTCTGTATTTCCAGGCTCATGCATTGTTGTCGCCTAAAGTATGGAAATTCTTGAAGGCGCGATTGAGTTTTAAGTATTAATAACTGCCTATGTTCAACTGCATGCTGCTAGAATTCAATTTTTTTAAATCTAGGCTCAAATTGATAAGAAAGAAAGAAGGGAAAGAAGGAAGGAAGGAAGGAAAGAAAGAAACGAAGGAAAATCTTGGTCAGAAAATGACAAAGGTTTATGTAGTACGTACATCAGTTGAACATTTTTTAAAGCTCTGCTTTCCGACATTTTCAAAACGAAATTGTTTCCCCACAACAATTACATCTTGAGACACACGAACCAAATTCAAATAAGTCTGTGAGTTTTGTTCTTGATGATATATAAAGTTGGATGTTTGGGGTTGTTTGTTTTATGTTTTGCTTGTTCAGAAAAGGGGTGTTTTGTGTTTCTTGTGAAAAATGAGTTAATGTGGACAAATGTAATAAAAGGAGATTTATAGCCCAGTTCTCCATGCAATTAAAATTAATTTATTTCTGAAACCCAAACGAAAAGCTAAATGCATAAAAAATGTACATTGTTTTAAATCCTGTATCCTAATTTACATACCAAAAAGGGAGAAATTTAAATGTGCATTGATTTTTGACTGATAAGAATCTGTGTTGAACATGAGTGGAGAGCTTTTTTTTTTTTTGGCTTCTTGGCCTCCTACTAATAGTTAGTTTGCAGCAATTTTTAATTAAAAACAGTTCCCATAGTAAGAAAATGGAAAGAAGAAAAAGACCTCAGGAAAATGAAATCGGTACAAGAGTCCTGCAATTTGTTTTCTGAGGTCATGCAGAGATCTTGAAAAATTAGAGAGTTTGGAAGTTTTCATTTTTAAAACTGTACTTTTGGTTTCATTTAACATTTTCAAAATAGCTTTCCTTACCACTGCCAATCTCCCCTCCCCCCACTCTTCACCAAGCCCCTTGGAAAACTTGGAAAGTTCTGCTTAACACTGAAAATCATTCATATGCCTCCGAGTAACAGCAACATTTCTCTAAATTTCTAGGGGGAGAAAAAACCCAAGTTATCATAAAGCATTTTTCTTTTTTTTCCACCTCTCCAAAATACCTAATCTCATTTTAACTACACCCCATCTGAACATCAATGATACCAAGCTATCCCATGAATAAACATGATGTTACAATGTGAAGCCCTGTGACTGAAGTATATAAAAATGTAGCTGAAAGAAAAGACAGACCCCCACCCCCTCCTCCCACACCCTCCCCAGGGAGTTTGAGAGTTAAACTGGGAGGGGTGAAAGCAGCAGATTTAAATTTCAAGGTCTTCAAACATTTTTCACGTTCATATTAAATGCTGTAAAACTAAAAACCATAATTCTAATATAAACCTTGTGTGTGTGGCTTCCAATTGTAATCACGGTTTTCTGTTTTGGAGTGGAATGTGTAATACTGATAAAAGAAAAATCTCAAACCAGAAGAAATGCATAACGGAACGCACACTTTCCTGGAGTTTGTGGTATTTTATTAAAATTAGCTTACTGCCAGTATGAAAAAAAAACATCATTGGAATGGAGAAATTTTGGGTCATTTGAATGAAGGCACAGGCATAGAAAAGTTAACTACAATAACAAAGATTTTTATAACTTGTTAAACTTTCTTGAATCCTGTAATCATTTAGTGAACATGGTGAAATCTGTTCACTATAAATGAAGGTTCAGTATGCTATGTCTCATATTTTGCCTATATTTTCATCTCAGAGCACAGACCTCAGGAAATGAAAAATATATATAGTTTTTGTTATTATTGAAGCTTTTTACAGAACAAATTCTGAAATCTTTGGAACATATTTTTATATTGTATCTGACTATACTCTGTGTATAATGTTAAACTATGTAATTGTGGAGTTGTGTTCTTCCAAAAAACATGTGGGGCAGCAAGACCATTCAGATGAATTGTGGAAGACATAAGGTCGATTCCTGATAGCATACACTACAGAAAATGTAATCCCTTCCTACTGCCTAGGCATTACAGTGACCCACAGGGATGCAAAGCTCACTGAGTTTCTCTTAACTTCATCTTGGGGGGAGGAGGATGTGAAACACCCACACATTTCTTTATGAAATACCACTGAAATTCTGATGTTGTAAAGAAATTTTATTTCACAGAACAGCCAACAGCATTTAAAACATATTTGTGTTGTTTTTGTTTGCTTTGTAATGCATTCATATTCCTTCAAAAAGAGCGGAGGTCCTATAATGTTAGGCACTTGCTTGCCTTTGCCACAAAGATTAGGGATCTAAGTCACCTCATGATAAAATAAATGTGGAGATTTGGGGACAAGCACTTTTAGGGGATGGGAAGCAGATGCCCACAGCAGCTTCAGAAGGTGCCAGGCCCCCAAAGGTATCAGAATTGTGTTTCTCAGGCAAGATGCTAATTTCAAAGCCATCACTCTCCAATTCTTCTTTCACCTAATCAGTCATGGGTCAGCTAGGTAACAAATGTTTACTGAGTACCTACTTTGTCCCAGTAACTGCTTGCTCTAAGCACTACCTTTAAACAGGACTGGCACGATTTCTGCCTTTGACATCTTCTCCACTATTACCCAATTATTTCTGTACCATTTATGATCTTGAACTAAATACCATGGGCAAAGTAATAATGTCTGTGCTCTTTTTACTCTCGGTCACGATTACTTTCTTTACTTAAGAACGCCAAACCCAGGTTTTTGTAGAATCCGAATTTTTTAATTAAAGGTGTATCACAGGTAATTTTCAGATGAGGAACCATGATCCATGCCAACTAGTTAGTGATAGAAACAAGTCAGAAACAGGATTAATTCACAATCAAAGGCTCCTTAAACAAAACTACCCAGCTTCTGAAGAGCTGATCTGATTTAATTGGAAGAAAAGCATCAGTCCCCAGGAAGTAATGCTCTGGGGGTCAACTATGGAAGGAGAACAGGGAAACACTCGGTTTCATTAGTACATTGTCTTTTCCAGGAAGAAGGTTTCTAGGAGATTTCTACAAACTTGATAGCAATTTATTCATCACAAACTGATTTGCTACCATTTCTTTCCAGCCAGGTCTATGTTCAAAATAGAACGAAGAGTTGACGGTATTACCCAGACATGCGTGCGTGCGTGCGTGCGTGTGTGTGTGATTAGGAATCAGTTAAATAACACTGTAATATAAAAGCAGGAACCAAAAGAGAGAGAGAGAGGAAAGAGGGGTGAGTCTCTTGTCCACAGCTGTTGGATGCACTGGTTAAATTCTAAAAGTAATTACTCAACAATCTAGTTGATTTTGTCTGTGCATAAACTGTAACTCTTGCTGGGTACTATTCTATTTTATTCTAACCAATCCCCATCTAAGGCTCAGAACAACTTCCTCGTAAATAATCATCATTGGTATAGGCAAGGTATAACTTTTTAATGAAGTTTTTTTCTTAAATATTTTCTTTTCCAATTACAAACTATGATAAAAATTTAATATTTAATGCTAATATTTAAACTACTTTAGGAGCAATTATTTGATTCTCTCCTTTTTTTTCATATGAAATGAAAACAAGTTTATGGCCTTGGGTTCATGACATCATTTACTGCTTGGCAAAGAAAAAAGAAGTGTCAGGGCAAATATTTGGATAATTATAAAAAAGACCTAATTAAGGGGGAAAATGTTCTGGTTTGGCTCTAGAATATACCAGGGAACAATTCACAGTGCTTTTTTGTCATAGAGAAGTTTTAAAAAATCTCTACGATTTTTTTATAGCAGACTTTCCCTTCCAGTTTTTTGGGCTATGAAACACTTTTTTTCTACTCGGAGGAAAATCTTTAAAAGTAATACCCCACGATCCAAAAGTTCGGCGTTTCTGAGTTTAACGTCACAAAAAATAATGTGCCATTTTTAAGAAACATACTATGAATGGGGGACTTCTCAGAGATTTTTCTCTCAAGTGTGAAACCAACATGGAGATCTAATTGCATCCTGCAGGTTTTTCTGAGTTACCAGGATAGAGAAGCCTCCCAGAGAAGTCTCCTGGCTCAGAACGGGCCAGGTGGTAATTTAGGGGCATAGGCGAACACAGTTACAAATCTGTCTGCTCTGCTAACCAAGGAGGAATGGACGAAAAATCTCTTTCCACGACTCCTCAAAAACTTTCTAAAATGTAAGGTGGACTCGGGCTATCTTTCAATCTTGTTGCTGTTCCAGAATTGAGCCATGATGGCCCCTCTTCTCTTTTTTTGAACTAATGATATTTTAAGATTTTTTAATCCCAAATTTGCATTGTAATTAATGTGTGCCTGAACTATAAGACATTTTCTATCCTCCTAATTCTGAAAGAAAACTACAACCACAAATAGTTTTAGGCAGGAATTTAAGATTCCAACACACAGTTGCAAAGATCAGAATGAAATATACAAACTATAACACACACACACAGATAGTATCATTACTGCCAACAGCTCACCACGGTAAGAAAAACAGAGTTTACACTTCTGGAAAAGCTACTGGCTTCTGGAGAGAGCAATAGTATAAGAAGTATATTTAACATCTATTGTATATTAACAAATAAAGAAAAGAGCAGTGATAAAGACAGCCCAGTTTTTAAAAAAACATCAGTCCTTGTCCAGCAGGGAGCCAATCAGAGAGCAGGTCACATCTTGGTAGCTGTATTAAATACATTAAACGTCATGAATTCTCCATGGCTCTGTTGATAATTCAAGCAAGTGTGTTTTAATTTATCATAAAACCTTAATTGAGTCCCATTTCAGAGCTGAGAGCCAATCGTCAGTCTTAAATTCCACCAAAGCTATTCCCTAAAATCTCTCTGCCATCAACCCTCCAGGAATTTGTACTCTATGGAGAAGATGGAATTCCCAGCGATTTCTACTTCCTGAAGTGACTTTGGGGCACCTCTAGCAAACTCCTTCTCAGAACACTTCAACACAAAACCCCCAACTTACAGGGAAATGCAGAGACCAGCAGCCTACCTAGCACACAGGAAAAGTCATCTGGCATTAAATATTTAAATTGCAGGAGGCAGTCTGGAGTTTTGCATTTACAAAGTTCTCAAAGTCCTGTTCTCTCGGCTCCCAGAGTTGCTGGCCCAGGGGGCTGAGGGTCCCTCTCTCAGGCAGGAGATCACAAATTTGCAAAACTAGAGCTCACTTGAATGCTGACCCAGCCCCACTGGAAGGTAGAGCTCCTTAGGAGACGCTCCATCCGTAGGAGAAAGTCAACAATTCCCTTGCCCCAAGCAACTGGTTTCTGAATTTAACACACAAATACACAAACGTGTCCCTCCAGGACTAGTTCTGAAAAGTATGTGGGGTTACTCTCCTGCCTCCTTTACTTCAATTTTGATGACTTTGAAAAGCAAATGCAGGTCAAAGCAGACTTCCTCTGGGATTTGTTAAAAGATTGTCGTGCCAAATGCAAATCATCACAAAATACCTTGCAATTACATCTCCTGAAACAGTAACGGGACCGACTCAGAGCCTGCAAAACCCGAAGTTCTGGGAGAGCAGCATTTCTGGAGACCCGGCACGCGAATCAAGTGCTGGGTTGTCTATTTCAAGATTCAGGCAGAAACTGTCCCCAGCTCCAAGAGTTGCTGCGCCTGGAAACCCAGCGTTCAAACTAGTGGATTCATCCCGGCGCTCATTTCCACGTACGTGGTAGTATCTAGTGGGACACTTCCCACAGAATTCAGCCAGCAACCCAGGGAAAGCCCATACACAGTTAAAAAAAAAATACACACACACACACACACACACACACCCCAGGTTGAAGTACTTACCTCTGTACGAGACTGCAGTCTCTTGTTCATCTCATAGACTCGGTACTCTGGCTGTACCATGTATGGTGTATGCCTCCTATAAAATGGGCCGAAAGGAGAAGAATAGAAGGGGTCATGTGGTGTGCTGGACATCTTGCCTGCTTGTCGAAAATCAAGCTAAACAGACTATCAGTAACGTCCATGCAGAGCACATGGGCTGTGTTCTTCACAGTACAAAGTAGACGCACGCACACGCTCGCGCACACACACAGAGGCAGGCAGGCAGGCTGAACACACTGGCTGGGAACTGCTGTTGGAGCCCTCTATAGCAGAAGAGGAGAGGGAGAGCGAGAGAGGAGGGAGGAAGGAAGGGAGGGAGGGAGTACGGGAGCACGGGAGAGGAGGGAGGGAGAGCAGGAGCTTCAGAGAGGAGGGAGGAAGGGAGGGAAGGAGGGAGGGAGGGAGGGAGAGAGAGAAGCTGGATAGCTTTAGGCACCACTGCTTGTTTTTAAAGAAGCAGTTTGTGGAGAGGTCATTTCCTGTCCACACTGTAGACTAGTTCAAAAATATAATTCTCCTCACAGTCTGACAGAGGTCTAAGGTTTGGTTTTAATTTTTTTCCTCCAGCCAGGACCCTTCACAACCTGATTGCTAAGCTTGTTAGCATATAGGTGGTTTAACCGCTGCCTGCTGGAGCCACTCACCCCTGACAGCCACACTGCTGTAATGTATCAGAAATGTGATTGCTACAAAATACAGAAACACGGGCATCCTGGTCTCCATACTGGAGCAGGTGATTCACTCACATGCAAAGATTTCCCTCTGCACCAATCTCCCGATATATAGTTTGGGTTTTACTTGCTGCTCTTCCAAGAGCTTGTTACAGTCTTTGCATTTCTACCCCTCCTCCCTCCCTGCCCCCAGCCGCCAGCCCTCTTCCCAGCCCCTCCCTCTCTTCCCTTGGCTTCATTCATGCCAGTTTAAGGGGGCCTGGATTCAGGTTACAAAGCATTTTCAGGTAAAAAACAATCATTGGGATGCGAATGCCTAAGATACACCCATGGAGCGATGGTCTTTTCTTTTCTACAGGGGAAAAAAACTCTCCCAAAGCAGACCTCCAAATAAGATAAGAAAAAAAACAAGAAGAAAACTCCCATAAAAATGACCAGGGACAATTCAGTTGAGTAGGAAATTGCAGATAATTGAACGGTTCGTCCCCAAATAACATGTCCAACTGTGATGGAGACAACGTCTTTATTTTCCAACACTGCTCAAGTGCCTAAATCCTTTCCCAACTGTGGTATGTGATAACTGGAAGGTAGCCCACACAGCCCATGGGAGCAGAAAGGATCTATTTAGGGAATGAAGTGATCTATATGTCAATCAAATTCTGCTAGAACCAATGATAACCAGACATACAGCCTTTAAGCAAAGCCCAGACACAGAAAATGTAAATATATTGAGCTAATACCCAGTAAGGTCTGTGGCATCAAGGAAAGAGAGCAGAGACCACCAAACAAGCATGAGGCATTCAAGACCTGAATATAAATGCATGCAAATGAGACATTTCTTCTTTTTAATAAGCAGATTAATTAACTTTCTGCCCCAATCACGACTTGGGGTATCTCTAAGTCACTAGCCAACAGGGGATAAGGTATTACTAATTCTGCAATTTACACTCTTGAGAATACTCGGGTGTAGAAATACCCCCAGACTGCTACCTTGATCAGTCCTTTCCATAACTGCATGACATGTTTTCAGGGTCCACCCCAAATTTCCGGCGCAGCCCATCCCAGCAAGGTCCCTTGTCGGGATGAGATGAGGGGGGCATTAACTGAGGCGGCTTGGACCTTGTCTGAGAAGACCCCAGGGCAGGCCAGCTTGCTTGGTTTCAGGTTTCATTACAAATTCAAAAGCTGGACCAAACTTGCTGCAAGGTTTGTCAAAACACACAACCTTGTAAAGACAGGATTTCAAACAAGTTTGGCATGATTTATGTTTTGGAATGACGGCCACTGCAAAACCAAATGGTTCCTCGTGTTTAAATTCACAAACTAAAGACGTTCCTAGAGTTTAGTGCCGGCCTGAGTCTGTGTTTATGTGGCTGTTTCAGCACAAGAATCAAAGTAACACCTAGCAGGTGTGTGCAGCACACAGCTGATCAAAAATGAGAAACCTCAAACATCCATTTAGGGTATTCCTTTCGGAGTAAGGTTAAGCTTCACTCTCATTAATTCTTGTGGATCATTCCAAGTTGTAACTGGAAATACTGCTTTCTGTTAATACCTAAAGACTCCAAATTTACAAATATCTGAAACTTTATAGTGCTTGGACCACACAGCTTCTCATTCTTGCTGCTTCAAGAGTCTCCCAATGGGTCTCCCTGCTTCCAGATTCACAGATCTCCTCTAACTTGGGATTCATCCTTATTCTAATTGGAATGTTGACCCTAGAGAAGGGAATCTGATCACTCCCCACATTTTCTCTTCCATGTTTCCCTGCGGCCAGGAGGAAAATGTCCAAACTCCTCAGGCTCAGTAAGACCTGCTTTCTCCATATGTCTATCTTTCTCTCTTTCTGACTCTGTCAAACACATACTTATACTTTATTTTTGTTTGTTTCTTAAACATGGACTTCCCGAAGTTGCACTCTCCTGGCACGAATGAGCAGATGTGTACTTCTGCCCCTTCCTTACCTGCAAACTCCTACTCATCTTCCATCTAAACTGTCTCCTCGCCTCCGAATCCTTTTTCATTACTCATTCAGTCATTCTTGTATTCCATGGATGTTCCATTCCCAGTGGAAGGGGACACAGGCTATAGCACTGACTGGAGCACATTTCAACACCTGTTCCACCCTTATCAAGTGACTCCATCGTTCTGTGGCTCTGACATCTTATTTTTAAGTTGGGGACAATCATATTAACAATTCATAAGATTGTTGCAAAGGATCAGATGAGATAATGCACTAGAATGTATCAGAGCCCACACATATAAATGCTCAAAACTGTTATTGTTATTAGGTACCTAATATATGCTTAGGTCCTAGGGAACACTGGGAGGCCAAGGTGGACATAGAAGATAGGCTCCCTGCCTTCCTGCCCCTTGCAGGCTAGGGAAGGTCAGGGGTGGGGAGACAGCCTAGAAGAAATGGTAAGCCTTTGGAAACAGGATTTCAAATTGTAGAGTGTGTTATGAAGGAAATAACTAAAAGCAAGAGATAGAAAACAATTTCCCTCTTTGGATCAACATTGTTTCCTCTATATTCTTCTGTTGGAGAATTCACATGTAAACATAGCAACTGCTGTCAATTTAAGTCCTTACTATGCAGCAGGCACTGTGCTGAGTGGTTTACACAAATATTCTTTGTTAATCTCACAATAAACTTATGTGATTGATTCAACTACTCTTCCCCCCCCATTTTACAGATATGGAAACTGGGACTTTGAGATGCTGAGAAATTTCTTCAAGGTCATACAACTAATAAGTGACAGGAACAAGATTCACACCCATATACCTGGGTCTTACGCATTTCCTGCTTTGAGCCCAAGGTCCCCCCTAATCTTCTGGATATCTCTGTTTTTTGTTGCTAGTGGCCAGCATGGTGCTGAGGCTACAGTTAGGTACTCAACTCATGTTCCTAGTTAAGTGGAAGAAAAGGCAAAACGAGAAAGGGGCTTTCATCATTTGGATTTTATTCATGGTTCTGCTTAATTTCAGACACCCCTTATCCCCTGGCCCCAAATCCATTCTCCCTGAAGCCTTGCCAAACTACTCCCACTTTTCTTTTTTGTCCAAAATTCCAGCACACATCCCCAAAGCTGCACTGTTAGGTGTGTGCCCTTTGCATAACCAAGTTCCCTGGTTGGTTCTGCCACTTCCCTGATTCTTTAGGGACCAGCTATGACTTATCTTATTCTAACCCAGGGCTGAGCCTGAGAAGGGAAGAAGGCTCAGTTAAGCCTGGTTTTCCTTTAGAAAACCAGGGAGAAATTCAATAAGCAATATTTGTATATCATAAAGGAATGAACAAGCCCAACCTCCAGTGATACGGTTCTATTACCCGAAAGATTGAACCATGCATTTACATAGAATTTTGCATGTTGAGTATTGAATCCAAAAGTCCTCATAGGGGCATTCAAGGTGCCCTACAAGCTGGCCTGACCATCAAGTTTGGAACCTCATCTTGCAATATTCACTTTAGGTTTAATCCAGAGTGTTATCTTTCCTTTAATTTGAAATACTTGCCAACAGTTATAAAAATAAAGAATTTTACTTAACATCCAGATTTTCATCTTCTCTTGAAAAACCGTAATTTCTGGCATCCTTTGGCTTGCCCATCATGCAGTGGGACCTAATAGTGTTTGTCCATTCACCATGGTCTCCATTATGGGATGGGCTTTCAACCCACGTCCCTAATTTCCATTGTCCTCCTGGTCTCTCTATTTAAGTCATTGTCCCTTTCCTTAATTTATCCAATTGCACCCTCTCCAATTCCTTCCACCAAGGCTTGTTTGCTTTAGAAAGCTAGTTTTCTTCCCATTTTCAGTCCCCCTTTCTGCCTTCCCTTACCTATCCCTGCGCCCAATATTTATCTTTCTGCCTCTTCATTCAATAAGCACGTAACTAACATATAAGCGCAAGATACAGATGAGATGTGGCAGGGGATAAAGATCCAGACATATAAGGCATTGTCTCTGTTTTTAAGTGACTTACAGATATGCAAAAATATGCTCCTTCAGTCATAAGTATATATTACCCCTTACTATGTACCAAGCACTGTGCCAGGTGCTGGGAATACAGCCCTAGGAATAAACAAAAGCAAATGCAGAACTAACCCCCTACAGTAGATAAGCAGTCTTGAAGAATCTTGTAGAGAATGAACTTTGGAGTGTCACTGACTTGGCCTGAATCTTGAATCCTGAATTTAGCTATGACTTTAGGCACCTAATCTCTCTGTGCCACATTTTTCTAACCAGTAAAATGGAGCTAATAACAATCCTGAGATTCTTATGAGAATTAAATAAGTAAATACATATAATTGACTAAAACAGTACTTGGCATTTAGTGAGTCCTCAATAACTGTTATTGTTATTAGAAGAGAAGACAGTACTCAATATCAGAAATAAATGTAAAGTGACACTGAATTGTGGAGGACAAGCTGGGATAAGGAGAAGGAATTAGCAGTAGCGATAAGGCAGGAAAAAATCGAATGCATCGTACGGTAGGCATCTTCAAAGTTATAAATGAAATGCTAATTTACAGAGAGCCTTCAAGAAAGAAGGGATTCACTCAAACTAGTTAAATCAAAGAAGGCTTCACAGAGGAGTTGGTATTTGTGTTTATTCTAGGAAGATATGTTGGAGACACAGAGATTAAATTCTGAGAAAGGTTATGCCAAGCAGAGGGAAACCACGGAATTGAATGTTTGACATCAAGCTAAGTCAAGAAACTTTGCAAAAGTAGACACAGCAAAAAATGTTAAAACACAGTTCTAGAAGGCCTTAAGTACAGGCACACATCAGAGAAACTGCAGGTTCAGTTTCAGACTCCTGCCATAAAGCAACTATTGCAGTAAAATGTGTCAAGTGAGTTTTTTGGTTTCCCAGTGCATATAAAAGTTATGTTTACATAATACTCTAAGTGTAATGTGTAGTATTATGTCTAAAAAACACAATATGCATACCTTATTTTTAAAATATTTCATTGCTAAACTGTGCTAATCATCATCTGAGCTTTTAGCAAATCATAGTCTTTTTGCTGGTGGAGGGTCTTGCCTCAATGGATGGCTGCAAACTGATCAGAGCGGTGTTTACTGAAAGAGGGGGTGGCTATGGTAATTCCATCAAATAAGACAACAATGAAGTCTGCCATATCTATTGTCTCTTCCTTCCACAAACAATATCTCTGTAGCATGTGATGCTGTTTGATAGCCTTTTGCCCACAGGAGAACTTCTTTCAAAATTGGAGTCAATCTTCTTAAACCCTGTTTCAGCTTTCTCAACTCAATTTATGTAATACTTTAAATCCTTTGTTGTCATTTATTTCAGCAATCTTCACAGAATCTTCACCAAGAGCAGGTGCCATCTCAAGGCACCACTTCCTTGCTCCTCCACAGAAGTAACTCATCCATTCAATTTTATCATGAGATGGCAGCAGTTCAGTCACATCTTCAGGCTCTGTTTCTAATGTTACTTTGCTATTTCCACCACAGTTGCAGTGACTTCCTCTACTGGCCCCTTAAACCCCCTCAAAGTCATACATGAGGGTTGGAATCCACTTCTTCCAAACTCTTGTGAATTTTGACATTTTGAACCATGAATGCTCTGAATGACACCTAGAATGGTGAATCCTTTCCAAAAGTTTCCAATTTACTTTGCCAGATTCATCAGAGGAATCACTACTATATCTATGGCAGGAATAGCCTCATGAAATGTGTTTCTTAAATTACAAGACTTGAAAGTAAAAAAATGACTCCTTGATCCACAGGCTGCAGAATGGATATTGTATTAACAGGCATGTAAACATTAATCTGGTTGTCCATCTCTGCCAGATCTTTTAGGTGACCAGGTGCATTGTCTATGAGCAGTAATATCATAAAAGAAATCTTTATTTCTGAGCATTAGGTCTCAACAGTGGGCTTAAAATAGTCAGTAAGCCATGTTGTAAACAACTTTCATTCAGGCTTTATTATTCCATTTATTGAGCATAGGCAGAGTAGATTTGGCATAATTCTTAAGGGCCCTAGGATTTTCAAAATGGTGAATGAGCATTGGCTTCAACTTAGAGTCACCAGTTGCATTAGCCCCTAACAAGAGAGGCAGCCTGTCCTTGGAAGCTTTGAAGCCAGGCACTGACTTCTCCTCTCTAGCTATGAAAGTCCTAGATGGCATCTTCTTCCAATAGAAGTCTTTTTCATCTACACTGAAAATCTGTTGTTTAGTGTGGCCACCTTCACTAATTATCTTAGCTAGACCTTCTGGATAACTTGCTGAGTCTTCTGCATCAGCACTTGCTACTCTGCCTTGTACTTTTATATTACAGAGATGGCTTCTTTCCTTAAACCTCATGAACCAGCCTCTGCTAGCTTCAAACTTTTCTTCTGTAGCTTCCTCATATCTCTTAGCCCTCATAGAATTAAAGAGAGTGAGGGTCTTTCTCTGGATTAAGTTTGGCTTAATAGAATGCTGTGGGTGGTATGATCTATCCAGATCACCAAAATTTCTCCATATCAGTAATATGGCTCTTTTGCTCTCTTACCATTCTTGTGGTCACTGGAGTAGCATTTTTCCTTTTCTTTGAGAATTTTTCCTCTGTATTCACACCTTGACTGGTTGGCACAAGAGGCCTGGCTTTCAGCCTATCTTGGATTTTGACATGAGTTCCTCACTCAGCTTGATCATATCTAACTTTTTATTTAAAATGAAAGACATGCAACTCTTCCTTTAACTTCTTTTCACTTCCATAATTAGAGGACATTGTAGGGTTATTAATTAGCCTAATTTATTATTGTTATGTCTCAGGAAATAGGGATGCCCCAGGAAAAGGAGGGAGATGCGAGCAGCTAGTCAGTGGAGCGCTCAGAACACACACAGCAGTTCACTGTCATACATGAGCATGGTTCATGGCACCCCAAAGCAACAACAGTAACATCAAAGACCACCAATCATAGACCACCATAACAAATATAATAATAATCAAAAAGTTGGAAATATTGTGAGAATTACCAAAATGTGACACAGAGAAACAAAGTGAACAGTATCGGGAAAATGGTGCCAACAGACTTGCTCAGTGGAGGGTTGACACAAACCTTCAGCTCACAGAAAGCACAATATCTGTGACGCACAATAAAGCAAAATGAAATAAAATGAGTTATGCCTGTACCATTTTAAGGAATTTTCAGTTAATTGTACGGACACTACGGAACCAGAAAATGACCAGATAAATGCTTTGAGCAGGATGACTTGCGGATACCAGGAGGATGGAGTGGATTCAGGCAGACCTAAAACCTGAGCTATGTTTTGGGAAGTTGATTTTCATCAAAGGAATCCCCAGCATCCATTTGCTCAGTATCTTCTCTCTGGAACAAATGAAAGAGAAGACCCAGAACAGGCTGCAAAAGTTCCGTCATGGCTCTTGGCTATTACCTAGCGTTATAATGACTGATGACTTTGTGGAATTCTTATAGGCCGTCTCATCAGTACCAAGTATCATTTTCAAGCACTTAAAATTAACAAATGGAGTCAGTCTGTGGTTGAGGAAGGCAAGAGCTGACTATGTCAAAGAGCCTGAGGATCTGTCTCCTCCCTGTGATTTTGGAGGTACCTCGGATAGACTTGCTGGTGTTGTTCGCTGTCATTCTCTGATGTCCTCCTGACTAAAGCAAACCTAATAAGGAATTGTCCTAAGGAAGGCCATAGCCATTGAGAATATCTCATTTCTCAAGTATCAACAGTTAAATCCTCCCCACATTTAATCATTTCACAAGTGTTCACTGAGTGCCCTCCATGCTCTGGACCCTCTTCTCTCAGACTCTGTGCAATTGGTCCCTCCTGCCCTTCCAGCCATATCTGTGCCTCTCTTTCCCCGTGAACTCTCCTTCCACTTCATTCCAAAGACACACTTCTTTCCCCTAGATTCTACAGCCCTCCTCTCTTTGCCCCAGGCATGAAGAGCCTCCTTAGCCTCAGTCTCCGTTCAGGATGTTACCTCTTTGGAGAGATCATCCATGATCAAATTATCTAAATAAGCAATCCATTCACCATCAGTTTCCATTATTGATTTTTGCTTGTTAGGCCTGTAACACTGATTACTACTTGTAATCATGTCTGCATTTGATATTTACTTATATGTTGCCTGTGTCCACTGTGAGACCATAAATTCCATGAGTTCCAATGATGTATTGGTCTTATCCACCCACGTACGCTCAGAATTTAACGTGCTGCCTGGCACATGTGGGTGCTCAGTATATTTTTGTATATATCCAAATAAGTGGCTGAAAACATCAGAATGAAGGACCTTCCTAGCAATTTATATCCCCTACTTCTAGGCCAGATTATCCATTTAATGGGGATGTATAAAGTTATTCATTTATTCTTTCAGAAAACATTCATTAGATTCATAGCCACAGACTATGCCAACTACTGGGCAAACAAAAATGGGCAAATTTGATAACTGGAGAGATTCCCTTTTCAAGGAGCTAATTCCCTTTAAGGCCCTTTGTCATCATGAATTGTTCAATACCCGAAAGATCTCAGAGCTGCTATTGAGAGTTCTGTAATCTGCTTCTGACCCATGGGAGACCATGGGCCAAGTATCCAAGACTCTGCACCCTTGCTCCAGTTTGTCATTTCCTCATTGTGTGAACTGGATTTCACACAAATACTGAATCATTGAAGTCAGTGGTAGTTTCTTTATCTGCAAAATAAAGTTAATAGTACTAATTTCATAGGGTCATGATGGGAATTACAGAAGAAAACTTTCTGTTCAAACATAATAACCAATCCTTAGAAAGCTGTTATGAGATGTCACACATTGTTCCAAGCACTTTATAAATATTAACTCACTTAACCCTTACAATAATCCCATAAGACAAAGACCATTATGGTTCTTATTTTATGGATGAGGAAGCATAGGCACAGAGAGGCTGAGTAACTTGCCCAAGGTTACCCAGTGGGTAATTGGTGGGATGGGAACTGAACCCAGGCAGCTGACTCCTCTCTCTGGATGCTCTCACACAGCCACTGTCCATCTCCATACTAGTTTGTGAGCTGCTTGGCAATGGAGATAATGTCTATTTGGTACATGTCCATACAGACATACAACATATTTTGTCCTGAAAAAAGGAAAATATAAACGGGAAGATATGACATATCATTTGGGATTCTTTTGTTTGCAAGTAAAAGAAAACTTACTCTAAATGTCATAAGCGGAGAATATATTTGTAAATGATGTATTCAACAAGGGGTTAACATACAAAATATATAAAGAACTCATATGCCTCAACAACCAAAAAGCAAATAACCCGATTAAAAACTGGGCAGAGGATATGAAGAGACAATTCTCCAAAGAAGAAATTCAGATGGCCAACAGACACATGAAAAGATGCTCAACATCACTAATCATCAGAAAAATGCAAATTAAAACCACAATGAGATATCACCTCACACCAGTTAGGATGGCCAGCATTGAAAAGACTGAGAACAACAAATGCTGGTGAGGATGTGGAGAAAGGGAAACTGAAACCCTCCTACACTGCCAGTGGGAATGTAAGCTAGTTCAACCATTGTGGAAAGCAATATGGAGCTTCCACAAAAAACTAAAAATAGAAATACCATTTGACCCGGGAATCCCACTCCTAGGAATTTACCCAAAGAATACAAGTTCTCAGATTCAAAAAGACATATGCACCCCTATGTTTATCGCAGCACTATTTACAATAGCCAAGATATGGAAGTAACCTAAGTGTCCATCAGTAGATGAATGGATAAAGAAGAGTTGGTACATATACACAATGGAATACTACTCAGCCATAAGAAAGAAACAAATTCTAAAATTTGCAACAACATGGATGGAGCTGGAGGATATTATGCTCAGTGAAATAAGCCAAGTGGAGAAAGACAAGTACCAAATGATTTCCCTCATTTGTGGAGTGTAACAACGAAGCAAAACTGAAGGAACAAAGGAGCAACAGACTCACAAACTCCAAGAAGGGACTAGAGGTTACCAAAGGGGAGGGGTGGGGGAGGGTGGGTGTGGAGGGAGGAAGAAGGGGATTGAGGGGCATTATGTTTAGTACACATGGTGTGGGGGGTCACATGGAAGACAGTGCAGCACAGAGAAGGCAAATAGTGAATCTGTGGCCTCTTACTACACTGATGGACAGTGACTACAATGGGGTATGGGTGGGAACTTGATAGTGTGGGTGAATGTAGTGACCACACTGTTTTTCATGTGAAACATTTGTAAGAGTGTATATCAATAATACCTTAATAAAATAAATAAATAAATAAAATGTCATAAGCAAAAAAAGAAAAGTAAACTTACAGGCTTATGTTATTGGGAAAGTGAGAAGTATCTATAAAACAGGATCCAGGGGCCCAAATTAAGCCCTGAAGGCTTTCCACACTCATAGATAGGCAGGCTTTGTCCGTGTGGTAATTGTGGGCAGGGCTGGGCTTATATCTGCCCAGTTCAGCCCAACAAAAGAGAGGTTTCCTTCATAGGAGTTCTAAGAAAAATGCCAACACTGAATCCCATTTCCCGGTTTGGACATAAATGCCCACGTCTAAACTAATCACCATGACCACCCACTCTTTTGGGTCACATGTCTACCTTTTCAGCCTGGGTCAGAGTTGGTCCTTCTAAATCCAAGGACCTGACCAAATTGCAGGGTCCTTACCAGATGGTAGGTATAATGGGTTGAATTGTGTGTCCCCAAAATATATGTTCAAGTCCTAACCCCCAGTACCTGTGAATGTGACTATTTGTAAATAGGGCCTTTGTGGATGTAGACAAGGAAATCTTATTGGGTTAGGATGGGCCTGAATCCAATGCCTAGATACACAGAGACACAGATATACATAGAGAAAGTTGACCATGTGAAGAGGGTGGCAGGAAGTGGAGAGATGACGTTACAACCAAGAAACACTGAAGACTGACAGAAACCACCAGAAGCTCAGAAGAGAAAGGAAGGACCCTTTGCTAGAGCCTTCAGAGGGAGCACAGCCCTGCTGACACCCTGAACCTCTAGAACCCTGAGAGAATGAATACATTTCCAATGATTTAAGCTCCCCAGTTTGTGGTACTTTGCTTCAGCCACCCTGACACTCTAATGGAGACAGGAAATGGATCTGGTATGCAGAGTCTCTGATACCCAGCCACGGAGATGCCAGCTTGGTTCAAAACAACATGAGTTGGAAGAGGGGGCAAGGAAACCCTGTGTATCTTCCTGTACTAATAAGAGTAATAATGATAACAATAATAACATCATTTACTGATTGCTTACTAATTTTCATGCAAATGAAGAATCTGATGCTTTACATAAAATCAAATCTTTCACAATGCCCTCACTGAGTTACATACCTTTTCCTCTATACATGTAGGAGCTACCATACACAGAATATGTGCCTCCTTCTTAAATTATGGGTCAGATTTCTGAGAGCAGGTTCGTATTTTACTAATCTTTATATGACACCCTTCCCCCAAATCACACACGCATGTGCGTGCATATGCACGTGCATACACACACACCGTGCCACACCACTAGACTGTGTTTACACCAAAGAAAGTGGGTGGCAAATATTTCATACCTAAATGAATAAATAGCAGCCTGTGTTAGCAAAATCTCTGAGTGTCGCACAAATATTTTTATAACATCATAATCCATGATCTGGATTATAAATATTCTGGATGATATGGACAGTTTTCTCCTCTTGCCTTTTCACTGGAGCTTACTTTCAGTGCTGCCTCACCCCCCGCCGCTCCCTCCTGCCTCCTGGCCAATCTATCAGGATTGGCCTTACTCATCCAGATCTCAGCCCCATGTCTCCTGCCTCCCTTTCTCCCCTTGAGCTTCAAAAGAAGACATGCAAATGGGCTGCAGACACCAGGCTGGAGGAAAGACGGTGTGGCTGCCCAAAGTCTCCGAAAGCCTGCCAAGGATGAACTTCAATGATGCAACTTCGACCTGTACAATCACTCACCAACAAAGGAGCCCCGATGGCTTGTGCCTGCTCAGAACTGCCTTCTGAGTCCCTCTATTATTGGGACTGACACCTGAAGTGTGTGTGTGTGATTCTTTCATAAAAGCCCTACCCTAATCCAAAATCAAACAATTTATTTTGGAAAATAACTGTACCGAATGGTATGTTTTCCGGAAATGGCCAGGTTTCCCCTGTCATTTTCAGTCACCTTTGAAGTATTTAATAGCTCAGGTAATTTGGAGAAACTGCTGTGTTCCTGAAAACTGCACTTAGTGAGATCCTATTTGCTAGGGACTTATCATTTACCCACGGCTTTTACAAGTCCACTTTTTCCTTTATCTGCTTTGTTTCCCGAGTGAAGTGTCATTACCTAGTTTCCTACACATCATTGGTTAAGGCCTGTAGAGGGTTTCCTTATATAAATGGAACTTAAAACATCTAACTGTCCCCTACAGCTGATACTTGCATTATTTCCAATTTTTCTCTAAAACAACAGTCCTTAAATGAATATTACCATATCTTTTCCCCAGGCTTTATTGAGGTATAATTGGCAAATAAGAATTGTATCTTTTTAAGGTGTACAATGTGATAATTTGATAAATGTACACCGTAAAATGATTCCCACAAGCAAGTTAATTAACACATCCATCACCCTACACACTTCTTTTTTACAGTGGTGATCTCATGTTTTTGTACACCCACATTTATCCACAAAAAAATTCTTAAAGTAAACTTATTTTAAGGCAAAGTATATGTACTTTGTAAACCTTTGGTTACAAGCTACCAAATTGCCCTATGAATGAGTTAGATAGATATAGTCCCACCAGAGTTTTAAAATTTTGACTTAATTTCCATGTTGGAAAGCATGATCCATACTCATGAAAGAAATTTGTACAATGCTTCAAAGTATGAAGACAAATGTGAAATACACCCGATTTTCTCCTTGCATACACTGCACACAAAGAACCCATCAGCTCACCTCTTTGAGCATGTGTGTCAGTCCCCTCACAGCCACATGCCTACTGAGACCTAGCAGAAGAGCATCAACTGCATGAAGTATGATACAGCTGACAAATCCCTGGCTCTTTTCTAATTGTTCACTGTTATAAAAAAGAACAGCAATAAATATCTGACATTTACCCTTCAGGTCTGGATATAAATGTCACTTTCGTAGCAGGCCTCCCCCAAGTCCCCAGTCTATTTTTCAACTTTTTCTTTGGCTCATTAAAAGCCCTGAATGCTCTGCATAGAAATTAGCACCCACATGGTCTCTCATACTTAGCACATTATAACAAAGAAGGTCTAGATGCATTTATTGATATATAGCAAACATTTCAAAAACACACAACATGCAAGATGTGTTATCAGTTATGACCTAATTTCAAAGTGAACCAATATTTAATATATGCAGTTTTTACACACAGATGTTTGTTCAGTTCAGCTGAACCTACATTTGTTGGCATCACAGTGCATCAGGTACAGGCAAGATTTGAAGACTGTGATGGTCAATTTTATGTGTCAACTTGAATGGGCCACAGGTTGTCCAGATATTTGGTCAAACATTCTGGTTATGTTTGTGAAGTTGTTTCTGGATGAGATTAACACTTGAGTTGGTAGACTGAGTAAAGCAGATTGCTCTCTCTAGTGTGGGTGGGCCTCATTCAATCAGTTGAAGGCCCGCAAAAGAAAAGAAAAAAAACTGATCCTCCCACAAAGGAGAATTTTTACTGTCTTGGAATTGGAACTGAATTGGCTCGTCCTAGGTCTCAAACCTGCCAACTTTCATACTGGAACTAAAACATCAGCTCTCCTGGGTCTCCAGCTTGCTAATTTGCCCTGCTGATCTTGGGGGCTGTCAGCCCCATAGTCATGTGAGCCAATTCCTTATAATAAATCTGTTTAGATACAAAGATAGAGAGAGAAATAAAGATAGTGGTAGAGATAGAAATAAAGAAGAGAGAGATAGAGAATTATATCCTATTCAGTCTGTTTTTGGAGGATCCTAATACAGATTTTGGTATTGAGTCGTGACTCTAGAGGGAGGTTTAAGGGTGAGATTTCTAAATTGGCCCTATGGTTTCCGAAATTGGTTCTCTAATCTGATTAAATTTAAAGATGCTAATGACTCTGATTCCACTAGTAAAGAGAATATTGATAATCCAAGTCATGATCTGCCAATAGAGATGCACAAATTATCACCAACGGATACTACCAATAACCCACTTACAGGAAACAGGGAACTGGGTGACTGTATGTGATGCTTCCAAACACTTTTGTCAAACTAACAAATATGAGATTGGTTGCTCCTAATGCCCCTGAGTAAAGTAGGGAAAGAAAAGGATGAGTCGGTGATTCAAATTTTCAGCTCGAGCACCCCATAAATGAACTGAAACCTTTATGAAGGAGAGCCTTATCCCCTACAGCCACAGGGCTGGAATTGCCCTAAAGCAAACCCAGGATCTTGTCAGGTGACTGGCTGAATTACCACATGAGGTGAACACCCAGCCTTGTAGGTTATTTACTGTTAAAGTTAGAACACTGGCTGGGAAGGAAAGAGATCCTTAATGTTGGAGTGAGGGTGTATGAGAAGAGTCTAATGAAGCTAGGGACACTGAGTGCCTAAATTCTGATGGGTCTTCTTGAGAAGTTAAAGAGGTCTCTCTACCCACAGTGGGAGCTACTTCTCCACCATTGTCTGAGGAAACAGCAATGGCTACCCTGAGGCAGTTATTATACAAGACAGTACTGATCCCCTCAGAACTCCATCACCCCTCTGTTCTAGACCTGTAACTAGACTCCAGTCCCAGGTACCTAAAGGTGAGGTACAAAGTGTGATCTATGAGGACATGCCCCAAATTGGGGAGTTAGAAAGGACTCTAACAGTTTGGTTGGTTGGTTGGGTGAAACATGGAGCCAAAGGTGGCTCACAGTGAGGAAGCTGGAAATACTGGAACTGCCTTGATTTAATACAGATGGGGGGATACAAAGGCTTGGAAAGACTGGAATGTTACAGGGAGTTTATCATTTAAGACCTGCTCATCCACACTGGGAGGGCCCAGAACACACACCTTTCACGATGACTTTGAGAAATAAATGTGTGAGGTGAGTACCAACAACTTTAAGAGCTTTGTGATTATTGTTCTCCATAGGTCAGACCTTATAGTGGGAACTGCATTCTCTGAATTGGGAAACATAAATTGAACAGGAATAGTTGGATCCCAGGCTGGCAGGGGCCAGACGGAGGCACTCAGTTGCCAAAGGCGAGGTGGAGGTGCTTACCATAATAGAGGGCCGTCAAATCAGCAATCAGAAAAGTCTGAGTCACATTGACCTATGGTGTTGGCCAGATGATCATAGCATTCCTAAAACTGAATAGATAGGAAGCTTATTAAATTCTTACCTGATCTGCATAAGCAGAAAAGTTCTACGTTAAGCGGGAAAAAGTACAACTTGAATAATAAAAACAGAAAGTCATGGCCCCTCAATTCGTTGTCAGACTTGAGCCAGTTTACAGACCACACAACCCCTTGATTCTCGGAGGGGAGGTTGGGTCCCTTTGGGGAAGGATTCCCAGTACACTGCCAAAATTAATACTCTTAATCTTTCCCTCAGCCTTCACCAAAGGGACCCTGTGGCTTTTTACGAGTGCAACTGTGCTTTGGGGAAAATAAAATAATAAGACCTCACAGAGGCCACTGGACACACTGGCTCTGAACTGACACTGATGTCAGGTGACCCAAAACATCACTGTGGTTCACCAGTCTGAATAGAAGCTTATGGAAGTCAGGTAATCAATGGAATTCAATTCCATCTCATAGTGTGTCCAGTGTGTCCCTGAAACATCCCCAGTTATTTCTCCAGTTCTGAATGTATAATTGGAATTGACATACTTAGTAACAGTCAGAATCCCCACACTGGCTCTCTGACCTGTGGAATGAGGACTAGTATGGTGAGAAAGGCCAAGTAGAAATGACTGGAACACCCTCTACCTAGGAAAATAGTAAAAACAAAAGCAATACTGCATTCCTTAAGGGACTACAGAGGTTAACATTACCACTGAGGACTTGAAAGATGCAAGGGTAGGGATTCCTACCACAAACTCATTCAATTTGGTTACTTGGCCTGAGCAGAAAGTAGATGAATCTTGGAGAGTAACAGTGGATTATTGTAAGTGTAATCAGATGGTGACTCCAATGGCAGCTGTTATATCAGATATGGTGCCGTTGCTTGAGCAAATTAACACATCCCCAGGCACCTGGCATGCACTATTGATCTGGCAAATGCTTTTTTCTCTATTCCTGTCAATAAAGACCTACCAGAAGCAGTTTGCTTTCGGCTGGCAAGGCCAGCAGTACACTTTCACTGTCCTACTTCAGGTATACAGCAACTCTGCAGCCCAGTGTCCTAATTTAGCTCACAGGAATCTTGGTCACCTTTTCTTTCTACAAGATATCACACCGGTCAATTACATTGATGCCATTATGCTGATTGGTCTTGGTGAACAAGGAGTAGCAACTACTCTAGACATATTGGTAGGACATTTGCATGTAAAATGGTAGGAAATAAATCCAACAAAAATTCAGGGGTCTTCTATTTTAGTGAGATTTCTAAGGGTCCAGTGGTATGGATGCATATTCCTTTCAAGGTGAAGGACAAATTGTCACATCTGCTATAACCAAAAAGAGGCACAGTGCCCAGTAGGGTCTTTGGAGTTTGGAGTTTGGAGACAATATAATCCTCATTTGGCCTACTCTGGCCTATTTTACAAGTAACTCAAAAAGCTGGTAGCTTTGAGTAGGGCCCAGAACAAAAGAAGGCTACCATGTAAGCTGTTCTACCACTTGGAACCATATGACGCAGCAGATCCAATGGTGCTTGAAGTTTCAGTGGCAAATAGGGATGCTGCTTGGAGCCACTAGCAGGTCCCTCTAGGTGAACTGCAGTACAAGCCATTAGGATTTTGGAGCAAAGTCCTGACATCTTCTGTGAACACCTACTCTCCTTTTGAGCAACAGCTCTGAGCATGCTACTGGTCCTTAGTGGAGACTGAATGCTTAACTTAACCATGAGCCACCAAGTTACCATTTAACCTGAGCTGCCACTCATCAGCTGAGTGTTACCTGACTCACTGAACCATAAAGTTGGGCATGCACAGTAACACTCCATTAAATGAAAGCATGAAAATGGTGTAACATTCAAGTCCAAGAGAATGCAATGGGCAAAGTCATAGAAAAATAAGTCAGAATTATGTGATAAGAAACTCCAAATTCCTAAATTATTAAAGCATAAAGAAATGGAAGAGGCAGAGGAGAAAAGGCTATTTGCATTCAGTTTCTGGTATGAAATACAGAAGTGACATGAAAATAATATTATTTTAAATTCCATACTATATTTTGGTCCCATTGGATAAAAAATTTTTAGGATGCCTTACTGTGATAAATGATAAATTCAGTGATCCAGGCTGTAGTGAAATGTCTACTATGGTTAGAGCTGAGCACTAAGTATCAATAAGGGGACAAAATGAACATCCTTACAAGGTGGTCTGTATGGCTATAATGTGATTCACACTGAGAACTGAATGGTCAGGATAACAGTTGAGGACATTGGGAGTACAGACTAATTCATTCAGATCCTTGGGAATTAGAAAGTCTTCCTATAACAGTGAGTATGGCTCTATGGGTGGGTCATTTCATATTGGGATCTGTTTTATTGACTAGTTTCTTCTACTGAAATGCCAACTCCCTTTCCCTGAAAGGGTTATACAGGCCCTAGTCAAGTGTTGCAAAAAGGAATCAAGTGAGAATTCACTTGAAGATATAGACAATAGAATACAAAAATTTCATAAATGTATCATATATTTTATATATCATGTTTACATGAAACTGAAGGAGCAACCTATTTTTTAAGTTGTGAAATAGCTTTCCAATTATAATTGAAACAATCATCACTATAGAAAAATTTTTTAAACTAAAAAAATTTAGAAGACAAGAAAGAGGAAATTGAAAACCAGTAATTCCATCACCTAGGAAAATAATCACTAACATCTTGGCATATTTCTTCCTAGGAAGTGTTTATACATTCATAGATTATTTTTAAATAAAATTCTGGTAAGATTATATATAAAATTTTTTATCTTTTCATATGAAAACCATTTTCTTATATTCTTAATCTTAAAACAAGTTTAAATAATGGCATGATATTCTAGTTTATGGGGATACCATGGTTGATTTAACAATTTTCTTATTGCTGGATTTTTAGGAAATTTTCCATTTTTTGCTCTTTTGAAAGATGCTGCAATGAATATTCATTGCAAATCTTCAGCACTGTTTCGCATTATTTCCTTTAGAGATACCTTAGGCCAGGTCTTCTGAGATGCAGACACAAGACAGGTGTAAAATGCAAGAGATTTGTTAGGGGAAGTGCCTGAGGGAAAATGAGGAAGGAGTTGGCTGAAAGAACTGTGCCATCAAGATGTAGGTCTAACCCTGCAAAGGAGAGAGGAAGGGAGGAAGGTTGGATGGAAGAGTCTTAGACTGAAGTGCAGTTTCAAGAATATTCTAGAAACCCCATGGGGCGTGCTCAAGCCAAAGCTGCCCATCAGAGGAATCCTGCATCTCCTTGCAGGAATATCTTGCCTAAGTATCAGTCTGTGTTCAGCCATTGGCTGCACCACCCATGGTAAAAGTTGCCTCAGCTGGACAGCAGTGGTAGTTTTCCGAGTGCAGCAGCTGGGGTTGTCAGTCAATTATGCTGCTGGCATCCAGAGATCTGAGAGGCACATTTTCACAACCACCAGGGGAAAGATTCTCATGAATGGTATCCTAAGTTCTAAAAGCAGAACCAATTTAAAGGGTTTTAAACAATATTAAAATTTTTTTCCTATTTGATAAACATGTTAACAATTATAACACAGGTTTTTTCTTTTTGTAATTAAAAAAAATCTCCACCATCTCTCTAATCTTGGGACCATCTGTTCTGCCTCACAGACCCCCTTCATGGCTGGATTCTTGTCACCTCCTATGACAATCTTTACAGTCATATTCTGACCATGCTTTACATTTCTAAGAACCTCATTTCATAATTAATTCTACACTCATCACCAGAATAATTTCATGAAAGCTCAAACTCTGCTCGAAAATCTTCCAAGGACCAAAGAAATAAAAACTATGAGTTTCTGCAATATAGTAATAATCCAGATTCCCCAAAATATTGCTAATTATTGGATGAATTGCTTTCCTGAGGATGTGTAGTGTGTGTGTGGGTATAATGGTATATTATTTCTATATAATGTACATTGTGTCTACATAATATACATGTATTTTTGTATATTATGATGTTTCAACATTTTTAAAAACCTTTCTGGCTGGGGAGACACTGCCCCTCCCTAGGCTAGCCATTTTTGGGCTCTGCCTGAGCATACCTTTGATAGTAAACTAACCAGTCCAGAGCGCTCCCTCCTCTCCCTGGCCTGTGCTCCCCAGGAAGCCATGTCCCTCTGCCGGAATCATCCTGGGGCCAGGTACCAGGCAACTAGAGACCCCCCCTAGCTTAGAACCCTTCAGCTCTTAGAACTGTTCAAATGAGCCAGTCCTAAACTGTGCACCCTGCCTGCTTCTCCCGCAGAAACCCTAGTAAAGGCACAGCCTAAAACTCTCACCCTGCTCCCGTCCTCTGCCTCCTGACCACCTTGGTGTAGTTCCATGTGGCTCTGGGTGGCCTGCCCTGCCTCCTGGCTGTAGGACCTGCAAGTTTAGGGAACTTTGTTTCCAGAGTCTGTCCTCTGTCTGCTCTTGGGGCCCCACCTGACTCCACCTCCTGAAAGAGAACAAAACAGGCAGCCACTACAAATACCACAAACTGGGGGGCTCAAAACAACAGAAATGTATTGTCTCAGTTCTAAAGGCTGAAAGTCCAAAATCCAGGGGCAGTCGGGGTTGGCTCCTTCCGTGGGCTCTGAGGGAGAATCTGTTCCCTCTCTTGCTGCTAGTTTCTGTGGCCCCGGGGGGTCCTTGGCTTGTAGCTATGTCACTCCAACCTTTGTCTCCACATTACCTTCTCCCTGTGTGTCTCTATCACCCTTCTTATAAGGAAACCAATTTATTGAATTAGGAGCTTGTCTTACTCCAGTATAACTTCATCTTAATATAACTAATTACATCTGCAATGATACGATTTCCAAGGTTACATTCTGAGGTTCTGGGGTTAGGATTTTGACTTACCTTTTTGGGGGAGACACAATTCAACTTATAATATTGGGATACTGTAGAAAGTTCCCCCAGTGAACAGTAAAGAAAAACAATAACATAGGTTTTAAGTAAATCTAAATTCCATTTAAGGATTATATTTTGTTCTAAGATTATGTTTTCCCTATTCTTTTAGTATTGTAATGTTCTTTGTTTTAGTGACAGTACATAATATAGGATTTTCTTAAGGAAAATATGGAAGCTGGCAACCTTTTCAAACATTTTTGAAATTTTACTTATTCAAAAAAATGAACTCCAAAATCTTCTGTCTACACATCCTTACAAGGAAAACAAATTGTGTAAGTGCCTACAAGAAATGTGTTTCCTTTGTTTATTTTAAATTTATAGTTGAACATTTATTATTACCCAAGTAGGAATTTTAAAAGATTAGATACAAATGAAACAAATAACATTTTATTTTTTTCTTAACAATGTAATTTTAGAGAAATCTTACTAAAATTATTACTGATAAATGCTTAGTGATAACAATGGATTTGATCACTCTTCACTATTTTGGTGAATCATAGTTTAACACAGGGATACAGTATTTGAAAACCAGGCTCTAAGTTCAATTTATTTCAATACTTCACTATTATAGTTGTCAGGACTGAAAAATTACCTTGCAAAAGTAGACATCATGCAATAAGTACGTAGGAAGAAGTTTTTGATAATGAATATATAAATTCCTATTTTAAATAGCTTACCTGATCATGTCAAATTTGGAGTTGGGCAGATCAGCAGTTTTATTATTTTTAAACCCTATATATCTACCATGCTTTACAGGTCCTATGGAGGCAACACCATAAATCTGAGTAAAATTAGTAAAGTGAAAGTTCTCTCTTTTTGATAAAATTAGAAATTCACCATGAAGACAAACCACAACAATTCCTGTTGAAGAGGCCAGTGGTACAGGCTGAACTTAGTGGGCAAGTATGAGGAGAACTGTCTCTATGCGTAGTTTCCAAATCTCTCCCCATCAGAAACTTTTAATTGCTGAAGAAAATGAGTAACTTCACAGCAGGCCTGGCAAGTGCTATCTTCACCAAGCAATCAAAGTTGGCATGATTGGTGTAAGACATGTCGACATCATGTACCACCTGATATAATGCTCACCACTTCTGTGAAGTTGTTGCCACACAATTCATGACCTCAGTCAAACCACAAGAAAATATCGGACAAACTCACACCGAAGGGCATTCTATGAGTAAATGACCACTAGCCTTCAAACATGAAAAACAAAGACGGAGGAACTATTAGATTAGATGAGACCAGGAAACGTGATGACTAAATCAACCTGGGATCCTGCATTGGACCCGGGACCAGAAAAAGGATGTTATTAGGAACACTCGCAAAATTCAAATTAGGTCTGTGAATTGGTTGATGATTTTGGTGTTAATTTCCTGGCTTAGATCATTGTAATACGATTATGTTAGATAGTGTGGGGAAAACTGAACTTTCTAACCAGGATTCCCACCTGGCCTTAATAGCGCACGGTCAGTCACAGGAGTACCTGCTCAGGGGAGGGGTGGAGAGGAAACACCCGCTCTCTCCTCCCCTCAGTCCCTGGTATGTAATTGGTCAGGCGTTCACCAATCACCAGGGACTTGCCCACAGAGTTGCTCCCAGAGTGCAGGAGCAGCTTGCTGGCGGCTGCTGGGAGAGTGGGGAGAGAATCATGGAGCCCTGGTGCTCCAGGAGAATTAAATCCGAGTGCGTGAGCAGGGAGCTTGGAGGATGGGGAACAAGGAGATCCTGAGGCCTACTGCCTAGGGGATTAAGCTTGTGCTGGGGAGCAGAACCTGTAGCTCGCCTGGGGAGTGCATTTGAGCCAGCTGTGTGTACTGAGCTGCTCATCGCTGCTGTGAGAATAAATGTGGTTGCCCCCTTTACCCTCAACTTCTTGCCCTTGCCTTTATTCCTTCTCATTGAATTCACAGAGAACTTTCCCCAGGCAGGGAACCCCCTCCTCCCAGAGCTACAGAATCTAACATTAGGTGAAGCTGGGTGAGGGGTATATGAGCACTCTCTGTACTACTTTTGCAACTTTCTGTAGGTCTAATGTTTTTTCAAAAATAAAAAAAATTAAATATCCTAATAAGAGGTTTTTTTCAAAATAAAAATAATTAATTGAATACCCTAATTAAATATCTTCTCGTGCTCAGTGGGTCCTCTTGTTCAGCCCATGTCAGAGACCCTGCCTGTACAGTCATCAAATTGTTTCTTCTGCTCCAAATTGCTTCCCTGTTCCCATGCTTAAGCTGTTCTCACCAACAGAAATTCACTCCATAGTTATTTGAGGGCCTACTGTGTGTAAAGGCAACTGATGTCTGTAATTGTTGAACTGAATGCTATCACTACCAACCTGCCCCTCTTTATAAGTTGCTGAACTTCTAAAATGTTCTCTCTGATGTGTGATGATTCCAGACTGATCTTGCCAAAAGCCCAGAGGACAGGCACTATTATTCTTACATTCCCTTTACAATTGAAGAAACAGATTCCAAGATGTCAAATAATATGCATACTGGGAGTAAGTGGACTCAGCATGTCTGCTGCAGATTAAGGGAGCATTTGCTCTTGCCCTTTTCTTTAACCACCTCCCTAAATTTAGTAGATACAAAAGCATCTTTCTTTGATGAATTCATCATGTTGCCAAAGCTGAATTGCCCATCTCTGCAGCAGGGCTGAAGTCTGCAGAAATAGTGGGCTGAATGTGTTCTCACCCACACTGACTAGGCCATGGGATACTACAATGTGATCACACATTATTCTAGGGGTTTCTGCAAGGGTGTTTTTGGATGAGATTGACGTTTAAATTGGTGGACTTTGAGTAAAGCAGATGGTTTTCCACAATGTTGGTGGGCCTCATCCAATCAGCTGAAGGCCTCAATAGAGCAAAAGACTGACCTCCCCCAAGTAAGAAAATTCTCCAGAAGACTGCCTTTGGACTTCATCTGCAATGTCATCTCTTCTTGGTCAGCATATCCCAAGGAACAGAACCTATGGGATCTATACTTACAGCTGTGCTATGTATCTCCTACAGTTGTCCTATGTGTTTCTGATGAAAGTGGATTCTCTCATATTTCTCTTGCCCCCATTGTCACTGGGGGCAAGGCCAGAGGGCAGCAGTTGGGGTACTTTCAAGTCTGATGATAATTACCTCTTTATACTCTATTGGTTAACTTTGATGCTTCTACTTTAAAATGTAAAATACATTGCAGCATTCAAGGAAAAGGCTGGAATAGTGACTGAAGTACTTTAAATAGAAACTCCTCTGGGGTATCAGAAATGTATGGGCTATATACAAACTCATTGTTAGCCATGTTCACCAGAAGTATACTCATTTCTTTGCTTTATTTAAAAAGAAAACTTCTGATTATTATTTACTTTTCCTGTTCCTAATGTGTATAGGTTATCACCTGTCTCCATTCCTTGAGTAACTTTAATTTTGCCTTTTGGGTGTTTATTATAACAGAGCATTTCCTAAGAAAAACTAAAAACTTCCCATCACTTTTAGCCACCCATACACCACAACAGTGTTGTCTTAGAATTCCGCAATGTGTCAAGCTTCAGGAGTGAACATGTGGTCAGTGACCCAGATCTTAGATTACATTCCTTTGAGAGGAGTATATTCTTCTGAACCTAACATGTTGAAGACATTCTTCTTTTGTCATTAAGGTCTTCATACCAGCTCCTTTGTTTCACTTCTGCTAAGTTAAAATCTGAGACATAATCCCACTATTTTGCTATATGTGAATTTCAATGCATCAATTTCAGTTGTTTTAAAAACAAGTTTGTCCTCTGCTGGAATCTAATTTGATTGCACTTTTTTTTTTTCCAATGCATTTCCTGTAAGGGCATTTGAGCCATACATTTGTGCTATTCATAAGATTCAGCGCAGACTTCTGGGAAGATGACGGCGTGAGCATGGTGGCGGAAATCTCCTCCCAAAACCACATATATTTATGAAAATACAACAAATACAACTATTCCTAAAAGTGAGACCAGAAGATACAGGACAACACCCAGGCTACAGCTACACCTGTGAGGACTCAGCGCCTCACGAAGCGGGTAAAATACAAAGCCGCGACCCGGCGGGACCCGAGCACTCCCCCACCCCAGCGCACCAGCAGGAGGAAAAGATTCAGAACGGGGATGGAGTGGAAGCACAGGCCCCCCAAATAACCAGCCCTGGTGATCTGCGCCGGGAGCACTGACACACATCGTGCAATGTATCAGAGATTAGAGAAACAGAAGTGGAGGATCTGAGATGGCAGGTCCCTCAGCCAGCTCTCCAGGACAAAAGAAAAGCACGCGCTTTTTTAAAAGTCTTAAAGAGACAAGGGCCAAACAGCGAAACAAAATTGTCCCAACACAATCAGCCCAGCAGGCAGGGAGTCCTGGGGAATTTGGGACCCCTTGGATGGTGGCCGAGCAAAGCAGCCCTGCCGAGGCTTCCCACAGAGATCAGCAGCCTCACATTCGTTCCCTCACCGGCCAGAGCTACAAAGGGTCTGGCAGAGCCACCGCAGCTGCAGAATAGTGGAGCAGCAGTGCCACCTAAGCATCCTCACAGAATCTACTCCCAGTGGGTGTTTTTGTTTTTTTTTTTCTTTTTCATTTTAAAAGTCTTAAAGAGTCCAGCTGACACACGTGGCGCCTACCAGCGACCACTTCCATCACCATGAAAAGACAGAGGAATATGGTACAAACAAACCTTACCCAGACAACCCCAGAAAGAGAGCCTGATGGGATGGACATGCACAATCTTCCTGAAAAATAATTCAGAATAAAAGTCATAACCATACTGATGGATCTACAGAGAAATATGCAAGAGAAAGGGAAGAAGTGAGGGAAGTGAGGAAAGACAATGCAAAAATGAGACAAGTGATCGACGGGCTTAACAGCAGACTGGAAGAGATACAAGACTGTTAATGGAATAGAAATCAGAGGACAGGAATACAGAGAAGCTGAGGCAGAGAGAGATAAAAGGATCTCTAGGAACTGTGTGACCAATCCAAATGGAACAATATTCGCATTATAGGAGTACCAGAGGAAGAAGAGAGAGAAAAAGGGATAGAAACTGTTGTTGAAGATATAATTGCTGAAAACTTCCCCAAGCTGGGGAAGGAAATAGCCTCTTAGACCATGGAAGCCCACGGATCTCCCAACACAAGGGACCTAAGGAAGACAATACCTAGACACATAATAATTAAAATGGCAAAGATCAAAGATAAGGCCAGAGTATTAAAGGCAGCTAGGGAGAGAAAAAGATTACCTACAAAGGAAAACCCATCCGTCTATCATCAGACTTCTCAACAGAAACCTTACAGTCCAGAAGAGAATGGCATGATATATTTAATGTAATGAAACAGAAGGGCCTCAAACCAAGAATATTCTATCCAGCATGATAATCATTTAAATAAGATGGAGAGATTAAACAATTTCCAGACAAGCAAAAGCTGAGAGAATTTGCCTCCCATAAACGACCTCTACAGGACATCTTAAAGGAACTGCTCTAGAGGGAAGCAATCCTAAGGCTAAAAAGATTTCACCAGAGAAAATAAAATCATAGCAAAGAAAGCAGACCATCCAAATACTAACTAAAGGCAAAGAATAAAACACCTAGTATATAAAGATTGGAGGAGGAAGAATAGGAAGGGAGAGAAATAAAGAATCACCAGACTGTGTTTACAATAACTTAACAAGAAAGTTAAATTAGACTGTTAGATAGTAAAGAAGCTACCCTTGAACCTTTGGTAACCATGAATCTAAAGCCAGCAATAGCAATAAGTACATATCTATCGATAATCACCCTAAATGTAAATGGCCTGAATGCACCAATCAAAAGACACGGAGTAATAGAATGGATAAAAAAGCAAGACCCATCTATATGCTGCTTACAAGAGACTCACCTCAAACCCAAAGATATACAGAGACTAAGCTGAAGGAATGAAAAAGATATTTCATGCAAACAATAAGGAGAAAAAAGTAGGTGTGCAGTACTTGTATCAGCAAAATAGACTTCAAAACAAAGAAAGTAGCAAGAGATAAAGAAGGACATTACATAATGATAAAGGGGTCAGTCCAACAAGAGGATATAACCATTATAAATATATATGCACCAAACACAGGAGCACCAACATATGTAAAACAAATACTAACAGAATTAAAGGAGGA
Organism: Smutsia gigantea; assembly: GCA_032199065.1. Lineage (NCBI taxonomy): Eukaryota > Metazoa > Chordata > Mammalia > Pholidota > Manidae > Smutsia > Smutsia gigantea. The sequence continues at coordinate 283,257 of JAVSCE010007344.1, read as the reverse complement.
AATAGAAAGCAATGCAGTCATTTTAGGAGACTTCAACACACCACTCACTCTAAAGGACAGATCAACCAGACAGAAAATAAGTAAAGACACAGAGGCACCGAACAACACACTAGAACAGATGGACCTAACAGACATCTACAGAACTCTGCACCCAAAAGCAGCAGGATACACATTCTTCTCAAGTGCACATGAAACATTTTCCAGAATAGATCACATACTAGGCCACAAAAAGAACCTCAATAAATACAAAAATATTGAAATTCTACCAACCAACTTCTCAGATCACAAAGGTATAAAACAAGAAGTAAATTGTGGAAAGAAAACAAAAAGACTCACAAATACATGGAGACTTAACAACATTCTCCTAAATAATCAATGGGTCAACGACCAAATTAAAACAGAGATCAAAGAATATCTGGAGACTAATGACGACAACAACAACACAAAGCCACAACTTCTGTGGGACGCAGCAAAGGCAGTTCTAAGAGGAAAGTATATTGTAATCCAGGCCTATTTAAAGAAGGAAGAACATACCCAAATGAATAGTCTAAAGACACAATTATTGACAATGGAAAAAGAAGAACAAATGAGGCGCAAAGTCACCAGAAGGAGGGACATAATAAAGATCAGAGAAGAAATAAATAAAACTGAGAAGAATAAAACAATAGAAAAAATCAATGGAACTAAGAGTTGATTCTTTGAAAAAAATAAACAAAATAGATAAACCTCTAGCAAGACTTATTAAGAGAAAAAGAGTATCTACACACATAAACAGAATCAGAAATGAGAAAGGATAAATCATGACAGACCCCACAGACATACAAAGAATTACAAGAGAATACTATGAGAATCTATCTGCTAACGAGCTGGAAAACCTAGAATTGGACAACTTCTTAGAAAAATACAACCTTCCAAGACTGACCAAGCAAGAAACAGAATAACTAAGCAGACCAATCAACAGCAATGAAATTGAATTGGTAATCAAAAAACTACCCAAGAACAAAACCCCTGAACCAGATGGATTCACCTCTAAATTCTACCAGACATATAGAGAAGAAATAACACCCATTCTCCTTAAAGTTTTCCAAAAAATAGAAGAGGAGGGAGTACTTCCAAACTCATTCTATGAAGTCAGCATCACTCTAATACCAAAACCTGGCAAAGACCTGACTGAAAAAGAGAATTACAGACCAAAATCCCTGATGAACGTAGATGCAAAAATACTCAACAAAATATTAGCAAACCGAACTCAAAAATACATCAAGAGGACCATGCACCATGATCAAGTGGGATTCATTTCAGGGATGCAAGGATGGTACAACATTCGAAAACCCATCAACATCATCCACCACATCAACAAAAAGAAGAACAAAAACCACATGATAATCGCCATAGATGCTGTAAAAGCATTTGACAAAATTTAACATCCATTCATGATAAAAACTCTCAACAAAATGGGTATAGAGGGCAAGTACCTCAACATCATAAAGGTCATATATGACAAACCCACAGCTAACATCATACTTAACGGCGAGAAGCTGAAAGCTTTTCATCTAAGATTGGGAACAAGATAGGGATGCCCACTCTCTCCACTGTTATTCAACATAGTACTGGAGGTCCTAGCCATGGCAACCAGATAAAACAAAGACATACAAGGCATCGAGATTGGTAAAGAAGAAGTCAAATTGTCACTATTTGCAGATGACATGATATTGTACATAAAAAACCCTAAAGACTCCACTCCAAAACTACTAGAACTAATATCTGAATTCAGCAAAGTTGCAGGATACAAAATTAATACACAGAAATCTGTTGCTTTCTATACACTAACAATAAGCTAACAGAAAGAGAAATCAGGAAAACAATTCCATTCACAATTGCATCAAAAAGAATTAAATACCCAGGAATAAACCTAATGAAGCAAGTGAAAGACCTATACCCTGAAAACTACAAGACACTCCTACGAGAAATTAAAGAGGACACTAACAAAGGAAATGCATTCCATGCTCTTGGCTAGGAAGAATAAATATTGTCAAAATGACTATACTACCTAAAGTAATCTACAGATTCAATGCAATCCCTATCAAAATACTGACAGCTTTCTTCAATGAACTGGAACAAATAATTCTAAAATTCATATGGAACCACAAAAGACCCCGAATAGCCAAAGTAATCCTGAGAAGGAGGAATAAAACAGGGGGAATTATGCTCCCTGACTTCAAGCTCTACTACAAAGCCACAGTAATCAAGACAATATGGTACTGGCACAAAAACAGACCCACAGACCAGAAAATCCAAACATTAACCCAAACATATACAGTCAATTAATATATGATAAAGGAGCCTTGGATATACAATGGGGAGATGACAGCCTCTTCAGCAGCTGGTGTTGGCAAAACTGGACAGCTACATGTAAGGAATGAAACTGACTACCATCTAACCTCATACACAAAAGTAAACTCATAATGGATCAGAGACCTGAATGTAAGTTATGAAACCATAAATGTTTTAGAAAAAAACATAGGCAAAAGTCTCTTGGACATAAACATGAGTAACTCCTTCATGAACATATCTCCGCAGGCAAAGGAAACAAAAGCAAAAATGAACAAGTGGGACTATATCAAGCTGAAAAGCTTCTGTACAGCAAAGGACACCATCATTAGAACAAAAAGACATCCTACAGTATGAGAGAATATATTTATAAATGACATATCCGATAAGGGGTTGACATCCAAAATATATAAAGAACTCATGCACCTCAACAAACAAAAAGCAAATAATCCAATTAAGAAATGGGTAGAGGACATGAATAGACACTTCTCCAAAGAAGAAATTCAGATGGCCAACAGGCACATGAAAAGATGCTCCACATCGCTAATCATCAGAGAAATGCAAATTAAATCCACAATGAGATATCACCTCACACCAGTAAGTATGGCCAACATCCAAAACACAAACAACAAATGTTGGCGAGGATGTGGAGAAAAGGGAACCCTCCTACACTGCTGGTGGGAATGCAAATTAGTTTAACCATTGTGGAAAGCAGTATGGAGGTTCCTCAGAAGACTCAAAATAGAGATACCATTGACCCAGGAATCCCAATCCTAGGAATTTACCCTAAGAATGCAGCAGCCCAGTTTCAAAAAGACAGATGCACCCCTATGTTTATCGCAGCACTATTTACAATAGCCAAGAAATGGAACCAACCTAAGTGTCCATCAGTAGATGAATGGATAAAGAAGATGTGGTACATATACACAATGAAATATTATTCAGCCATGAGAAGAAAACAAATCCTACCATTTGCAACAACATGGATGGAGCTAGAGGGTATTATGCTCAGTGAAATAAGCCAAGTGGAAAAAGACAAGAATCAAATGAATTCACTCATATGTGGAGCATAAGAGCAAAGAAAAAACTGAAAGGAAAAAACAGCAGCAGACTCACAGAACCCAGGAATGGACTAATAGTTACCAAAGGAAAAGGGATTGGGGAGAATGGATGGGAAGGGAGGGACAAGGTGGAAAAGGGGGCATTACGATTAGCAGAAGAATGTTGGGGCGGGCGCAGGGAGGGCTGTACAACTCAGAGAAGACAAGTCGTGATTCTATAGCATCTCACTACGCTGATGGACAGTGACTGTAATGGGGTTAGTGGGGAGGACCTGATGAAGTGGGTAGTTTAATAACCATAATACTGCACATGTAACTGTAGATTAATGATACCAAAATAAAAAAAAAAGATTCAGCTTAAGATAATGGTAAACTTGAATAATTATCCAAAATCCAAGTTGTGGCGGTTTGGAAGATGGTGGTGGTAGTGGTCTGGGTGTCCCTGCTTTGAAAGCTAGATAGTCTCTCAAGGTAGCGGCAGATGTCCCTGCAAGTTGGTGTGGTCAGTATACAGCAAACAGGAAGGGACCCACTCACCCTCATGGCTGGAATATATCTGTCAATTTAGAATTAAATAATGAAAACAAACACAGTTTGACTTTCCTCCCCACTTTTATTCAACATAGTACTGGAGGTCCTAGCACAGCAATCAGACAACACAGAGAAATAAAAGGCATACAGATTGGTAAGGAAGAAGTCAAACTGTCACTGTTTGCAGATGACATGATATTGTACATTAAAAAACCCTAAAAAATCCACTCCAAATCTACTAGAATTAATATCTGAATTCAGCAAAGTTGCAGGACACAAAATTAACAGAAATGTGTTCCATTTCTTTACACTAATGATGAACTAGCAGAAAGTGAAATCAGGAAAACAATTCCATTCACAACTGAATCAAAAAGAATAAAATACCTAGGAATAAACCTAACCAAGGAAGTGAAAGACCTATACCCTGAAAGCTACAAGACATTCTTGAGAGAAATTAAAGAGGACACTAATAAATTGAAGTTCATCCCATTGTCTTTTGTGGGAAGAATTAATATTGTCAGAATGTCCATCCTGCCTAAAGAAATCTACAGATTCAATGCAATCCCTGTCAAAATATCAACACCATTCTTCAATGAACTCAAACAAGCAAAAAGTTCTAAAATTCATATGGAACCACAAAAGACCCCAATAGCCAAAGCAACCCTGAGAAGGAAGAGTAAAGCGGGCGGGGGGGGATTATGCTCCCCAACTTTGAGCTCTACTATAACGCCACAATAATCAAGACAATTTGGTACTAGCACAAGTACAGACCCATAGATCAATGGAACAAAATAGAGAGCCCAGATACAAACCCACATATATATGGCCAATTAATATATGATGAAGGAGCCATGGACATACAATGGGGAAATGACAGCCTCTTCAACAACCGGTGTTGGCAAAACTGGACCAGCTACATGTAAGAGAATGAAACTGGACTACTGTCTAACTCCATACACAAAAATAAACTCAAAATGGATCGAAGATCTGAATGTAAGTCATGAAACCATAAAGCTCTTAGAAGAAAACATAAGCAAAACTCTCTTGAATATAAACATAAGCAACTTTTTCATGAACATATCTCCTCGGGCAAGGGAAACAAAAGCAAAAATGAACAAGTGGGACTATATCAAACTAAAAAGCTTCTGTACTGCAAAGGACACCATCAGTAAAACAAAAAGGCATCCTACACTATGGGAGAATGTATTCATAAATGAAATATCAGATAAAGGGTTGACATCCAAAATATATAAAGAGCTCACATGCTTCAACAACCAAAAAGCAAATAACTCGACTAAAAAATGCACAGAGGATCTGAACAGACACTCCTCCAAAGAAGAAATACAGATGGCCAACAGGCACATGAAAAGATGCACCACATCGCTAATTATCAGGGAAGTCCAAATTAAAACCACAAAGAGATATCACCTCACCCTGTTAGGATGGCCAATATCCAAAAGACAAACAACAAATGCTGGTGAGGATGTGGAGAAAGGGGAACCCTCCTACACTGCTGGTGGGAATGTAAATTAGTTCAACCATTATGGAAAGCAGTATGGAGGTTCCTCAAAAAACTCAAAATATAAATACCATTTAACCCAGGAATTTCACTTCTAGGAATTTACCCGAAGAATACAGGACCCCAGATTCAAAAAGACATATGCACCCCTATGTTTATCAGAGTACTGTTTACAATAGCCAAGAAATGGAGGCAACCTAAGTGTCCATCAGTAGATGAATGGGTATAGAAGATGTGGTACATATACACAATGGAATATTATTCAGCCATGAGAAGAAAACAAATCCTACCATTTGCAACAACATGGATGGAGCTAGAAGGTATTACGCTCAGTGAAATAAGCTAGGCAGAGAAAGACAAGTACCAAATGATTTCACTCATCTTTGGAATATAAGAACAAAGCAAAAAGTGAAGGAACAAAACAGCAGCAGACCCACAGAACCCAAGAATGGACTAACAATTACCAAAGGGAAAGGGACTGGGGAGGGTGGATGGGAAGGGAGAGATAAGAGGATTAAGGGGCATTATGATTAGCACACATAATGTAAGAGTGACACAGGGAAGGAAGTATAGCATAGAGAAGCTTACTAGGTTGATGGACAGTGACTGTAATGGGGTATAAGGGGGGATGTAGTAGCTACAGTGTTGCTCATGTGAAATCTGAGTATAAGATTGTATATCAATGATACCTTAATAAAAAAAAGAAATATATGACTCAATCAAAAAGTGGTATTAACCACAGGATGAAAGCTTCCATATTGTTTTTGTCATGTGCTGGCTCTGTGTTAAGCACTGCATGTGTTACTTAGTCTATAATAATCTTAGGAGTGAGTACTGTTACCTCATCATTCCCTTTTAGAGATGAGGGATGTAAGACTCAGACAGGCTGTCAGTTGCCCAAGATCATAGAGTTAGTGGGTGAAGAAGCCACAGTTTGACCTCACTTGAATTATCCCAACACTTGCCCTGTTAAGCAGCACACCTGCAGCCAAGAGAGTCACTAAAACAAACACTGGTTATGCCCATTCAAAAACTGCCAGAGATGTACCAGGGCAGACCTGTCTGTCAGGTAGGGTTCTTGTAACCTGGTGCCTGGCTCTCCTGTATTATAGATGCCAGTCTCCCCAGAAGTGACTGAAGTAGTTCAACTTCTCTCATTTCATTGCCTTGGGAGCACTGATAAAACACCAAAATCCCAAACTTACTGGGCTCTGGGTCAGACCTCTGGAAGAAGTCACCAGGATCCCTGTCACCCTGTGAGGTTTGCATGGCCACCTGGGAGCCAGCCAGCTGGTCAGTCCTGAAAACAGGTTTTTCTTCAGCTGCTATTAGAGATAATCTCAGAAATTTTTCTATAAAAGTTCATTGAAGGCCTATCTTTTTTTTTAAGTTTCTGGCCTCTTTCCTTGTCAGACAGTCTGTTCCCCTTTTGGACATTCCTCCCCTTTAATCAGGTAACGTCCTAATTGCAGGTGATTTCTCCTGGGTAAGGATGTGAGCTGGGGAGCTTGGGTGTGGCTGCCCCACCGCCTCCTGCTTTCCTCTAATGGCAGCTTCGTACATGTAAATTGTAAACCACATTACATGGTGCCCTTGTTTAAAATCTTCCAATGTCTCCCTGTCTCTTAGAATAATACCAACTATTTACCAGGTTCTACAAGGCCAGCCACTACCTGGACCCTGCTTACCTTGATGACCGTTTCTGCTTCTACCCCTTTCCTCCTCACAATACTTCCACCTTCATTTGGACTTCAAATGTTCCAAACTAGTGCAGCTCTTAGAATCTTTGTACTTCTTCACCCTCTAGAGTTCTCTTCCCCACACTCTCAGCCTAGCTTCTGCTTAGGCCTCAGTTGAAATACCACCTCTTCAGAGATATCGTCCCTAACTATCCAATCTACAGAAACTTTCTTTCTTCACCACATTGCCATGTTATTAGTTTGTCCTGGTACTCAACTCTACTTGACATTTTCTTGTTGATCTTTGCCTTTGCTTCTTGGCAACTTAAATGGAAGCTCCATGAAAGCACACTATTTGTTTTGTTCAGCTCTTTCCCCCCGCCCCCGATCTTAATGTAGTGCCTGGAAAAGAGTAGGGATGGGTTCAGTATGCATTTATTGAAAGATCAATTCTGCCACTTTCCTTGCCAATATCTATGTCAGCTAGAATTAATCAATAGTGGTGCTCTTTCACTACATATTATAGCATTGAGAGGACAATTTGCTAGAGCTACTGAGTTCATCTCATATGCAAAAATAAATTCCAGACAAAGAGCTACATGTAAAGAATATAAGGGTGATATTTAAAGACTATTCTTATAATAATTGCAATGGGAAAGCATCGCAGTGTAAAAGATATTCCAAAATTAAGCATAAGACCTGGCGGCCAATCAAGAAAGTATTGACAAATCTGTCAATAAAAACATTAGGTGTTGGTATAGCATTACACCAGACTAAAAGGTATGTGTGAGATTTGGTGAAAATACTTTAAAAATAAATGACCAAGATTAATAACCTTAATATTTTTTTAAATTACAAATCAGTAAGAAAAAGAAAACAATAATATCGAAAATTGACATGAGGGAGCCACAAACAATTCCCACAGTACAAATGGCCAACGAGAATGTTGAAGAGGAACAGAATATGCCATGCAAAATGCACCCATGCAGGGATGTGGGTTATTTTGAGCTGAAGGAAATCAAGATCTGGCAAACTCAAGAAAAACCTCTCCCTTGAATGCCTTAAAGAATTTAGGTAGGGACCTGGCCCAGAAAGAGACTTATTACCTGAGATCACTTTTTATCTGAGAGTTAACTGCATGGCAGGGCAAACATCTGATCACCAAAGGTCTGCTCTCCTTATCTTCCTGTGAATTACTCACCCCCCTTCTGAAGCCCCAGGTCCCTATTCCATTCCCTAGCCCAGGATGGCCTATAGGCCCCGATTGCCTGGCTGCCTTTGGGTCTCATGTTTTCATGGGGTTCCTGTACGTACAAACTTATATTTGTTTTTCTCCAACTAATCTGTCTGTGTCAACTAAATTATGAGACCAACCGAAGAACTTAGGTTAGAAGGAAAATTCTGCTCTCACAATGTGGAAAGGCATTCAACCTTACTTATAAGCAAAAAACATGAAAAATCAACCTAGAATTTTTCTTTTTCCTATTAGATTAGTAAAGCAAAAAAGTTTCAAACTGCCATGGATGTGGAGAAATGGCCCCTGTTCTTATGGGAAAGAGTATAAATGGGTACTGCTCTTTTGGAAGGCAAATTTGTCAGTATCGGCCAAAATTTGCAGGCATACCTCAGAGATATTGCTGGTTTGGTTCCAGACTATAATAAAGTGAATATTGCATTAAAGTGAGTCAAATGAATTTTTTGGTTTTCCAGTTCATGTAAAAGTTACATTTATACTATACTGCAGTCTATTAAGTGTGCGATAATAAAAAATGTACATGACTTAATTAGAAAATACTTTATTGCTAAAAATTGCTAACCATCCTCTGAGCCTTCAGTGAACTATAATCACTGATCACAGATCACCATAGCAAATATAATGATGAAATAGCTTGAAATACTGCAAGAATTACCAAAATGTGACACAGAGACACAAAGTGAGCAAGTGTTGTTGGAAAAATGGTGCTAAAAGATGTTTTGTGCAGGGTTGCCACTAACCTTCAATTTGAAACACAATATCTGCAACACACAATAAAGCAAACAGCAATGAAACAAGGTATACCTATATACTGCACATGTACAACAATTTCACACTTAAGTATTTATAATTGACATTTCTTTAAGAGTGAGATTTAGTACAGTTCATGTTAATTGCTCATCTCTTTATTTTTCTATTCTGAACTTGTAGGTTTATGGCCTTTGCTTTTCTACCATTAGATTGTTAGCTGGGTAAGATTTGGAGATTCAGAGAAGCACAGAGAGGGCACTGAAATTTACTTCATCACACAAGGAGTATTGAACTCCTTTATCACTTCACTTTCAGTAGTGGAGCCAGTTGTATTGAAACAATAATATAATTACAATTTCAGCCATGGTCCCATCCCCAGGAACTTGCATCCCTTATAACCTGCTATAAGGAGGCAAACATTGCATTTAAATTTTGTAAAATGCAATTCATCATGCATTGTTTAATTCAATTAGCAAATATGTATCGACTGCCTACATTTGCCAGGTACTGCTCTGGCCATCCTTTCTCAACCCTTTTGCTCTTACTTATAAAATATGCACAACCCCTTAAGAAGCAATGAACGATGTTTTGAAATCAGCCATCAGAACCCAAGGAAAAGATGCCCAAGTTTGCACACAGTCATATCTGAGCCAGAAGGAAAATTCTGTTATTAAAATTTAAAAAGCAGAATATTGAAAACCTTAAAATTCTTCACATATTGTTAAGTTAAAAAAACAGAAGTTAAAAAATGCTATGTGTATAATGCTCCCACTATTTTCTAAAAAAGTATATTTTTGTACATATTTATGCATATTTATATATGCATATTTAGATGAATGTATTTGCACAGGAAAAGTTCTGAAAGGATATATTCAAAACTTATTTTCTTAAGTGTGGAATTTTTAGATTATTTCCTTTTTTAAAATTTGTTTTCTAAATTTTCTACCCCAATAATCTTAGCAATGAAAACATTCCTTATGTAATAGTTAAAAGTGGGCTCTGCAACCAAATGTCTAGTTTCAATTTTTTTCTGTCATTGCCTAAACTTATGAATTTGAAAGTTAGTTTTAAAAAGTTACTTAGTTACTCTAAGCCTTAGTTTTTTTCACCCGAAAATAGTGTTAATAAGTAATAATTACTCCGATAGGTTCTTGTTTTGAATTCAATAATACCAAGTAAGAAAAGCCCTTGGACTTCACTCTTAGAAAATTCTCTCAGTGTTAGTTCATTAATTTTTTCTTTTCTTCTTGTATAGCAAATGGCAATGGCAATTAAAAATTAGGGAATCCCTAAAAGCCATAACTATACACCCAGGTGTTTGTACCAGAGTCCTAGGTTTAAATATTTCATCCTTTTGCCAGACTACATGTGCTGATTTTGATTTTAGATTCAAGCTCATGTTCCTTTGGTCATGTTACCATAATACTGACAGTTTTGAACCTTTACCATGTGCTATCAATCTTCTGAAATGAGAAAAAAATAGCTCTGAAAGTCAGACACATAGCTGTCTGCAGCTTCAAGCCTCATTCACAGCCAAATACTCTTGTACAGTGAACCGGGATGTTATCTGTTTTCCTTAATGGACAGACGACCTTAGTTGATTGGAATGGGTAAGAGTGCTTCTCAGTGAATATATGTTTCCAATCTCAGTAATACTAAGGATTAAAGATTAAAAAAATAAGGAAAAGTCCTAAATATCTTTTATAAAGTGAATATAACATTAATATTAAAAGTTGATACAATTGCACACACACACACACAAAACAACTGGACTACTCCCATGAAAAATCAATAATATATTAGCAAATAGCCCACTGAAAAATATACAATAAAACCATTTGTCCATTTTTTGAGGAACATGAAAATTGTTCAATTCGAGGAGTTGTTGTCTATGTAATTCATCAAATTAATAAACCTAAAGATAAAAATTATATGATTATTTCCAGAGTACATAAAGAATATTTACTAAAATCTATTTGTGGATTTTGTACACTTACATGAAAAGAAAACAATAAAATAAGAATTGATGGATATTTTCTTGACATATATAAATATTATAAATGTAACCTTAACAACAAAGCCTGCAACTTTTTCACTAAGAAAAGTAATGTCCATCATCTCCATACAAAGATGTTCATGAAACCCGTTCCTATGTAACACTGCAATAACTAATAAAATTTTACATAGCAATGGATTTCACTCTTCCTAGTCCTGATCCTAATGAAAAAAGTCTCTGGCTTTGTTGCTAAGGTTGTGTATGTAACTTTAATATTAATTAATATAATAAAATAGGATGTTACATAATATATTATTTACTTAATTTTCTATAATTAATATACTAAATTATATCAAACTATATAATAAATTATAATTAATTATAATAAACTAAAATATATTAATATATTTTTTAAATTCCTGCAAGACCCAAAAGTACACTTAAAAGAAAGTTACCCATCTTTCTGGATAGATGTGCCAGTTTTCCCTAAATTAACTTATAAATATAATACAAGCCTAATAAAAATACCAGCCAATGTTTTCTTTCTAGAAAAATGGATTATAAAATTCATTTGGAGGAGTAAATAAGAAACAACAGTCAGAACAACCCTGCAAGAGAGGAACTAGGAGGGAAGCTAACCCTGTCAGATAAGAAAGCACACCACCAAGCTTTTGTGAATATAAATTGCAGTACTCAGGTATGAATAGACAGGCAAACCAATGAAACTAAAGAGCAAACAGAGAAATAGAAACAATTACAACTGCAAATTTAGTATATGATAAAGGTGTCTTCTAAAGCAGTGGAGAAATGATGGACATTTTGGTACAACTAGACAGTCATATAAAAAAGATAAAACGGTATCTATTTCTTACACTGAACACCTGGACAAATTCCAAAGCGGTAAGAGATTAAGTGTGAAAAAACTAAAACACAAATACTAGGTAAAAACAGGCGTGAACTCCACAATAACTTAGGGTAAGAAAATATTCCCTTTTTTCCTATTATTCAAAATCCAAAAGAACTGGAAGAAAAAATAAGCTATAAAAATAATAAAAACAAAGACCTTTTATATGGAAAAAGATACCATAAGCAAAGGGGAAAAAAGTCCAACTGGGAAAAATACAGCTCATTTATCACACCAAACTGTTTCAGTAAATATCCCTAAAATACATAGAACTTCAAAAAAATTTTAAATAACTACAGTTTTATAGAAAACAGATGAAAGTAAACAAATTGTTCACAGAAAAAATAATTTAAATGACTTAATCATATGAATATTTTCTCAGTTCCACTCAGAATAAATTTGTTTCAGACTGAGATGTCATTTCTTACCTATTACACAGCAAATCCACACTTACTTATTGGTTTGGCAACAATTCTGTAAATAAGACTTTTTCAGGCTAGTAGGTAATTTCATATATTGCTTATGGAAATGTAAAATGGTTCAGTTTTTAAAGAAGGGAATTTGGCAATACCTAACAAAATTATATGTGCATTTAAACTTTGACTTAATAATTCCAGTTCTAGGAATGTACCCCCCAAATACACTGGCAAGGTAAAGGAAAGAAGGAAGGAAAGACAAGGCTATAATTTTCAAGGTTATTTATTGCAGGAATAATTATAATAGCAAAAACATGGGAATGTCTCAAAAGCCTATCAACAGAGAACTGGTTGAATAAATCCTGATACATTCATACAATGCAGTAACATGCAGCTTTACAGAAAGAAAAGCAATAGCTCTATTTGTATACTATTATGGAATGATACACAGGATATATCACAAGGTAAGAAAAATATGAATAATGTGCTATTTTTAATTAAAGGGAGTATGAATAGATGTACATATCTGCTTTTATTATTAAAAAGCAAATGATGGAAAGGAAAGGAGGCAAATATTTTCCTCTATCTTTCTAGATTCTTTTGACTGGTCTGTTAATTAAATTGACATAAAACACAGACCCATAGACCAATGAACAGACTAGAGAGCCAGATATAAACCCAAGAATATATAGTCAATTAATATACAATAAGGAGCCATGGACATATAATGGGGAAATGACAGCCTAGTCAACAACTGGTGTTGGCAAAACTGGACAGCTATATGCAAGAGAATGAAAGTGGATTATTGTCTAACCCCATACACAAAAGTAAACTTGAAATGGATCAAATATCTGAATTAAACCATAAAACTCTTAGAAGACAACATAGGCAAAAATCTTCTGAATATAAACATGAACAACTTTTTCCTGAACACATTTCCTCAGGCAAGGGAAACAAAAGCAAAAATGAACAAATGGGACTACATCAAGCTAAAAAGCTTCTGTACAGCAAAGGACCCCATCAGCAGAATAAAAAGGCATCCTACAGTATGGGAGAATATATTTGTGAATGACTTATCCAACAAGGGGTTAACATCCAAAATATATAAAGAACTCACATGCCTCAACCCCCCAAAAACAAATAACCCAATTAAAAAATGGGCAGAGGATCTAAAGAGACAGTTCTCCAAAGAAGAAATTCAGATGGCCAACAGACACGAAAAGATGCTCCACATCGCTAATTATCAGGGAAGTCCAAATTAAAACCAGTTAGGATGGCCAGCATCGAAAAGACTGAGAACAACAAATGATGGCAAGGATGTGGAGAAAGGGGAACCCTTCTACACTGCTGGAGGGAATGTAAACTAGTTCAACCATGGTGGAAAGCAGTATGGAGGTTCCTCAAAAAACTAAAAATAGAAATACCATTTGACCCGGGAATTCCACTCCTAGGAATTTACCCAAAGAATACAAGTTCTCAGATTCAAAGAGACATATGCACCCCTATGTTTATTGCAGCACTATTTACAATAGCCAGGAAATGGAAGCAACCTAAGTGTCCACCCGTAGATGAATGGATAAAGAAGAGGTGGTACATATACACAATGGAATACTACTCAGCCATAAAAAAGAAACAAATCCTATCATTTGCAACAACATGGATGGAGCTGGAGGATATTTTGCTCAGTGAAATAAGCCAGGCGGAGAAAGAAAAGTACCAAATGATTTCCTTCATTTGTGGAGTATAACAACGAAGCAAAACTGAAGGAACAAAATAACAGCAGACTCACAAACTCCAAGAAGGGACTAGTGGTTATCAAAGGGGAGGGGTATGGGAGGGTGGGTGGGAAGGGAGGGAGAAGGGGATTGAGGGGTATTATGATTAGTACACATGGTGTGGGGGGGATCATGGGGAACAGAGTTTAGCACAGAGAAGACACATAGTGACTCTGTGGCATCTTACTACACTGATGGACAGTGACTACAATGGGGTATGGGGGGGACCCCCATAATATGAGTTAATGTAGTAATTACATTGTTTTTCATGTGAAACTTTCATAAGAGTATGTATCAATAATAAAATAAATAAATAAATAAAAATTGACATGAAACAGATTAACAGGAGAAAAACAAATTTAATTATGTATGTACTAGAGCCCCATGAGAATATGAAACCCATAGACAATTGTGAGACTGAAGCTTTTATGCCATCCTAAGCCATGGAGAAGCAAGTAGGAGTCTGGGACTTCAAAGAGGAGGAAGACAATTTACAGGAAGATGGAAAGACCAACTATTTGGTAAACAAAAGCAAAAGAGAGAAATTTGATCTCCAAGGCCTGTCAGGCTACCCCAGTTTACTACATCTAGCCCATATTCTTTGTAGTTATCTCTGGTGATAGCTCTCTTCCTGGACCAGGCCCTCTATCTAAATTATTTTAGGCAGTGAAAGGAAAGTTAAAAAGTTTCCCTGAGTCTTTTGAGCCTTGATTGACTTCAGCTCAAAGTAATCCATATGCCAAAATGGTACATTTTGGGAAGGCTTGTTCCGAACCCCTTTGAAAGGATAAACCACAAAATTAAGAGAAAATAGGTACCTATGGAGGATTGGTTTTGTAGATTTGACTTTCAAATCATGCAAATTACTTACATAATTTAAAAGAAAATGTAATTTAAAAAAATCAGTTCCTAATAACAGAAAGTGTTAAAAAAGAAAAGAAAAAGCAGGTCCAAAATAGAACCACTTGACCCCATGCCAGAAAACTAAGACTTAATTATAGTAATGTGACATTTAACTAGTCAATTTGGAATTCCCCCATCAGCACTAGCAAGGTAGACCCCTGCTCCTCCTGCAAAAGAACGTGACTTTGCGTGAAACAATACTGTCCTTTAATTCCTGTTCTGCCCCATTTTTGCCTTTAAAAGTTTCCATTTGGTGCAGCTCCTCGAGGTCCTTTCTACCTGCTAGATGGGATGCTGCGTGATTCCAGAATCTTTGAAGAAAGCCAATTAGATGGTCACATTGACTCAGTTGAATTTTTGGTTTTTAATAAAAGTAAAAGTAAACAGATGTACTTCACTGTACATCCAGTTTGAATCATCAAATCCACAAAAGAAAAAGAATTCCAAGTGATTTTTTAAAACAGTCATTTGACTTCTTATCCCTAGTGGGATATTGCCTAAGGACAAAAAGAAATGTTCCCTCCCCCCAAATATATGTAAACTTTTTACAGTAATTGAATTATTCATGACAATATTATTTTGAGATGGTTGTATTTGCATTGAGAAACTATGCAATTGAGTAATTATATAAAAGTAAATTTTATAACAGTGAAGAATGGACTATGAAACAATTGACCCACTTTCTTCAATATAAAAAATTGTAGGAAAGAGAAATAATCTATAGATTAAAACAAACTTAAAACACATATCAATCAATCACCATACATGGACCTTAGTGAATTCTGGTTCTGACAAATACAATGTTTTTTAAAATGTGATATTTATAAGACAATGGGAAATAAGAATAAGACTGCAAACTTGATTTTGATAATTCACTGCTACTTTGCTTATGTGCAGTAATGAAAGGGGTTATCTTTTAAATAAGAGTTCTTAGCTTTTTAACATGCACATTGACATATTTATGGAAGAAATGGTCTGTAATGAGGATTAGATCCTAACAGTAAGAGAGGGGAAAGTGGGAGGAAGTATAGATAAAATAAGTTAGCCATTAGTGGATAATCATTGAAATTGAGTCATGGGTATGTGTAGGGTACTGATACTAATCATTCTATTTTTGTGTATGTTTGAAATTTATCAAATGAAATACAAAAAAAATGTCAACACTACTTTAAAAAAAATGAAAGATTACTAAAGTTTCTAGATTTGTAAACAAAGCATACATTTATATGCTAAAAAATATAGGTTTTGTGAATATGTAACTTTAATAAATTGAATACTAATTGTTTAAGGCAAAACACAACTTCTAAATAGTATTTCCTATGCACCAAAACCAATCTTAGGACACCAAAACACAAAACTTAACTATAAACAGGCTGTGCTTTAGAAGGAGAAAGCCTGGGCTCAAATTCCTCACCAAGAAGTTGAGTTATAAAATATGAAGTACTTAGAACAGTGCCTGGAACATAGATAACACTCAGAAAATTTCAGAGATCGTGATTAGCACCAATCTGACTGAGCAGAGACAAGAGAATGGACCTAGTTTAAGTCTTGACCCTTCCGCTTAGGGACTGAGTAGAGTTCATAATAACCAAAATTATTTGTTTCTGTTCAAGAAATATATATGAAAGCACATTCTGTGTGCTGGCCCTGAAAAACTCGGTCTCTGCGCTTAAGAAGGTAACAATCTGTGGTCTACAGTAAGTTTCTGTTTCTTCAATCCTAAAACTGTTAGCCTAATAATCATAGATTGTAATATTTCACTGAGTTGTTTTGCAAATGAAGTAAAACAGGTTCCAGTGATCTAAACAGAAAAATCCCCCAAGTGGGAAAAAAAAAGTCTTTATTTGCAGCATGCCAGCTAGATGAAAATAGCCTAACAGAACATTGGAGTATTGTGCGCTCTTTGTTCACCATGCTGACTGCCGATGTTGATTTGCCTGCCCCCTCTTAAGGACCTACCTACCACCCACTGCCCTTGGTTCAAAGAATTTTTGGTATTCCCTGCTAATCCAGAAAGGCCTGCATTAATTCATAAACTGCAGCTTGGATTTATAGATCAGGCCCTAGCCCATTTTCTTCATGCAAAGCCAACACCTGTTTACCTTTCATTCATGCATTCATTCAAAAAGTCGTTTTGACTGCCTGCTATGTGCGAGGCACTGAGCTAGGACTCTGCGCAATCACCAAACCCAGGCACAAAGGAGCTTATATTTTAGAAAGAGGAAAAAGACAATAAGCGATATGCTTTTAAGTGAATAAATTATATAGTATGTTACATGGTGAAATGTGCCGTGGAAAAAGTTTAAAAACACAGAAGTATAAAAGGAGTGTTCCGTATTTGCTAATTGGCTTTTTCTTTTAAATTTTACTTTTGCTGGTCTCTGTAAATAGTTGTTGGTGATACTTCCTCCTGATTTATCACAACCAATTGTTTCTGCTGTTACCCACTTAGTTTTTCAATAAGCAAAGAAGCGTGTACCCAGGCATGTGCTGGGAGCTTCAGAAGAAGAGATCAGGCATGTGGTGAGAGAGCTGGAGCAGAAAAATCCAAACTTCTGTCATGATGAGATATTCATTTGCTCAAATCCTTTTTTCAGGGCTTTAGACATTGACTAATAAAGGGTCAGTAAAAGTTTATGTTCTTGGAAGACCACTTCAAAGTTGGAGTTCATAATACCAGCACATGGTATCCTCAGTCTTTTGGCTTCACTAGAGTCCAGCAGACTTGTATCCTCCCAAATCGTACTTGGTAAATGTTCCCTCATTGAGGGTCCTGAATCCCTGCTGGATTACAGCTTGGATGGTTTTCATTGTTTAACCATTTCATACAGGGCACACGCTGTTTTTGCTTGCTAAAAATTCTAAACAAGCTCTGAATGTATGACCAGAGCTCTCTACTAAAGGGTACTGGGATTAATGAAGCCAGGGAGCTCAGAGAGATGGATCCCATGCCTCCTCTCTGCACCTAGGTGTTACTGGATGCTCACTTTGCCACCTGATCTAGCCTGTTGGCCAATGCTGGACGACACCATATAGTATCTGATACTTTGTCAATAGCCTTGGCCATATAGGACCTCTTTCCTAACAGTTACACTGTCTAACCTTGTATGACCTATTAAGGTGACGTTCAAAAGCAGAGTCCTTCTCCCCTAACCCTTACTAGGCTGCTAATAAGTTTAGCGCCTGGACTCAGCATTTAGCCGATCCTCTTCCTGCCTGACCATCTAGGTTGACTTTTCCTTTGCTTGGGTTAGCCCAGTTGTTTGTGAAGGTGATCAGAATATGACACCCCAGAATCTACAGCTTTGATATTAGGATTCTTGTGAGCTGAAGGTAATGAGAAAACAGCAAACGCAGGTGGAGTTCAAGGCCATCTTTCTTCCTGCCTAAAAGCAGGATGTAAAATTCCCTTTTGAAAAGGAAATTTACATTTTTAAAGTTATGTCTTGTCTAGGAAGAGGAAAATGACTCAGGAGACAACCCTTATCACCAGAAAGGACCTAAATCTCCATAACAAACCATACTAAACAATTCTTACTTACCATTCATTTCGTAGTCACCTTCTCACAAAAATACCTTCTCAGAAGCCCCAAACCCCTCCTCCTTTGTCTATCTCTTCTCCACTCTGCATTCGCCAAGACTCTTCGTTAAAATGGTATATAAGTTCCTGGGTGTAACCACCTCTTTGGAGTTCTCCCTTCTTTTCTGTGAATCCTGCATATGCATGCAAAACTAACCTTTTTTCTGTGAATCTGTCCTTTGCCAGTCATAGACCCCAGCCACTGAACCTAAGATGACAGAGGAAAGGTTTTGTTTTTTTTTCCTCCTCTCCTATATTTGCAAACTTAGTTGCATTAAAATCACATGGGAGTTTTGAAAAGATGGTGCCTAACCATCTGGATGGAAGTGTGTGTATAGGGGCTGGAAATGACTATTTCGTAATGGTCTTGCCTTCATCCTCTGTCATATCCATCATATACAGCCAAGAAGAATGAATCAAGGGCTACAGTTTTGCAGCAAGATGACATCTGGTTGTCTTGTCTCTGCTCTAGCACTTCCAAACAGTTTCTTTCTTTGTCACTCTTAGAGTTTTCCAAAAATCGGGGTCCTGCCATTTGTTCATTGATTTTTTTGAACCTGTATGTGCCACAATTACTACTCCAACTATTTTATAAGCAAAAAGGGCCTGAAGAAGTCAGCCATTGGCTGGACATCAGGCAGCTGGGACTATCAGAAACTTGATTAGCATCACCGTATAGTCTAGGAAAAGGAAGATACTTTTCTGTTCCCTCTCTCTCCTTTGGCAAATCAACTTTTCCCTCCACAGCTAGTTCATTTATCACTCCCTCATGAAGCCTTGATGCTCTTATCAGAATTTATATCCCCAACCAAATCCTTCATGGTCTTTATACTATATATATTGATTGGTTTTCATGCTAACTATATATATTGATTGGTTTTCTTGCTAGAAGGAATTAGAATCTGTCACCCCAAAATATATCTCTTTGGCATAAGGATTATTTTAAGCCAGTTATTTTTAAGAAACTGCAGACCTAGGAGAAGATGTAAAAACTGAGTTGAACTTACCCTTTTATAAGAGACATTTACACTTGTAAGGGAAATATGTATTTATAAGGATAACTTCCTCTCTGTACCAGGAAGAGATGACTTAACTTCTAGAAACTCTTATCAATGGAGAAGACAAGGACTTAAACCTGCACAACAACCTCACTCCAATATACTGGGTTTTCCTGGTCAGTTCCCACAGCTGGCATAGTTGGGGTATGTGGTATAATAAAAATATGCATTTGGTCTTTGCCCTTTATTTAGGACCAGAGCTCCTAAAATTTGGAACTTCCTGAGTAATAGCCTGGGAACCCCCAAATTAATAGTCTGCTAGGCAGAAGTGCAGGTAACCTGGGGACCTCATTTGTTGCTGGCCTCTGAGGTGGGGGCAGAACTGTGGGACTGAGCCCTTGACTTGTGGAGTCTGTGCTTACTCCAGATAGTGTCAGAACTGAGTCAAATTGTAGGATGCCCAGCTGGTGTTGGGGAATTGGTTGTCGTTGAGAAATAACACTTGGTGATTATGGCAAAATGTTGATTATTGTTGAGTCTGTGGGATGGTATATGGCAATTCATTATGCTATTCTTTCTACTTCTGTGTTTCAAAACTTTCCCAACAAAAACATAAAAAACCTAAAAGAAAATACTTCTTTCCAGATTCATTTGCCTGTTCAAAGAGAATATTTGAAAAAAATGTAGACGTGCTAGTAGATGTAATGGTATCTCATAGTGATTTTAATTTGCATCTCTTTTATCACTAATGATGTTGACCATCTTTACATGTGTTTAGTGGGCATTTGTATATCTTCTTTTGTAAATTCTAAGGCATTTTCCCAAAGGAAATGAAAACATCTGGCTACAAAAGGATTTGAGCAAGAAGGTACATGGCAGCTTTATATATAATAACAATAAAATAAAATAAAGGAAACAACCTAAATGTCCACCAATAACAAAACAGAGAGTTAAAGAGATGGTGGCATGTTCTGCAATGGAATATTATTCAGAATTTTAAAAGAACAAACTACTATTACATGTATTACATGCAACAATATAAAATGAATCTTAAAAACTCTGTGTTGAATAAAAGAAGCCAGACACAAAAGAATACATACTGTATGACTTTGTTAAGAATTTTGATATTAGGCAAAATGGATCTGTAGGTATACAAATGAAAACAGTGGTTGTCAGTAGAAGATGAATGAAGGAGTGGGAGGGAATTCTCTGGGGTGACAGAAGTAGTGTTCTATTATCTTAAGCAGACTATTGGTTTACATAGGTGTATACATTTGCCAAAGCTCATCAAATTCTATACTTAAGATCTGTGCATTTTACCCTATGTAAATATCCTTCAATTTAAATAAAGAGAAAAAATACCTAACACAGAGGAATGTGTTGTTAGTGGTAGAATTTCAGACAATCGCAAGGGAAGGGCATACCTTCCCAGTCTTTCTGCCAGGTGTGAGTCTGTGATTCAGGGCGGTGTGATCATCCTGAGAAATCTGAATTCTCCTTTGCTTACTCATCATGGCAGAGCAGCCAGCCACCCTGAGATGTGAACTTCTCTTGCTGTACTTGCACTCCCAAATTCTTGGTGTGACACCATGAAAACTAGATTTCTCTATAGGCCACACAAGTGACCCCACCACTGACAACCTCCTTGGATGAAGAAGCAGAAATATTATTAGCAAGAAGAGGGCTATATTTGATGGCTATATCTAACCACCACAGACAGGCATATGTTACTTTACAGTTCTAAGAGCTTACCCCTTGGAGTCCAAGGCTCTCAGTTCACACTACTTACCTGTTGGAATTTTCTGGCAGGAGGCATGAAAGCTCTGATAATAAGGGCTAAGTCAAAGTGAAACTATTTCTTTACTTTTGAGATGGCTATATATTTTTGTGTTTATTTACTACAAATACAGTACTTTAGTAATATTTAGATCACAGTAAAATATGCTAATCCTCCCCAGAGATATTAGTTTGCTAGGCCGCCATAACAAAGTTCACAGACTGGGTGGCTTAAACTGCAGAAATTCATTTTCTCACAATTTTGGAGGCTAGAAATCTGACATGAAGGTGTCAGCTGGTTTGATTTCCTCTAAGACCTCTCTCCTTGTCTTCTAAGACCTCTCTAGATGGCCACTTCCTCCGGTGTCCTCACATGATCTTCCCTCTGTATATATGTCTGTGTCTTAATCTCTTCCTATAAGGACACCAGTCATATTGGATTAAAGCTCATCCTTAATGACATCCTTTTAACTCAGTTGCCTTTGGAAAGGTCCTATCTCCAAATACATATTCTGAGCTACTGGGGTTTAGGAATTCAACATATGAGTTTTCGGGGGACACAATTCATCCTATAAAACCAGGTAAAGTCATTAATGCCCTCATTTAGCTCAAAAGAAAAGCCTCAAGAAGTCAAAGGACTAGGTCAAAGCTGTTTGGCTGGTAAGTAGTAAAGATGGGTATGGTGGACCACATCCCTTGGGCCTCAGCATTTTAGAGCAACCTGGCTGACTTCCAGCAACTACTACCTGAACCTTGCTCATAGGGGGCTTTGTCTGAAACTTGGAAGGCCATTTTGCCTGCGTCTCAGCAAGAGGCACCCCAAATTAACAAACTCCCAAGCAGCTCTCAACCAATTACTGATGGGAGTAGGTATAAATGGCCCAGGCCTCGCAGCCTTGGGTGGAAAACTTCTGAGGAATGCATCTACACTTCCACATTTGCCCAGAGAAATTAAACTTTGTCTGCCCTTTATTGCAGCTGGCTTAATAATTTACCTTTTGCTGGCTTTCTTTCTGTCTCTATGTCACTTCCCCCAACTAGCATGTCCTTCACCTGCCAAGTAAACCCCTTGACCTTGAGTCACACGTCAAAGTCCCGCCCTAGGGAACTCAAGACAGTGACATTCAAACCTTGGGTTTTTGACTTACCTGTTGTATTACACTATAAATCATAGGTCCATCTGTTTGAAGTTGTGATATTTGGCCATTTTGTGTCTATAAAAATGGCAATATCATACAGTTCAACTGAATAGCAGAAGTGTAATTGCTATATAATAACCATATGAAAATGTATGCACACACAAAATGCAGCATACATGTAATATAAACATAATACACTTTTTATAATTAAAGAGGCCATCCACTCAATCTTTTAAAATCCAAAGCCTTCGTGTCTTTCCTCTTCATTAAATCCCTCAGTAAGCATATCACCACAAAGGTAAAATCCAGGTTTCACAGAACAATACTGATATCCCTCTATTTTCTGGCTCCTGCCTTTTTTCCCTGGCTTGTTCTCTGTCCTCTTTGTTCTGTTTTCATATTCCTAAACTGCTTAGAATTAAATAACAAAAGAAAAAGACAACACTGTACTATTTCACAAGCCTTTGCCCTTCCCCACTGAGAAGCACTCTTTTATCTTTCATAACTCAATGGCTGAAGCTTTTCCTCTGCTCTCTTTTTTCCCAGATTTAATGAGTCTAGCCCTTCCAGAACCACCTCTTTACCTTGGATATGAATCCATGATTGCATTAATCACATTGAACTGCAATATTTTTATTTGCTTGACTATCTCCTCTCTCAGAACTTGAGCTCCTGAGGCCAATGCCTGGTTTAATCATCTCTGTATGATCAGCATCTATACTATACACAAAGGTGTATAGTAAATGCTCACTAAATGTTGTTGAATGAAGATAAAGCCAGAACTTGAACTTTGTTACCTAGGTGTTAGTAAAGCATTATGCATAAAGTAAATTAATGAACAATGTCTTTCTTTATACTGCACAGTGACTATATATTTAGAAAACAAAAATAAAGACATATGACCTTTTGATAACATGATCCAAGACAGATTTGAATATTTGAACCAAAGTGTCCTGGGAAAATTGAGTTATGCTAAACCATGAAGTTTAAAGTCAGACTGCCTAGGTTCAAACTCTGGCTCCACCATTAACTAATGGTATGACTTCAGGCAAGTCTCTTTCAACCTTCTGTGCCTTACTTATTCCATCTACAAAAGGAGATAATAAAAGAGCCCAGCTCAAAGAGCTTTTGTGATGATATTCCAGTCCTGGCAATAAATATAGGCTATTACAGGATAGCTATAATGCCAGCAACTCCATAGCATTTACGCTGAGATTTCATGCAAACACCAAGCTTCAGCCTCAACATCTAGCCTCTGGATAGTTCATTAATTAGTGAAGCCGTGTTTATATGTCTGCTTGCCCAGCACAGTGCTGTGACTAGGAGAACAGCAGTGGTGAAGATAGACCCAGGACTTCTCTTCATGGGGTTTCTTACACAGCGAAGGAGAACAAAGAAACAGGCAACCCAGTATTGTATAAAATATCTGGGCCAGTTGAGAGTCTTATGGAAGCCGATACACATGATAACTGTCCACAACTAGAGTGGAAATGTCATGCAAGTTGAGGACTGAAAGCGAGCTGGTTAGAGGAAAGGAACAGAGAGCCCAGAAGCTGTGTTAAAGTGTGCAGCCTTCCTTTATCTTGACAGCAATTAATTTTAATCCAGAAAGGAACGGGATCTGTATGCATACTAGTGGGATCATTCAAGTGGCCATGTGCAAAATAGAATTTGGAGAGGAAGTAGAGAGGCAAGGAGGGAGCCAGCAGGTCACATAGGCAGCGTTTGTATCCAGCAAGGCAAGCAAGGGTTGATGGGACCTGAACTAGGAAAATGATACTGGCAGTGTACTAGTTTCGTAGGGCTGCTGTCACAAACTCCGTGGCTTAAAACAACAGAAATACACTCACATTTCTGGAAGCTAGGTGACAGAAATCACACAACTGGGAGAGAGCTCTTGGGGAGGAGCCTTCCTTAGGGGTCCTGGCTTCTGGTGGGTGGCTGCGATCCCTGGTGTCCTTGGCTTGTAATCGCCAGTCTCTGCCTCCATGGTTACAAGGCATCCTCCCTGTGTGTGTCTGTCTCTATCCAAATTTCTTTTTTTATGCAGACACAGTCACTGGATTTGGGCCCACTCTAATACAGCATGACCTCATCTTAACTGATTACATCTCCAAAGACTATTTCTAAATAAGGCCACATTCGCAGGTACTGGAGTTTAAAGCCTGAACATCTCTTTTGGGGGAGACAAGACTAAACTCATAAATGAATGGAACCAAGTAAATGAATGTGGGAGATACTAGCAGGTGACTGACTCATTGGGGATGGCAGGGCATATAAAGGAATCAAAGATATTGTTCAGAAAGCTGAGCTGGGTGAATAGCGGCTGCATCGTGAACACCTGGTGAAGAGTCTTACAACTCACTTAAAAAGGAACCTGGGAGAAGAGCAGGTTTCCAGGGACAGATGACGTGTTCAGCTTTAGGCGTGCTGTGGGCTGAAGATACCACTTATGGCTAGCCTCCAAAACCTTCAGGGCAACTTCTGGATAGAATTTGAGAATTGGGGAAGATCTTGATTTCTTAGATAGCAGAGCATTAGCAGTAAACAGTAAGAAGCAAAAATTTGAGATGATGTGGAGGAGAAATGTTTCAGTAGATTTGAGAAAGCATAAAATATGGGATCATATGCTTTGTATTCTGAGTACTTAGAAGTTATACATAAAAGAAGTTCATCTTGTGTATGTCTAGGATCACCAGCTTTCTAGAAGAATATAATGATGACTCATCTTAATATTTGGCTAATACTTTAGTTTACGTAATATTACAAATATGTATACTGATTTTCTTCAGCTCAAAAGATTACCCTCCATAGAAAAATAGAAGGACATGAGAATACCTAATTCCGTTGTCTTTAGCATTGTCTAATACTTCTCCAGAGAAAGAGAGCTCTGTATTTTTTAAAGGAACCTGATGCTCTTAGATTATAAAGTGCTGTATGTAAGCCAGAGAATGGCTGCAAAAGAGCATTAAACAAATTTCTGAACCTAAAAATAGAATGTTGTACAAATAAAAAACACATGTTGCTTTTTAAATTTTGACGAAATTAAAACAAAGTAAAATAATAGATTTATCTCCAAATATTTAAAGGGAAAAGAGTCACTCACATTTATAATATCTAAATGTTATTATAAGAATAAACAGCACTTTTGGGAATTACTTAATCCATCTTCCTTCTTGCTGGATTAGCTATATTTAATTCAGAGCTTCACAAAGTTTACTCCATGTATGTAAATAAATGTTACTTTTAAAGAAAAGAAGGGGTGATGGTGAGAAATTTTAGATGAAGTTAAATAGATTTAGTTACTGGAGGGCTTACCAGAGCCTTTGATATACTGACATATGTACTGAATCTCATCACATAAGTAAAATATACTTTGGGAAACTATCATTTTTGTCATTGAAATGGAGAAAATTTGCTTAATTTTGAACATCAATTCCTCAGAGATTTCTGAGTTTCCTTCAATATCTCATTTCTATATTTAATTTTGTTATCAACCACATTTAAAAACAATGTGACCTATGTTTCAGTTTCTGCAATGTACACTGTATTCAGTCAGCAAGTATTTATTGAGAGTTTATTAGGTGAGCAGTGTTCTAGGTACCAGGCTTTGGAAGATATACAAGTCAGCAAATACATCTATTGAAGAGTGTCCAAACACTGAAGTCTTATGCTTGCCCACCGTCTAAATTCTACTCTTAAGAATTACAATTCTTCTTCTCATGTGATTGATTTAAAGCCCTCTTTGTAATGCACTTCCCACCAGGCAGGGATCCGAGACAGATCAGTGTCCTCATTGTAAATGGGAAAAGTAAGACACAGAGGAGGAAACATCTAGTTCAAAAATCACAGAGTGGTCACAGATGGAGGCGAGATCAAACTCAAGACCAACCAATCACTGTATTTTCACCACACCAGCCTGGCCTTCCCTTTGCTCAATTCGGAGCCCTCACTGAGTTTCTCAAATCCTTAGGTGATAGGGCCCAAATGCTTAGAACAATAGCTTGACTGTTTCTTCATAAAATGCAAGGAACTTCTCACAGTCTCGAAATCTGAAATTTTTATCCATGGGCAGTGGCTGGAATGGAGACATGCATGGCTTTAACTGCCAACTTTGCCACTAATTTAGCCATGAGAACAAGTTTTTTAAACTCTGGGCCTCCATTTACTCATCTCTTAAATGGGAGCAACACTAACGACAGCCACTATAATAGTAACAAGGTTATGGAAATGAAATACCTGGCTTTAAGTTGGTGCTTGATAAATATTATGGAAAATAAACACGCATCAGATTATTTTAACGAGCTCATTCATTAGGTTTAATCTTACCTGCTATGACACGTGATTAAGAAAGAGTTGTCCAATATGAAACCTGTGGGCTACTTCTCTCTTCTCAACAGAATCCTCCTCTGGAGCAAGAGAGGATAGAGGATTCAGGCAACACAGGGAGGAGGGGTAGACAGGGAGGAGGAGATAGAGCAAAGACAAGACACAAATTAATATCTCAACAAGCTATACCATTACACCCATATCACACATTGTTTCACATTATAGCTGTACACATTTCTTATTTCTAAGCTCTTTGAGAACAGGGAATATGTTTTGTTCCTTTTAGTATCATCCAAGTACATTACATAAAGCAGTTTTTTACACAGAGCCTCCCATACGCTAAGCACCTACTGTCTACAGACTTGAAGGAATAAATGGACGAATAAATGAGTCCTGTGGCATTTTCACTCCTGTGGCCCTGCTCCATTTCTCCTTTTGCCTTTGCCTGTGGTCTCAGGGACTAGAGCTCCCTCCGGCCTTTCCTTTCCTATCTGCTCCCGTTTTCTATTGGACAGTTCTCTGTTTTTCTCCTTGAATCAAATCACCAGCATTGAATCAAGACTTGTACAAAAATCCAGCCAAACAACACATGGGCAAAGGACTATCTACAGCATCTTAGCAGTTCCCAGCTAAATAAAGCACATCATACATTTAACAGAAAAAAACAAGATTGTGACTATATCTTGTGAACAGCAGGGCTTTGAGGTATGAAAAGGAGAAAGGAAACTATTTACACACTACAGACCATTAGGCCAGAAACTACACACCAAGAGTGATCGTTAGTGTGGGATGTGCCTGCTGTCAATGAGACATCCATCTTCAGATCACACCAGTAGTGTCTGAGGAGGGCTGTCCACCCCTGCTATCTGAGTTTCATCCCTGACACTGGGATGCTGCTTTCTCTACTTCACAGTTTATGACAGAGTCTCCGATAAAAAGCCTCTGGGACTTGGGCTCTGAAGACACATCTGCAATTTCTCTTGTCATATTCCAGGAGGCGAGGATAAAGCATGGCCACTATCAGTTGCACTGAGGCAGGGCAGTCCTTTAGAGAGATGCCTCAAGGACAGATACTGGTGGTTACAGGCTGGCTGGCAGCACACAGAACAAGTCCCCTCTTGGCAAAACCTTGCGTACCTGGCTCCATCCAGCCGGGATCACTCACCCACCACATTTATATACTTGGTCTTTACCAGGCCACCACACACTTGTTTGACAGACCCTTGGGTAATTTTCTACAGTTAAAACCCAGCAAGTCTGATGCTGTCACCAAGTCTTTCCCATAACTGCTTGAAGGCTTAGCCTGGGTAACCTCTGAGGTGCCTCATAGATATTGGATTTTGGTCTTTGGAGTCAGGAAACATGAATTCAAAAACCAGGTCCAACACTGATCATGTGATCCTAAGTAACACAGAGAACCTCACTGATCATCCCTTTCTGTACCTATGGCAGAGACAATAATCACGCCCCGAAAAAATAATCTGTGGCACAGTGAAATGACTGGGAACAAGCCGAATGTCCCACAAGGGCTGATTATCTAAGTTACGGCACATCCACAGCTTGGGGTAGCTTCTTCCCTAGTTCTGACGCTTTGATGTGGAGGGAGCTCTGTAAGTATAACCTCTCTCTCTCTCCATACTCTTTCTCAGTCTTTCAAAGGAAAGAAGGGAAGACTTTTTAATTCGTAAGTTTGGGAAGAATAAACTAGGCATGCTTAGCTAGTCCCTCCTTCGTATCTTTTGGGAATGAGATGCCCCAGGGTCTTGACTAGGAGCACAACCTGCCTGCTCAGTACTGCCTGGGGCTGGTAGGAGAGTCTGCGATTCTGAGGTTCAGTATTAAGAAGTCTACACTTCCAGTGGTTAGCTGCTGTGGTTACTATCAGCTTCATCAAAGATGGTGATACTTCTTTCTGAAGTAGTTCAGAGCTCAGGGAAGATGGTGGCTCCTTTGTGGGTGTTTTTCAAAGCTCCAGTACAATACCATGGAATATCATGCTACAAGTTTAAAATAACTTAATAGACATGTGTTTTTGATATAGAATGATTGAATGATGTTCATTATATATTGCTAGGAAAAAAGATTATGAAATAGAATGTATGCTGTAATTATGGTTCTATTTAAAATCTATATATTTATTTATATATAACATTTAACAATAGAAACTCTGTGTGCTTCAAATAAAAGTCTGAAATGGCAGCATGAACATTTAATAGCAGTTATCTTGGCATGGTAGAATGATGGGTGTTTTTTAATATTCTTTTTGATTATGTACACTTAAAAATAGTGTACAACAGATGTATATTACCATTTTATTGATAAAAGTGCTCAAATTATTTGATAAAAAATAAAAGTCATTTTTAAAATTGTCAAAAACACAAATGTCTCACAATTACCTTTTCATGAGTTCATTGCTTGGTTTGTTAGCTTCAGGCAGAAGTAATTGTATATTTGGTTGGGGACCATCTGGTGTCACTGACTTTAAATGGGCAAGTTTCCACAGGCTGTAAATCCCTTTGAGTTTCAGAATAGTAAGGAAGGGAAAAAAAGCTACTTCAACATTTGAATAATGCTATCTGCTCTGTATGCTTCAAATGAAAGGAAAGGAGTAGAGTGGTTAATAAGCAGGTCACGTGAAAATGTAGAGTTGTCTAGAATTGTTTTGCTCACCGGAGGGAATCCATGGCATGTCCCTGCCTTCTGCTTCCTCTGTGGCAGACACTGGTAATCCATGATGGCCTCTTTCTCTCTAAGCCAGCTCTTGTCTGTGTCACATCCTCCACTCCAAGAAGTCACTACACATCCATCAGCTTCGGCAAGACAAGTGACATCATGGGCCCATCTCTCCTCTCTCTGAACTATTTATTCTACAGATTAGGAAAATGAGACACAGGGTATTCAAGTGCCTTTTGGAGAGTCACCCAGCTAACGACAGAGCCTGACAACCAATCTTCAGTTTCCCAATGAGAACACTCCTACCGAGCCCTTTACATCAGCAAATCACTTCTCTGGGCCTTGTGGAAATACCTAGATGAACAGGATATTCGCCAGCCTTCAAGAAGTTAACCATCTACTCAGAGTGACTTTGAGGCATGGCAGAAGATAACAAAATCATGTAATACAGAAAAGAAGTGATGTATGATGAAAAAATGGGAAAAGAGGCTGACAGTGATTAAAAAGATTGGGAAACTCAGTGCTCAATTCAATACCCTACACTGTGAAGAACTATATATTATAAATATGAGCCTGGTTCATAATGGGTGCTCAACAAATGCTAATTGAATAAATTTCTAAATGAATATTAAAAGGGATATAAAAGTTATAAGGATTTATATTGTTTCATGTTCTTTTCTTACATATATATATATATATATACACACACACAAGAACAGCAATACTATGCAAAGCAGTAAAAGTAGTTTAATTTCATTCCGGTTCCCCGACCCGATTCCAGTGTGTGTAAATATGTGCGAGGGGTCTTCCCACATAAAACACCAAGCAATTCTCAAACACCAGCTGGGTGTTGTAGAACTCAACTCAATTCTTATGCTTTCTGCCTGGAGACAGCCCGTTTCCCCAGATGAAGGGCCCCATCCTATAATACTGCTCTCCACCCCCTACTCTAGACACTGGTCACAAGCCCCAACCTTTACCTGTCCTTCTGACCTACCTGCTCCAGATTGGAGGTTCCAGTGACTTCCCCTTTGGGTTCAATTAATTTGCTAGAGCAGCTCCCAGAACTCAGGAAAACACTTACGTTTACCAGTATAATATTTACCAGTATAATAAAGGATACAAGTTAACAGCCAAATGAGAGACACCCAGCAAGGTCCCAAATAAAGGAACTTCTATCCTCATGGAGCTTGGGGCCTGGCTTGATGGCACGTGGAGGCATTCTGGTTCCCCAAACAGAGAAGCTCTTTCCTACAGAGAAACAGGATCCAAGACAGCAGAGAGTAGTTAAGTCCTTCTCAGGGTTTTTTTGTGAGGGCTTCATAGCATTGTCAGAACTGACTAATCATTGGCCATTGGCTGATTCAACCTCCAGTCCCCACCCTTGTATGGGGGGTCCAAAAGTCTCTTTTGTATCAAGTCATGACAAGACACCCATTTCACCTTTAAGACTCTGCAGTGTTTTCAGGAACTGTGGATGAAAACCAAATATACCTGGGAAATATATATTTTTGGTCACATGAATAAGCCAATATGTATTTCTTAGGACTCATTATATTGCATATATATATATATAGGGGGAGAGAAAGAGGGGAGGGGGATTCTAAGATATATATATATATTTATATATACCAAGATAAAAAATATTTATTTATATATATATTTCAATATACATCTGTCCCAAAATAAATATCCAAAATAAAAACATTCCAGTAAGTACATGTATCTATGAAAAGAGTATCATCTAACTAAACATGACTATTTCCAAGTTTTCTTTTTAGTATCTGTGTGCTTGTCTTCATTTATTTTATTGTTTGCTAATTATCACTGGTGAATAACTAGTGAGCTAAAGGAGAATAACTAAAAATCAAGAAAATATATCCACTAATTTATTTCTTATCCTTATGAATGAGAAAGGACTGCATTCATTCACTTTTGGAGGTAGAGTAACTCCATATTTACTTGAATTACTTACAGATTAAAATGTTATTCAGAATATTCTTATTACTCTAGAATTTCTAGGGATATACCATTTAAAAATTTTGAAGCTTTAGAAGTATTGAAAATATAAGTAAGTTTTGATGATTAAATTAAAAAATGAAAATATTTATACAATAGATGGACTATAAAGGAGAAGAAATTTTTATTATATAAAGAACTTCTACAAATCAATAAGAAAAAAGATATTCATCTTTTTAAAAAACTTACAAAATCCACAATAAAGAAAACCAATCATGGACATAAAAGGAGTGTCATCATAGTATTAATCAACTAAATGGAAATTAAAGACAATAAGATATATTTTTTATCAGATTTTCAAAGGCTGAAATTTGCCCAGTATTGAAGGGGCATGAAACACAAGCTCACAAACCAGAAGGAGCTTTGGAAATATGTATTAACATTTTAAATGTGCAGCCCCTTTGACCTGTAATTTCACTTCTAAGAAGTTATCCAAAGGAGTTAATAATGATTGTGTGAAAAGATACTTAGCAGTAATAGTGAAAATGGTAAAGAAACAATAGCTAAATGATATTGATCTGCCAGTCACTGTGATAAGCATTTTATGTTCACGTACTGTTTTAGTTCCTAAATATATACTTTGAGATAGATACTGCTATGATCCCTACTTTATAGTTGAGAAAACTGTTTCTTAGGTAAGTTAAGTGAACAAATTTCCTTGGGGACTATGAAATCAAACTCATTGTATCATTGTTTATAATAGCAAAAACTTGGGCACAACCTAATAGGTTAGGTGGTTAGTTTAATAAACAAAGGTACATTTACACAATGGGATACCACTATTGAAAAGAATGAAGTAGATCTACATATATTGACAAGAAGAGATAACCATGACATATTATTAAGTGAAGAAAGGAGGATATAGATACCATATATATAGTTATTTAAATTTGCATAAGCATTTCTATTATGCACTTCAAAATACAACAGTTATGTTTAAGGGGAAAGATTATGGAGCCTACCAAATATGTATTCTTTTAATTTTAATAATAAGCATTTGTTTCACCTGGAAAGGCACCCCTCTTCTCTATATCATTTGTGAAATACAGCAAAACAGTAACAAACCCAGGGCCCTAATGACATCCTCATTACTAATGAAGTTCATGTCAGAGGTTCTGGGCTCCCCTACCCTCCAACATTGGGACACAGCCTTTAAAGCTAAGATCACTGCATGGGAGGGGCTCAGACATGGATGCCTCTTTCTCTTTTCCCACATACCAAGCAGATTAAGTCATTTTTCCTCCTCAGTGGGGATAGAGAGAGTGAGGGCAGGCACCGAGAGATTAAGATGATACAGACAGTAAAATCAAATGAGGAAAAAAATGTTTCCCCTCCCAATGATTACTTACTTCTGGTGTGTCGTAGACTGAATAAGGGTCCCCACGTATATTCAAATCTTAATCCCTGGAACCTGTGGCTATCACCTTACATGGCAAAGGGGTGTCTGCAGATGCAATTTGGGTAAGCATCTTGAGATGGGGAGATTATCTTGGATAATCCAGGTGGGCCCAAATGTAATCATAAATGTCCTTAGAAGAAGGAAGCAGAGGGAGATTTGACTCAGAAGAGGGAAAGACTATGTGACAAGGGAAATAGCAGAAAGGGAGAAGGAGAGGGATTTGAAGTTGCTTGTCTGCTGGCTTTGAAGATAAAGAGGAGGCCATGAGCCAAGGAATGCAGAAAGCCACTAGCAGCTGGAAAGGCAGGGACACAGATCCTCCCCACAGGGCCTCCAGAAGGAGCCAGCCCTGCCAATGTCTTGACTGATCCCCAGTGAAGCTGATTCAGACTTCTGACTTCCAGAACTCTAAGGCAATAAATGTGTGTTGTTTTAAGACATCAGGTTTGTGTTGTTTTTGTGGCAGCAGGAACAGGAAACTAATACGTGACCCCCAAAATTCAGTAGCTATTTTGTATATTTACAGAAAGTATTTAGAGGCTCCTGTTAAATATAACTTAAGAGAAATGCACACCTTTTCCCTTCCTTACACTTATGCAATGTGCTAAACTCTTTGTAAATCACTGATCTACGTCTGTCTCAAATACAATGAAATCTTACTTACCTGGCAGAGTGGATAATAGGAAAAGCATATCAATGAATTGTCCAAATATTGGAACTTCCTTTTAAAGTGCCCAAAGTTTGACATTTTATCATTTTTTCTAAGTTTTTCATAAAGAATCACACATTTCTAGTCTTCTTCAACACACCATCCTGAATAGATTTGAGCCTTCATTTTTTTTTCTTGTCATAGGGGGTCATAAGTAGGATCTGTGTACTGAAATGTGCTTAATGTGTTGAGATGTAATATAGGCTGTTTATTTCTATTTCAAATTTCCCCGGAACTTCTCTGGTGTCAGAATTCTTTGGCTAGATTTTTATAATTGTTCTATCTCCTTCCTTACTCTCTAGATGATTGGTATACCTCCATGCTGCTGTTCGCTGCCTGCTTTTTATAAGCTCTAGCCTTTTTTCTTAAATTAAGGTATCACTGATATACAATCTTATGAAAGTTTCACATGAGCAACATTGTGGTTTCAACATTCACCCATATTATCAAGTGCCCCCCACCCATTGCAATCACTGTCTATCAGCATAGTAAGATGCTATAGAGTCATTACTTGTCTTCTCCATGAAGCTCTCGCCTTTCTTAATTGCTGCTTCTAATACACAACTAAATAGGAAATCAGAAAGCTAAGCTTGTAACAGTAGTGTATGAAATAAATAAGAGTTCAGCTTTCTAAGAGGCTATCTTGTGAGTAAAGTACATAGGCGTTTGAGACAAAGGTCCAGTGGGTTGATTACCAGTATCTGAAATGATGTTTTTCTGTCAAGGCTGTAGCTCTCCAAAGGCAAGAGTTGTATCCTAAAAATAAAAACTAATGATAGTAATTATTTGTGTGCATCTACTATGTGCCAGGTACTGTGTAAAATGCTTTACAAATCTCATTTAATACAACCACACACACGCACATGCACGTCCCTTAGATAATTACTCCATTCCTCATTTTATAGAAATGGAAATTGAGATTAAGAGATGAAATAACGTGTCTAGAACTGATAAGGAAATTATACCTTGTTCTAGGCATGAGGCCATCCTGTATTTCCTGTGAATAATCCAAAATTCTGGCACTTAGTAGGTGCTCAGCAAATGGTGTTGAAGAGATGATCATGTTTTGCCACTCACTCTCTCTGTAGAGTGTAGAGCTAGTAGTGCACCCAGTATAGTGCATGGCACGTAATACCCAACTCAAATGTTTACAAAATGAAAAACTTGAATCATGCCTGTCACTGCATGCACCTCCTTCAAACAGTGCAGTGAAAGGGCAGAGCATTCACCATGGATTCCCAGGAACAGAAACCACTAACAAATGTATCTTGTTAGTCTGCTGTCAGGAGCAAGATTTTTATCAGGAATGTTGTATTTCTAAAGACACCAGAATAATTTCCTCCTAATAAATTTCCATCTTATTCAGAGAAGCTGAGATTCTGCCAGGAGCTCAGAGCCTCCTGGGGGTAGGGCTCAGGCAGTTTTGTACCACCGGATTAGATGTG
This sequence comes from Smutsia gigantea, assembly GCA_032199065.1. Taxonomy (NCBI): domain Eukaryota; kingdom Metazoa; phylum Chordata; class Mammalia; order Pholidota; family Manidae; genus Smutsia; species Smutsia gigantea. Next base: position 248,070 of record JAVSCE010007344.1, on the reverse strand, counting down.
TATGCACGTCCCCCAAAGGCAGCCATGAAACCCAATCCATGGAGGTGCATTGGGGCATTTAAAGCAACAGCCCAGAAACGCACATGGCATGGATTCCTAGCATCTATTTCAATGGATCTGAAATGTGGTGTTAGTGGGATTTCTTCCATTCCTGGTAGAGGAGGACGTGGGTTTGTCTGCCTGTTCATCTTTCAAAGAGGAAAGGAAATGTTTTCTTATATCCATTTCAGATTTCATTCATGGAGTTAATGCTACATGGTTCTGGGTTTTTTGTTTAGAGCAAGCTCTACATTTGGGGTTTTCTCATAAATTCTCCATTTGCACTAGATGTGCCAGGAAAACACACCCAAAAAGGGAACTTCTGAAAAGGCCCTAATAGATTAATTCCTGCAATGGGCTCATGATAGGTTTAATTGTTTAAATGTGTATGACATTTCTTTAAATAGATAAATAAGCTAAGTCTCTCCCTTCTTCCACTGTTTGCAGCTTCTCCTTGATTCTTCAATAAACCGAAGTTGAATCTTAGATTCCTTTTTCTCTTTTTACTGATCCCAAACTATATTTAAACCCCAAATTCTTTTCTCCTCTCCCCAGGGATCTCCAAGCAGGCTCCTCTGAACAACGAATGCAATAAAGAGAAATGGTGTGGAATTTTTTTTCTTTCAAAAATACCATTCCAGTTTGCAAACTAATTCCATTGGTGATTTAAAGGGACATGACACCTCCCCCCAGAACTTCCCTGGGGAAAAGGATGAATGGCCATCTCAATGTTGCATAAAAATTAGTATCGGGCCACAGATTATTGAACCCTATTAGGCTTTTCTTTTAACTAAATTAACGTTATATATCATAGTCTTCCAAGAGGTTTCAGTGCATTGAATCCTCCAAATTAAGAGAACATTTAAGATTTCCTAAAACCTAATAGTAAATATAATTAGAAGACAAGACTGGTTGTTATAAGTAGAGCTTCTCTTTCGTGCCAGCCTCACTTCAAAAAAATAATGGAAAGGAGATGATGGATCTTCAAACTGAGGGATTTCCAGCAAAGAAAAGGGATTGTATGGTTAGCAAATCATGCAGCTTTAGCCCACCACCAATACTCTAATCCATCAAGTCACCAGGAAATCTAGGAAAACAAGTAGGTGTGTGTGTGTATGTGTGCATGTGTATGGGTGTATGTTTGTGTGTGCACATGCATTGGTGTATGCACATGTTGTGTTTGTGTGTGTGCTTCTGTGTGTATGCACGGGTGCATGGGTGTTTCCAGCCACACAATGGCAGTTAACACTTCCTCCTGCCAGACATATCTGTATTAACGTTCTATGTCTTTTTCAGTAATCAGGCTTATGCCAAATTTTATTGTGTTTTCTACATATTTCAAGTTGCAAGTTGATATTATATTCCAGTGTTCGTGCTCTATTGAGGGAATCTATATATTGTTGCCTGGCATGGTGATTTAAGTTTTGTAGATTTCATCTTAATTTCATAAAATTTTTAGCTATATTTAGGTGGAAAGGATGTTTCCTCTAGCAAGTGCCTGCCTTGTGGATGTTCTCATACCCTCCATGATGACTCCTTTCCAGAATGATCTTTACTCCATTCCCCAGCACCCTCTCCGTTCTTCTGTTGAAACTGTCATCAAGGAAAATGACCTTCTGCTCATGGTTCAGCCTTCATTTATAAAAGGAAGATTGTCCCTGCAGCTGTTCACCCTTGGCAATGATCATTTTAAAGGAAGAGAAAGGTGAGTATGATAAGGTTGCTCTCTCCATGTCTCCACCTCTTTCTACCACCTCACCATTGCAGAAGCCCAGCCCTCACAGGCCACTGTCCCAGGCTCCCTGCTGATGTCAGGGGAAGAGTCCTTTGTGGGAATAAAGAGGCTTGGGTCCCACTTCCAGCTCTGACACCAACAAGCAGAGCTAAACATCCTGGGATCTCAGCAGCAGCTGTGCCCTGTACATGTTAGCTCATCTCACCCTTAGGATGTCCTAGGATGCAGGTATGAGCATGAACCCCGCTTCAGATCATGCAACTGAGCCTTGGAGAAGCTGAATGATTTGCCCAGTGGAGTTGCTTGAGTTTGAACCCAGGCAATGGGACCCAATGTTGCCGATTTGGATGGGCCACCCACCAAGTAGCAAAGCCCTAGAGTCATCATCTACTAAATGAGAGCGTTGGCCATTCAACCTTGTTCCTACATTTCCTTCCAACTCTAATATTTTATGATACTCTCTCTCTCTAGTTTGCACAACAAATTATAAAGAGGAAGCTAAAGTAAGCCCTTGTCATCCTTTGGGGAAAGCAAATCCATGCTAACATCCTGAGTTGGATTTTCAGTTGTTTTATATACATGTATATATATACTTTAACACAAGTGTGTGTGTGTGTGTGTGTGTGTGTGTGTGTGTGTATATATATATATATATATATATACATACATATATATAATGTATATATATATATGGGTGTATGTGTGGCTGCATATATATATGCATACACTTTAACACAAGAAGCTAATACAAATCCTGAACAAAATATAGCACTTTTTAAAATGGCTCACCCCCAAGTGAAAATATTAACAGTGGGATTATAGATGTTTTTGTTCTTGATTTCTGCCTGCTGAAAAGAGATAGCACGTATGTAAAATGTTACTTTTCCTAAGCATCCTCCATTACAAACTTGTGTGTAGTATTTACTCATTTTGCTAACAAAAAAAATTTTTTAAACACTAGAAAAATAAAAGTCTGGAAAGATATGTAGCAAGTTGTTGACAGTATCTTTGGGTGGTCAGGAGTTAAAACCCTTTCTATTGCTGCTGTCATTGTATCTTATTTTCCCATGAATTTATATGACTTTTGTAAGAAGAGGAATAAAGAACAAAACTGAGAAACCACTTATCTCCCTACCCCTAATCTAAAAATCCCTATAATTCCTGAGGGAGGAAACCCAGGACAGGCAGTGGGGACTGGGGGAGACGTCTCCCTGAGACAGAATCTGAACTGCACAGATTCCCAGTGTGTTTAACTGAGGAGTGTTGTGGTGGAGAGAATGTTTTGGAGAGAATGTTTTGGAGAGACTTCACCCCCAGGATTTCTTCAAAAGACTCTTATTCTCCAGGGCTGCTGATGGCCTGAAAATGAGACTATAGTGCCTGTACCTTCTTTTAATTATGCACTACAGCTTCACAATCCCTTCTCTAGAATTCTGAAATCCCAAATACTCTGAAATAGGAAGTTTTCTTCAAAATTCATTTAGCTGCAAAACCTTAACCACTGAGGAGTATGATTATTAATATACTTTACTGTAGAAATAGTAAAGCTGGAATACTGAGTGCCTCCCCATAGGTTCTGCTATGGGTGTCATGTAATCTATCCAATCTATGTACACTGAGTTCCCTTCCTAAAATTTCAATAATTCTGAATTCCAAAACAAATAATCTGATCCTAGAGTCTTGACTGAGGGCTTACTGACCTGTACCTAACTCAAAATTCAATGCTATTTAAATCTTACAAGGAGACACAGCTCAATTGTGTATGTGTAGTTTCCTTTCTCAATTTCTCTGCTAAGGTTATCCCTCAGGACACATGTCATGTTGGATTTCTTAAACAAGCGCAGGGTACAATCTTGGAAGAATGGGACTAGGGAGAGAACCTCTTTGAACAAACCACAATTTTAAGACAAATGAAAAACACTTGCCAAATGAATGAAGTATTTTTTTCCATCTCTGCCCCCCAAATAGTCTTGTGTTTCAAATCAGAACTGCCTTTGTATATTCTTCATTTATATATGCTTTTCTCTTATTAGTAATATTGCACATAGATGAGGTACACATATAGGATGAAAGAGGTGGGCATGTTTTTATAGATAGGTGCTCTAACCTTCATGAACATTCTAGGTGATTACATTCACTGGGATGCCAGACAGCATATCAAGAAGAGAAATCACTTTAGGTATCCTACCATGGGTAAATGAGTCTCTTCTTTCAAATACTTATTTTTTTCACCTTGCAACACAAATAATGTGGTAGAGAAAAGATGCTTCCAAGGTGGTATCAATACAGAACAGACTGTTCAAGGAGAGTTTGGCATTCACCTTGCACTTGAAACCTTTAATGAAACTGAGCTATCAAATTCTTGGGCATTTTGGACTATCAGATCACAAACCTATCAACATAATTTTCAGTCTCAGGCACTGAATGTTCACCTTGATGAACTGTAATAGACTGAAAGTTTGTGTCCCCCTCAAATTCACGTTGAAGCCTTAACCTCACTGTGAAGGTGTTTGGAGGTAATTAGGCATAGATGGGGTCATGAGGGTGGAGCACCCATGAATGGGATTAGTGCTTTACTAAGAAAAGGAAAAGACCAGAGCCCTCTCTTTCCATCAGTATGAGGACACAGAAAAGGCAGCCTTCTGCAGAAGAGCTCTCCCCAGGGGCTGAATCAGCAGGCACCTGATCTTGGACTTCCAGCCTCCAGAACTGTGAGAAAGAAATGCCTGTTGTTTAAGCCCCCCAGTCTGTGCCATTTTGTTACAGCAGCCACAGCTGACTAAGACAGGGACCATACCTTCAGAAAAAGATCCACGCATTTACCTTTCACAAAGCCAAATTTGGCAATGTGATTTCTTGAGAGTTAATAGTCTTGGTTTTCTCTTCAATACTGAATACCAAGCTCTGCAAAGATAAAAACTGAAAAGCAAACAAACAAATGAAAAGTACCTCTTTGCCCCACTGCTATGTCTCCAGGTTTGTTAGTTTTCTTTTGACCCAGACTCTGTGAGCCCCAGAGCTTGGCTCAGATGCAAAGTCTCCATGCAAAACCCAGTGCAGATTGGCAGGAGTGGAACTGTAGTGAGGAATGACTTGGGGGGACACGAGAAGGCCACTGAGGCATTGTAGGAAAAAGTGTTTCTAAGAAGAGAGGGTAACAGCTGGGGCATGGAAGTCAGGAGAGCCCAGGATGAGTCCTGGCTCAGAGACCTGAACGCTGTGTGTCTTGGAGCTGGTTGTTCACATTCTCTGTTCAGTTTTTTCATATTTGAAATGAAACGGTTCAGAATTGCCTGTTGATGTGAAGATGAAATAGGATCGTGTATGTAACCAGTTGAGCGATGTGCCAGGCCTGTAAGTAAGAACTCAATAAATTGCAGTTTTATTATTTCCCCTAATGCCTTAACCCTACCTACCCCCACACCTCCTGCCGTGTACTTTTACGATTAAAGCAACGACAAATTGTAGTTCCAGGCTTACATTTGTGGATGAGCAGAGCTATCTTTTCACGATTCTCCTAGAGAGCCTCACAATTAATACTAAAATAAAACGTTCACTTTTCAGATTTTATTTTAACTGGCCCACGGAATTTTTTATCCATCTTTGCCTTTCAGGCACCCTGCAGCTGATGGCAGGGAAGTCAGCCGAGCAGCCTTCAGATGTCTCAGATTCTTGAATTTTCCAATGTTGATTAAAATTCTGTCTCACCCATAGCCTGATCCCACAGGGCCCAGACAGCAAAGCCGGCAGAGCAGAGCCCGCTCCAGTTTTATTCATTTATTCATCAAACATTTATTGAGCATTTTCTACATGCCAGGCACTGTGCTAGGATCTGGACCAGCTCCATGAATAAGACAGCATTTCTATTCTTCAGAGCTCATAGTCTAGAGGGGAGTCAGACATTAAAAACACAATAATTACTGTGGAGTCTTAGCAGACTACTAGCTTGTTAAGAGAAAAATAGAAAATGCTCAATAAATGTGTGTGCTTGTTGATTCACATTAACTCATTTACAAGGGTGTGCACAGGATGTTTTGCTTCGTTTTAGAAGGTGGAAAAGTTTGGTTCAATTTTGACCCCATGATTTAATTGCCGGGGACATAAAGGAGAGTAGGAGGGGATGGAAGCCAATGTTTACTAGTCGCCCCCCTTGTGCTGCTCAAATCTTCACTATGATCTGTGAGGCAGGTCAGGACATCCATATCTTCAGATGGCATAACTGCAGCTCAGCAAGTTCTAGTAATTTGTCCAGTGCCCCATACCGTGTCTGGTAGCCCTTGTTGAAAACTTATGTGTGTACAATACTTTTTTCTTCATTGACACTTTTAAGGGTATCTCACTGGCTCCTCTCAGCAATTCTGTGATTCAGAAAACCTAAATGACTTGCCCAATGCAAAGTATGCTTGCTTAATTTATTTTTAAAAATCAGTTCTGTGATAGAAAATAGTAACTAAATGTAGAAGTCTGTAATTCATGAGACGTGTTAGGCATAGATATGTGTATGAAGTATAAATAAATAAAGGAAACCAACAAGAATGTTTCTGGATGGAAACTGATGGACCCATCCAGTCATAGGATACGATCAGGCTGCTTTGTTTAAATTGAATCACCCCCCCCCACACACACACACAAACACCAGCCCCATTGGTAATATCCATTATGGTCCCATTCTGGCTCTAGGTGTTCTCTGTCCAGGAAACACAGATAAAACCTGTAGCTGCTCAGTGATGATGGGCAAGCCACAACCGTGCCAGGCATCCTTGCCACTCCTTAAATCTCTCCAACAGAGTAAGGGGTTTCCTAACCTCAATTCCAATCTTCCAAATCCCACTGTCGGTGGGGAGAACTGGTGAAGGAGTTGACAGGTGGAGGAAAGAACAACATAGGAATACTGACTAGAATTCAGGGGCATGGTCTTATACCCCATTTGCACCCCTTCCTGAGTGTGCTAACCTACACCATCTTTTCCATTGCATCTCACTGAATTTCCAAAATGGAACAAGTAAGTGAATTCAAGTATCTTTGGTCTATGAGCCTTCCTGTTCTGTGACCTCGGGGATAGCCTGCCTGGCATTGTACTTGGGGCCATACTGCATCAAGGCAACTTCCTACACAACACCTGCCATGGATCTAACTCCAAATCCTTTTTCATCCTTACCCTAGGCTCTATCCCTGTGGGTGGCTACTAGAAAAGGGTATCTTCCTGAAAGAGGAGACTCCCCCCAAAAAACAAGTGACCAGAACTTTTGGTTCTATACAAAGTCTGATATTGGGCTCTTCATTTACACCAAAGATACATAATCTTGAATCCGTATTTAAGTCACAAGCACAGTGTGAACTACTTTGAAGGGTTGCCAGAATGATGTAGCTCCCTGCTGCGGCCCTGCAGCTCCAGCCTTCTGCATTTGGATAAACACTTCCTTTGTAAGCTTCTGGTACCACATCTGAAAACTGGGGATGATTGTATGACCTCTGGCCTTTCTGCCCTGGGGTGGGAAGGGAACAAATGAGGCAATAACCCGGTCATCTGCCCCATTAACCCTGCACTTGGCACTGCTTTCAGTCTTGCAACAGCCCTATGAGGCAGACACTGAAACTGTCCTCACTGTAGAGAAAGGAAAGCTGAGTCACTGACAGGGTAAATGGCTTGCCCAAGGCCACGCAGCAGAATGTGGTCAGAGCTGGGATTTGAACCCAGGCCAAGGGACTCCTAAGTACAACCTATGTTACCTCCATGCCTGCAGGACAGAGCTCTGTGCAGCGTGATGTAGTGGCAGTGTGAAGGGCATGCTGCCCTAACCCCGCCCAGTGACGGCCTTCCTACTGCTAGGTGGCAGAGCAAGTGCAAAATGAAAGGCCGAAAGGGTCTAACAGAAGCTTTTCTGAATGAACAAATGAATGAACTAGCAAGCAGCTTTTGCTGCTTAACTCCTATTTCTAGGAGATAAAGTGCACACATAGAGAACAGCCTTCAAGGACAATGTAAAGGAAGAGTGCTTAATATCCCTAAGAAGCAAGCTAGTTGATAAAGGCATAAAGCGTAGTGTTCTTCCAGCAAGAGCAGCTCAGTGCCTTAGTCTCCAGCCTACAGCTGTGTGACAGAGAAGTGATATCAGAGCATGGTCTTCGAGCGCAAGCAGAGGCAGGTGACGGAGGAAAGAACCCTACTCCCACAGGATGGGAGATACCACTTTAACCAGCTCCTCAGGGAATGTCAGCTACGGCTATCACTACTGTTAATTCAGAAATGAACCTAAGTCCCTCACCTTGGCCCCCAAGCTCCCACCATATTCATTTCCATCATCTGCTTACCACCTCCCAAATTCTCCTTCCATTTCTGAATGCAGAGAAGTTCGCTCTCTCCTGTTCCTTCTGCTGATACATGCCCTCCGAGTTTCATCCACAAAAGGTTAATCAAAGGATTTTCCCAAATGAATCAAGTCTCCCCTAAGGCAAATTCGAAAGCCAGCTGTCCACTCTTCGTCCACCCTTCTCCATGAGCACTCTTACAACTGCTATTGTTTTTGTGTGAGCATATCTACTTTGTTAGATAAGGTTCGGCTTTAGCTTTAACTCTCAGAAGGAAGATAAAACCTTTTAATCTTGGGGATATGATCTGAATCACTCCGTCCTTTTCTGGAAATGCAGAGAGAGGCCTGGGTGCTTGCTGAATTTGGAAGCCCAAGAAGCGCTTCTCGGAGAAGCCACATTGTCACCTGCCTTGCATGGTGACTCGGGAAAGGAGAAGCGGGGCAGCAGCATTGCCAAGGGTGGAGATGTAGGAGCATGAGCTTCCCTTAGGGAAAATTTCAGCTGGACATTCACATTTTAAAGTGGCTTTCGAGGGAGCCTTCTTTCCCCCAAAACAATGGATGTGAAAGATGAGAGGCAGCTTCTTCAGCAGAGGTCTTAAACATGAGGGCTCCCCAGGACTCAGATCCCACCACCAAGCCCCTTAGATTCAGCCCAGTGTTCTGGAATGGAGCACAGTCAAGACTGGGGAAGACGAGGACATGCCTCTGCTGGGCAAGGAAAACCCCACTTGTAACACACCGACTACAGGTTCTTTAAAATTTTTAATCTTTTAGTTGAGTGTAATTATTTTCTCTGTTTTTATACATCATAGATACAATGTTTTTTTGCACAGAGAGAAAGAACCTTCAAAATTTAAACCAATCATCCTATTTTGCAGAAGGAAATAAGCCCAGAAAGGTAGCGTGACTTACCCAGAGCTACACAGCCAGGAAGGGGCAGGGCCAGGATCAGGGTATCCTGCCTCGGCCCAGGTCTCTTCAGGGACTGAGACTCTCCAAACTCAGCTTCCTAGAAAGAGTAATTGCCTTCCCTGATGGGTCCTTATGAATCCCCCCTCCCTCTAGATTATAAGATTCTATTTCCTTTGATGCCCACACCAACTTCAGAGCAAATACTCACCTTTGCTTACTGGAGACAGTGAGGGTCAGAGTCCAAGAAACCTGCACCAAGTCTTTGGGAGGGTGAATGAAGGTGCCAGGTATCAAAAGCAGAAAAACTCACTCCGACCCCAGGCTGAAGTCCTTATGTGACCTGAGGCCAAGAACATCGCCATTTCTGAGTATTCTCTCCTGTCCTGTCCTGTTCCAGCCCTGAACCCTGCTCATCCTGTTCTTGCCTTTTGGTGGAGGTCTGTTGCCGCTTGGCCCTTGCAGGATGCTGAGAGTGAGCCCCTCCTGGGTAGCTCACTAGCCTCCCCTAGTCCCGGCCTTGTCACAGCCTGTGCCTTTAAACCCCTTCTGCACTCTACAGTCAGAATGATCTTTCCAGAATCAGATCCCTGCCCCTGTTTAAACCCCATCACTTCTCGCCTCTGCCTCAGGAGAGAGTCCAAATTTGTTTAGTCAGTGCTCTTCATTTACGCGGGAGCCAGCACAAAAGTCTCAAACTGTAGGCTCTGCAGAATCCAGCTTGGACATGAGTTGTGTTCAGCCCATAATGCCCCAACAATTCCAGTATGTCATCTTAAGGAAGCACATTTCTAGCTTCTCTTGAGAAGAGAGAAGTGACTCTTCATGCCTCTGTTTTTTCTTCAGTGAAATTAATTTTCTCAGTAATAACAACAAAAGCAATGAAGCAGTGCTTGATCAGTGCATGGTATTGTTGGTATTGTGATGACAGATGTCAGCACGGCCCTCCCTCACGAGCCAGGGCTGAAAAGTGGAGCCCCACATGGAGGGGCAGGGGTGTGCCACAGTCTCCACCCCTCCCTACCGCTTCCCTCATTTGAGCTACCTGGTGGCCCTCAAGATCTTTGCGTTGGTGACTCCTGAGAAAATTCCCAGCCCCTCTTCTCTCCACTTCCTGCCTCAGTTTTTGAACAACACTAAACAGTTTGGGTTTCCTCCTTCTGCTTTTTCAGCCTGAGTTGAGCATTGTTCATTCCTAACACTTGGTACATGTGCTTTGCCTGCTGAGTCTCCTGGAGAACGATGCCCCCCCGTACTCCACGCAGGGACATCAGCCCGTGCCCCGTGCTGAGCCTCCTAGAGGACGATGCCCCCCCGTACTCCACGCAGGGACATCAGCCCGTGCCCCGTGCTGAGCCTCCTGGAGGACGATGCCCCCCCGTACTCCACGCAGGGACATCAGCCCGTGCCCCATGCTGAGCCTCCTAGAGGACGATGCCCCGTGCACTCACGCAGGGACATCAGCCCGTGCCCCATGCACAGGCCTCCTAGGGACGATGCCCCCGTACTCCACACAGGGACATCAGCCGTGCCCGTGCTGAGCCTCCTGGAGGGCGATGCCCCCCATACTCCACGCAGGGACATCAGCCCGTGCCCCGTGCTGAGCCTCCTGGAGGATGATGCCCCCCCGTACTCCACGCAGGGACATCAGCCTGTGCCCCGTGCTGAGCCTCCTGGAGGACAATGCCCCCCCCCGTACTCCACGCAGGGACATCAGCCCGTGGCCCCGTGCTGAGCCCAGGGTAAAACCTCAACGAATATTTTTAGAAATAAACTAAACAGAAAGCTAACCCAGCTAACCCAGTGACATGGATTTATGCTCTCTCTTGACTTCTGAAAAGCCTGCACTTCATACCAGTAACACTGTGCCATGCCCAAATTCCAGGAAAAAACTTGAATTTGGAGTTAAATCAAGAGTTCCAAGCCCCTCTCTGTCACTTATTTGTGACCTTGGGCTAGTTACAGAACCACTCTGAGCCAGAGTTTCCTCATCTTTCGAAGGGACATAACAGCTTTGCTGCTCCTCAGTATTATGAAATCATTTGCCCACACAATAACTTGTATGTAAATATAGCAGCCTCATTCACAATAGCCAAAAACGGGAGAAGAAAATAAGTGTCCATTAACAAGTGAGCAGTTCAGCCAACGGCAGTGGGACCCGTGCACTGGAATAGTACCGAGCAAGCAAAGGAACGGGCCACGCATCCAGGCGACAAAACGCACGAATCTCAAAGGCGTTATTCTGCGTGAAAGCAGCCAGATGTAAGTATGACTCCATTTTTATAAATGTAAACCGTTCCATTGTGACAAAAAGCAGTTCTGTAGTTGCCTGAGGCTGGGGATGGAAGGAGAGATGAACTTAACGTGGCTTGAAATTCTGAATTTCTGAATCAGGACATGTTCTGAATCAGGACTGTGTGGTGGTTTCGTGGGCATTTGCCACTGTCAACACTCATCGAATTGTGCACTTACATGCATATAGTTTACTGTGTAAAAATGATTCCTCAATAAATTTGCACAGAAAAAATGATTAAAACCATAACTCCTGTGATGCGCAGCGGCATTTAGTGGTAATTGATGAGATTCCTCTTTTTTTTTCTTTGCCATGATTCATATTTTCAGTGTGTGAAAGAATTAATAGTAAGACCTGTTGCATTAAGGAAGAACTATATATCATGTTATTTTTCATGCCAATTATTTGACACTTTTCAATGCAATCTTGACAAAGTCCATTGTAATTTTAAATTTAATGCAACAGTGTTTATATATACACATGAACTATGCATGTGGAGGCATGCTATAAAAACTTCCAATAAATGCCTTAGTTGATAACAACAACAAAAAAAAGGAAAGCAAAGCAAAGTGTAGGCCAGTGCCTGCCTTGTTTGGTGGTTGTGTGGGACAAGTGTCCGGAGCTCCTAAAGAGGAGGACAAGAGGGGCCGATTTTTACCAACTACAAGACAGGTGTGGATCGCAGGCATCCTCATCACCTGCTCATCTGTCATTTCTGCTACCCACGTTTCTGGTGTGCCTCGCAAACACTAGCATCATCACTTCCTTCTCAGGCTTCAGTTTTTCTCCAAGTGTCTAGTAGGCAGGGTTTCCCTAACAAGGACAAGAAAAGACCTCATCCCTAAGAGATAAATGGGGGCAGTAGGGGGCAGTGGGAGTAGGCGCCATCCTTTATTTACCAAATACCAAATACCTGTCTCCCACAGCTGCTTTGGACCTCTTTCTGCAATTTCATTCGGCTTTTCAATCATTATCTTAACAGGCATCTACCCATCATTTACCAAAATGCAATAAGTGGGGTGATCATTTTTCTAAAGATAAAAATGACATCTCTATTCTCTTTCTCTCTCTCAAAGTTGATGCTTGTCCATTATTTTAATTCTAACTCTTTTTGGCTTCCTAGGATGGTACAGTGCTCTGGCTTTGTAAAATCTGGGGAGACAGAGAGTTAAATCATCAACTAGAGAATCTGATCACTGCAGACCTAGACTCCTGGCAGTTCAGTGCAAAGGAAAACATCAAGTTTCTTTTAGTCTTAATTGTCTGTGTAATTACCTTAGCCCAGAGAGACACAGGCTCAGAATCTTTAAAAAGATGGATTTTTTTCCACCTAATCCATCAGTGACATAATCAGCAACATTTATTATGTGCCAACTGTATGTAGCAACACTGCATTAAATATTGAAAGTGAAAGGTCAAGGGATTTATTATAGATACTGCTCATGAATGTCTAAATAACTGAACAGAAACAAGATCATTGGAATACCTGATGTGTATTAGGCAGTACACCAGCTGCAAGGATTCGAGGACATGCAATATGTGGACTTAAAGGAATGTATAGTAGGAGGTAAGAGTAAGCAAGCCAAAAAAAGGTGGCAGAGGACAGTATCATGTTTGTGATAGTGACTCGCAAGTGTGGGAGGAGTTTAGAGAAGGAATAGTTGAGGTGCAGGAGCTGTCCGCCAACATTTAATGGACACTTACTCTATGCTGGGCATTACCTCTTAGATTTTTGCCCACCAATCCTCACAGATTTTTACAGCTCAAATGCCACCTCTTCCATGAAGCATTCCCAGCCCCCAGACAAAAGGGATCACTCTGTACTCATGCCCATGGTGCATATGGCTGTTTGGCATTGTTATCTTTCTGCCCTGGGTGGAAATGAGTTGTTTGCAAGTCTGTTTTGACCACTAGATCCTTCGTGAGGTTTAGAAGTGTTTATCCTTGAGAACACTCATTCCCTTGACTTGCACAGAATAGCTTCACTCACTCCCTGTAAGAAAGAGGTGTGATGAGAGATACTAAGAAGATCACCTTGACTTTGTCCTGATGAATTATGTCAGCACTTCAGGTTCAAAAACTTGATTTGGAGAGTGTAGAAAGACAAGTTCCACATCTCAAGGGCAGATTTTTACTAGCCAAGTTCATATGATTGAAGCATAAAGCTTATTTAGTCCTCCAAAGTTATAAAATACTCTTCTCTCTTAATTTGTTTTGTTTTGTTTAATATCAGAGGGAAATTTGGGGGAAACAAGGAACAAAACAAAGGAACAAAACGTTATGCTTCATCCAGATACCTTGTTTATTCCCTGACCAAAGCAATACCATCCCAAACCGAGATGTCACTGCTCCAAGTTTCTAGCGCTCTGCCCAGCTGTGGTTCTTTAATTGTGCAAATGACACCACATCTTGAGCTGACAGGTAATCACTGAATGATCTAAGGGCGTATGAGAAATGGAATATCCATGCAGCATAGCCAAATCTCTTAGGTCAGGTAGGCAATCCTTCTCCATGTTTTTGTTCTTTTATGTTATCCTCCTTTAGAGAAGAACCTGGTGGTGGGCCTTAGTTGACAATCAGTCATAACTCTCTCTTCCTGTATGGTTACAGAATGCCAAGTTTCTTGTATTTCTATAACGGAAGCATAGAGAGCAAGCCAGCAGAAACTAAACAAAGAGGGTTTAGACAAAAGATTGTTCTGGGGGTTGTTTTTCTCCATTTTGATGTTGTGTACCTATGGAAAGGGGAGCATCAACTTTCTTTTAACAATGTCTTTTAACAGTCTGCTAATCCCACTTGCTTCCTGTAAGCAGAAAGAGTCGTCCTGTGGTAATGTTTTAGGGTCGGTCTCAGACCTATAGGGGATTTTCTCCCACGTCTCTCCTCTAATACAGACACTGATGTATTAATTCACACTGAGAATGTTGTCCATTGGGCCACAGTGCCCTCTTTGGAATGGCAAAGGCCTTCTCTTGCTACAGACTGTCCGCTCAGGGAGCCATACCCCAGTTAGGAGGTGGTGGGTGAGCATAGATGCAACAAAATGAATTGGTCAGAATATCAGAATGTTTAGCTGATTGATTCCAATGAAGGTGCTTTACCATAAGGATAATCTTCCCATCAAGAGCTGAAAATGTGGGCTTTCTTGGATCATTCTGAGAAGAACCCCTTGCAGTTTTCTCTGGGTTCACGCTTTCTCCTTGCTTCACTGCAGATCTTCTCATTTGCCTGTCCACTCATTCAAGTCACAGACGTGGCTTATGATTTAGACCTCACTCTCTCTCCTTAAAGATACTTGGAATATCTCTGCTATGATTTCTTTAGTTGTTAATTTCATATTTGAGCTCTCAGAGGGCAATTTTACTTCCCCTTTTTCTAAATTTGTAAGACATCACATCATAGATGACAAATTCGGCAAAAAGTAAGGAATCAAAAAATATTTTTGAGTAAGAAAAGTTGCTATTGAGCTGGATCCTCAACATACATAGTGATTGAAACATATAGAGCTGAAATGGAAGGACATTCTAGTAGAGAATGGAGAGATGTAAAAAAAATGGGATATGCACTTGAAAATTTTCTGCCATTTCTAGGTTATTTCTGGAACAGATTATGATACCCTGGGCCTTCTGTTTATATTGGCTTTTGGCAGGGGGTGAGGGATGTAACGGAGAGTTCAGGACTTTTCCAGCTGCTTAATACCCATTCTTCTTTTAATATTTAATATCCAGTATGAAATTGAAGAAATAAAGATAGCATTTGCAATTACAGTCCTCAATTCAAATCCTGCCTCTGCCAGTTACCATGTATTAACTTAGACAAAAGGTTCTCTTGCCTTTCCAAACCTCAGGTTTTTCTTTCAGGAGAATATTTACTTCCCAAGATATTAATTTACAGGATTGACGGAGAGAATATATATACAAAAGCCTTGAACAGAGAAGTAACTAATAAAATGTCAATCAAATCAGATTCTGAAAGCCAAGCTAAAATTAACCACCAGAGTAAAATGTTACCTGACTTCCTGGCCACAAGTGGTTCTCCCAGTGCATCCTCCCATTATAGATGGTATGCACCACCATTACAACACTCACCATGTCCTACTATTCTTTTTTAGCTGTTTGTCCCTTACTAGATTAGAAATCCCCCAGTGGTGGGCACCAATCCTTGAACCCTCAGACATGAGATGGTCTCTTACCAAAGGAGGTCTTTACAATACTTGTAAAGCGAATGAATGGATGTCATTAAAGCTCCAGACCTGACTGAGAAAATGAAAGCATCATTATCATTCCTATCTTGGAAAATCTCTCCCACACTGTGAAATCCTTCTATTTTCCAAAGCACCAATACATATGGCATTTTGGATTTGCAATCTTCAATTTCTAGATACATTTACGATTTATCTCACCAGGGAAGCTCTTTGGGGCCTCTTGATGACAAAAAGTTACCTAAGAAGGGTCTTAGGCATATAGTGACTACAGATCTATTCGTTTCTTCGTGTTTTCCTTTTTTAGAAAGGACGAGTGGAACTCTAACTTTTAATTGATGCCAAAAGTCACATTTCTTTCCTACAGTTTTTGGTTTACTGCTTTCTGTCATCGATTATAATTTTGCAACAGAAATTCTTTGGTTTTCTGTGTGTTTATGAAGATTTTTAGGAGTTGTAAGCTGGCTTCTCTTATGTGTGCTCAGAAGAAAAAAAAGTAAAGGGATTTTGGGGAAAAGAGTGGATGAGTGTAAGAAAAGGATAAGGCAGGTCTCTGAAAGGAATTCAGAGCTCAAACTAGCTCAAAATCTGTCACACTGAAGGCCAGAGCAAATTCAGGGTTTAAATTAATGTATAATTTTTTTCAGAGCCCTTTTCTTTGTTTTAGTTTGGAAAAGAATATGATAAAGCAAGTTCAATGGATTTTCTCATTTTTCCATTAATATTATTAACTTGTTAATTTAATAAAATGTACAGATTTTTAAGTGCAGTTTGATGAGTTTCACTAATGTATATACCATGTGACTACCATCCTAATCAAGGTATAGAACATCTTCATTTCCTCAGAATTTTCCTTCCTGTCCCTTTTTGGATTCCCTCTCACAACCTGCTTCCAAATCAGTAGACCTTAACATTTGGGGCTCCATGGATTATTTCTTAGAATATAATGAAAGCTATAGATCTCTCTACACTGGGCAGGGAAGCGGGGGCACATGAATGGTTCTCAGGTTAAAGACTCCAGACAAGTTTTATCAATTCTCTTTTTTTACTCATTCAAAATACTTTATGAAGTACGGACTGGGCGCTTAGAATAGGCATTGGGCAGGCAGTAGTAAAGAAAAATGGCATTGTTCTTCCTTCCTTAATTTACAGCAAGGAGAAAGTCAATAAACAAGAAAGTAGGCAACTATCAATCAGGTGTAGTGATAAAGAACAGCATAAAGGGGCTGTTTTATAGATTCAGGGAAGGCATCTCTGAGGAGGTGACCATTTAGTGAGACCTGGGCATGAAGGAAGCTAGCCATGAAAAGAGGTAGAGAAGAGCTTTCTAACAAGATACAAAAGCTGTTTGACTGCTGCTGTATATGAATTTTCCTTCGCAGTACCCATTCAAATACTGTTCTAAAATATAGAATGTTAATCCTATCCATTTACAAAACAGTCTAAATATTTTTAAACATTTATATTTTCACATGATTGGTGATTTAAACAATAATAGTAACTTTATTATCTCATGAGTTTTGTGAGTCAGGAATTTAGGAAAGACTTGGCTGGGTGGTTTGGGTCCGGGGTCTCTGTGGAGTTGTAGTTGGGCTTGGTTGTATCTGAAGGAACAAAAAACAGCCAGGGATTCTATTTCTTAAGAAGGTCTTGGGATTCACTGTATGGTCTCTCTGAAAGAACTACCCTGGGCTTCTTTACAGCACAGCAGTCCCAGTGAAGCTGCACTCTTCAATGGTTGAAGGCTTCAGGAGTGAATATTCTAATAAGACAGACAGAGGCTGTATTGCCATTTATGACCTAGTCTTAGAAGTCACACAGTATTACCTTACCCATGCTCTATCAAACCAATCAGAGACAACAAAGAAAAGAAATATACACTTGATGGGAGAGTAGCAAGATTCTGGGAGAGCATATGGGATAAGGATATTGTTACAATCATCTTTGGAAAGTACAACCAATCATGGGCAGGCAGGCAAGATGGGTAAAAGAGGAGGAGAAAGGGGTTTCCAAGGACAGTGGGGATGGAGAATGGTTCTAATAAAGAAATGAGGTAAGTAAGTGGTGGCACAGAGGAATATTCAGAAGGTCCATGAAGAAGAGAATTATCAGTTTGTATATGTTCCATCACATATATGTGGGAGACAGGTGGGACCAGGAAGAAAGGTCATTGGTAATGATAAATGATAAATCAATGGACTTAGGATATTGATGAAATCAAATAATTGCTAAATTGAGAGTATGGAAATAAGTATGTTGGATATAGTTAAAGACAGATGTTTGAAGTCAAGGCTGTGACACCTCTAAAGTGTGACTATGACATGGGAGGGTAGGATGAATGAACAAAAAAGATCATGGAATTAAGAAGTGTGAGAAACCAATAGACCAAGAAAAACATAATCCACAGGGATATTAAAAATACCCAAAATGGGACAGCAAAAATGATAGAAAGAAGATGGTGAAAATCAGTTAACAATTAAATGTTTTGCTGTGAGATCTATAACTTTCATATATGGTATGTGAATACTAAAATGGCCTACACCAGTATAAACTTATGAGAAAAATTGATGTAAACAGAACTTCACCAGCCTCCAAATAGTTCCCTTGATTCAAGTCTTCCTCTCTATAGGAAGAAAAGTCTATTTCATCACTTTAGGATAATATTTAAGGTCTTTTAAAACTCCCTAATGACATCGTGGTAAAACACAAACTATTTAACATGACTTTCAAGGCTCCTTAGTGTTATGTTCTCTGCCACCATTTCTAGATTTAGGTGGTTTTTCCAAACTCTTTAATCATACACCTTTATCAGAAAAATATTTTTGAATATGCACTCCTAATGTATATCCATTTATATACTACCACATTAACATATTGTTTTATTATAAAACATGTACTAAAATATAAATAAAAATCACTAGATAAGAGAAGTTATGTAAGTAGCAACATATAGAAAGTCAAGAGACTATTTTTGAAATACACTTGTTATAGTTGAAGACTTCAACACCCATCTCTCAAGCTATAGAACTAGACAGAAAATCAGCAAAAATAGAGAAGAACTAAACAACAGTATCAAACAATAAGATCTAACCAACATTTATAGGACAAGAGCAGAATACTCATTCTGTTTAACTATCCAGAGAACAAATACCAAGACTGACTATTTCTTAGACCATAAAATAAACCTAAAAATATTTAGAAGAATTGAAATCATACAAAGTGTGTCCTCCAACCACAATGTAATCAGACTAGAAATCCCAAACCAATGGAAACTAAACAACACACTTCTAAATAATCTATGGGTCAATCTAAATTGTAATGGGAATTTTAAAAATATTTAAAAATGAAAACACAGCAACATCAAATTTGTGAGATACAGGTAAAGCAGGCTGAGAGGGAAATGTACCACTAAATATAGACATTAGAAAGATAAAAAGTCTCAAATCAATAATCTAGGCTCCTACAGCAAGAAACTAGAAAGAGAAGGGTAATATAAACCCCAAGTAAGCAGAAGGAAAAAAATTAATTAAATAACAGCAAAATCATTGAAATTGAAAAGAGGAAAACAATACAAAAAGTCTATGAAATGAATAAATAGTTCTCTGAAAAGATCAATAAAATCAACAAAACTCCAGCAAGATTGACAAAGAAAATGAGAGAAGACACAAATTGTCAACACCAGGAATGAAGCAAAAGATATACTGAAATCAAAAGGATAGTAAAGGAATATTACAAATAACTAAACACATGTACATTTGATAGATAAAATGGACCAATTCCAAGAAAAATACAAATCACCATAACTCATCCAATATAAAGTCAGTAATTTGAATATCTCTATAACTATTAAGGAAATTGAATTTTTCTTTAAAAACTATCAAAAAAGAAATCTCTAAGCCCAGATGGTTTTATTGTAGAATTCTCCCATGTGATTAAAGAAGAATGAAGACCAATCCTCCACAATTTCTTTCAGACATAGGAGAGGAAGAAATAATTCCCAATTTACTTTATAAAGCTAGTACTACTAAATAACAACAAAGACAGTATAAGAAAGAAAGCCACACCAATATTTCTCATGAATAGAGACACAAAAATTCTAACAAAATATTATCAAATAGAATTCAGTAATATATAAAAGGAATTATACTTCACAACGAAGTGAGGTTTATTCCAGTGATACAAGACTGGCTCAATATTTGGAAATCAATTAATGTAAACTACCATATCAATAGACTAGAGAAGAAAAAATGATCCTATCAGTTGATGCAGAAAAAAGATTAGACAAAGTTCCACACTTATTCATGATAACATGTTGAGAAAAATAGGACAGAGGGGAACTTTCTCAACTTGATAAAGAGGATCTTTAAAAAAAAATAAAACCTATTAACAATGTACATAAGGGTGAAAGACTGATTTTCTCTTAAGTTCAGGAACAAAGCAGGGCGTCTGCTTTCACTGCTCTTATTCAACATAATGTTAGAAGTTAGCTAGTGTCACAAGGAAAGAAAATTAAAGAAAATCCATATGGGTTATAGTGGAAACAATAATAATGTTCCTATTTGAAAATGACATGATTTTCTACGTAGATGATCCCAAGGGATCTATTTAAAAAATTCCTAGAGCTAATAAGTGAGTTCAGCCAGGTCACAAGATATAAACATACAAAATCCAATTGCATATCTATAGCCTACCAATGAACATCTGGACATTTAAATAAAAATACAATGCCATTTATATTTGATAAGAGAATGAGGAAATGCTTAGACATAAATCCAACAAAGCATGAGCAAAATTTGTATGATGATAATTATACTGTGCTGATTAAAGAAATCAAAGAACTAAATAAATGGAAAGACATACTATGTTCATGAATTGGAAGCCTCAGCATAGTAAAGATGTCAATTCTTCCCAAACCCATATACAAGTTTAACACAATTTCTATTGAAATATCAGCAAGATATTCTGTAGATACAAATATAGATTATTCTGAAATATATGTGGAAAAACAAAATAACTAGAATAGCTAATACAATTTTTAATAATAAGAGTAAAGTGGGAGGAATCAGTCTACTTGATTTCAAGACACACTATATAGCTCATAATCAAGATTATGTGATAAGGATAGACAAACAGATCAATGGAACAGAATAGAAAACCCAGAAATAGACACACAAATATTTTCAGCTGATTTTTGATTTAAAAAAAGTGAACCAATAGAGGAAAGACAGCCTTTTCCATAGATGATGTTGGAGAAATTGGACATGTATAGGAATAAAAATTAACCCCAAACTAAATCTGGTACAAAAATTAACTCAGAATTGGAATTTGGGGGTTCCATTTTTTTTTGAATATAGAATTGAATGTAAAACCATAAAATTTTTAGAAAAAAAATAGAACAAAGTCTTTGGGATCCAGGACAAAAAAAATTTCTTAGATTTGACACTAAAAGCAAAATCCATAAAAGGAAAAATTGATTAATTGGACTTCCTCAAAATTAAAAACCTTTGCTGTGTGAAACTTCCTGTTTAAAAAATGAAAAGACCAGTTATATATGGCAGGAAATATTTGCAGACCACATATCCAAACAGGGACTAGCATTTAGAATATATAAAGAACTTTCAAAACTTACACTAGAAAAAGATACAATCCAATTTTAAAATGGGCAAAATACATGAAGAAACATTCACTAAAGAAGATATACAGATGGCAAATAAGTACATGAATAGGGTAATGTAAATTAAAACTGCAGTGAAGAATCTCAAGTTAAAATAAAAAAGGGACAACACAATGTGTAGGGGAGGATACAGAAAAATAGGATTACTTATATATTCCTAGTGGGAATGTAAAATTATACAGTCACTCATGAAAACTGGCAATATCTTAATAAATTAAAAATGCACTACCAAACAATCCATCAACTGAACTCCTGGATATTTATCCCAGAGAAATGAAGACTTATGTTCACACAAAAACCTGTACACAAATGTTTATAGCAGCTTTTTTTGTAATATCCCCAACCTGGAAACAACCTAGATACCTTCAGTTAGTAAATAGTGAATAAAATGTGGTACATTGATAAGATGAAATACTAAGCAATAAAAAGGTACAAACTATTCATACATCCAGAGAATTATGATGAGTGAAAAAGCCAATCCCAAAAGTTGACATACTTTATGCTTCCATTTATATAACATTGTTGAAATAACTAAATTATAAAAATGGTGAAAGATTAATGGTTGTCAGAAGTTAAGGAGAGAGTGGGTTGGGAGGGAAGTAGGTAATGGCTATAAAAGTGAAACATGAGGATATCTGTGATGATAGAAACAATTTGCATCTTGACTGTATCCATGTCAAGGTCCTAGTTGTGATATTGTACTGGAGTTTTACAAGAGTCTACCACTGAAGGAAACTGGTTAAAGGGTACACAGCATCTCTCTGTATTATTTATTAATAATGCAGGACAATCTACAATGATCTCAAAATAAAAAGTTTAATTTAAAATTGTCAGACTTCAACTTCTAGATCTAAAATTGAATGATCCTCAAACAGGATAAATACAAAGAAAATCATGAAGGTACATGTCAGCTGTTTGGCTGAAAACAAGAGGTTAAAAGTGAATCTTAAAAGCAACCAGAGGAAAAAAAGACCCATTAAAAACATATTACCACAATATAAATTACAACTAACTTCTCACTAGAAATAAGGAAGCTTGAAGACAATGGAATGATATGTTCAGTGTGTTCAAAGAAGATAAAATCTGTCAACAGAGAATTTTGAATCAAGCAAAATATCTGTTAAAAAGGAAAGCAGAGTTCTGCCTCTAGTAATGGTGGTGTGGTAAGTAGATTTCTAAGATGGTCTGCATGATTTCTATCTCCTGGTGCTACATCCTACCCTGACTGTGGGCTGGAGGAGACCTGTAGCTTGCTTCTAATAAATAGCTATGGCAAAACTATGATGTCATTCCTGAAAGTACATATACATACATATGTGCATGCATATGCATATATACATATGTGCATATATACATACACACACACACACAGCTCTCTGAGCATGCATGAGACAGTTGAGAGAGATCCCTCTTGCTGGCCTCAGGAGAGCAAACTGTCACGTTTGTAACCTGTCTGTGGAGAGTTCTACATGGCAGGAAACTGCCAATGGCTTCTAGAAAGTGGAGACCTCAGTCCTACAACCTTAAGGAACTGAATTCTGCCAGTGATTATGTGAGCTTGGAAGAGGAAGCTAAGTTCCAGAAAGGAACATAAACTAACCAACACCTCAATTACAGCTTGAAAGACCCTGAACAAAGGACCCAGATAATCATGGGCAGACTCCTGACACACAGAAACTGAGATAATAAATGTGTGTTGTTTTAAGTTGCTAATTTGTTACACATGAATATGTTATTAATGCAGGAGGGGAAATGACTGGAATAATCTTCCTTCAGATATTAATTACAAAGCCTAGACAAAGTATTCTTTAAATCACTATAAAGCAAGTTAAATATATTTCAAAACATTGATATCTACAGAGTATGCTCTCTGACCATAATAATATTTAATTAGAATTAATACCAACAAGACATTGAGAAAATTCACCCATATTTGGAAATTAAACAGTATATTTGTAAATGAACTTTGAATCAAAGAATAAATGTAAAGTGAAGTTAAAAAATATTTTGAACTGAATAAGGTTAAGAATATAACATATCAAAAATTATGGGAGGCAATTTACAGCAAATTATATCTGAAATTCATATATAAGAAAGAAAAAACATCAATTACCTAGCTTCCTTAAAAAGGTAGAAAAAAGATTAAATTAAACCCTAAGAAAGTAGAAAAATATAAAGATCATAGTAGAAATCAATGAAATAGGAAACAAACATGGAATAGGGAACATAAAAGTTTAACAAATTAAAAAAATTAGTTTCTTAAAAAAAGTAATAAAATCGATAAACCCCTAGGGACACTGATCAATGACAAAGAAAAAATATAAATTACCAATCTATTGTGAAAGTGAAGGCATCACTAAAGATTTTATCCACATGAAAAAGATAAGAGTACATTTGGAATAGCATAATGACAATAAATGCTGTAACACAGATGAAACACATGAGCAACTTAAAAAAGTACAACTTAACAAAACTGACAAAAGATGATCTACAAAACCTGAACAGATTCATATTTATTACAGTAATTGAATTTGTTAAAAAATCTTTTACACGAAAATATCTAGAGGCAGGTGAATTCTATCAAACAGATAGAGTACTATTCTTTAAAGAAGAAATAGCATTTCTGTACAAACTTTTTCATGCAAAAAGAAGAGGACAGGACAACTTACCTACTTATTTTATGATTACAGAATTATTCTGATACCAAAACCTGACAAAGTCTTTATAAGAAAAAAAAATACACCAATATCCCTCATGAACAGAGACACAAACATACTTAGAAAATATAATACAGCAATACATTAAAAGGATAAAGCATGATCACTAAGTGGGGTTTACTCAACTTTTTTTCAACATTTGAAAGCCAGTCAGAGTAATTCACCATATTTACAGCATAAAGAAAAATAACTATATAGTCAAGTAGGAAAATGCACAAAATGAATAAAATTTTATAGTAATTCAAAATAATAGCTCTCAGAAAATTACAATCAGAAGGAAAATACCTCAATCTGATAAAAGGCAACTATGAAGAACCTAGAGCTAACATCATACTTAACAGTGAAATCTTAAACCATTTTACCACAAGTTCAAGTGCAGAGTAAATTACTCATTCTTACCACTTTGATTCAATATTGTAGCTGATGCCCTAGCCAATACAATAAGGCAAGAAAAATAAATAAAATGCATGAAATTTACAAATTAAGATAGAACTTCCCTATTTGTAAGCAGTGTTGTTGTTTACATAGAAAATCATACAGAATCAACCCCTCTCCCTCTCAAAAAAAGTAAAACAATAAGTCAGTTAAGTAAGATCTCACAACAAGCAAGATCAATATCCAGTCATTCATTTTCTTCTATGTACCATCAGCAAACAATTATAAAACAAAAAATAAATTATTTTTAATTCCAGTTACAATAGTGTCATAAATACTTAGGATACTTAGGAATAAATTTAACCAAATATAGACAAGAACTCCCTTCTTAAAACTACAAATCTACAGAGAGAAAATTTAAAAGACCTAAATAAATGAGAAGATATGCTTTATCTATAGCTAAAAATACTATTAAGATGTCAATTCTCCCTAATAATTCAACACAATTGAAATCATGCAATTCAAACATAATTGTAGCAAGTTTTTAAAAATAGAAATATGTGAAATGTAACTAAAATATATATAGAAATGACCCAGAATAACCAAATCAGTCCTCAAGAACAACACAACTAGAGGACTTACACTGTGTAAGTTAAGATCTACCATAGGCCACGGTTACCAAGAGAGTGTGGTATTTTCATAAAGATGGACAAGTCAATCAGTGAGACAGAATGTAGTTCAGAAATAGATCCTTTTACATGGTCAACTGATTTTCCTCAAAGGTGCAAAGCAACTCAGTGGAGGAAAACCCATTCAACAAAGAGCACTGTAACTAATAGATATTCATATAGAAAAAATTGCTTATATTCTTACTTTATACTGTACACAAAACTAATTTGAGATGGAGCATAGATCTAAACATAAAAGCCAGAGAGGAAAGTCTTCTAGAAGAAAAGAGAAAATCCTCACAATCTTTTATAAGCAAAGAGTTCCTGGAGAGGATACAGGGATCATGAGTCACCAAAGAGCAAAGAAAAGATAAATATAAATTATATTTCATCAAAATTAAAATCTTCTATTCACCTGAAGATATCATTAAGAAAATAGTCAAGACACAAGGGAAAAAATATTTGCATATGTCTATCTGGGTCCTCTCAAGATATAGAAACTCAGTAATGAAAAAAAAAATTTTAATGGGCAGGAGATGTGAACAAACACTTCACTAAAGTAATATAGATGAATGACCAATAAGCATGTGAAAAAATGCTCAGCTGGTATTGGGAAACACATAAATAAAAATGTAAATTGTGATGAGCTAGCTACTACACACAGGCATGACTAAAATTAGATAGACTGACAACAAAATGCTGGTGAGGATGAAGGACAGCCCCAACACACATACATTCCTGGGGTTGGTGCAAATTGCTACTACCACCGATAAAATTAGAAATTCACCTTTTCATTGCTCCAGCAATTCCCCTCCTGGTGTTTGTTTATACAAGAGAAATAAAACCAAATGCCCACTAAAACTTACACAAGAGTGTTCAGAGCAGCCTTCTTCATAATTGTTAGAAACTTGAAACACCTCAAATGTCCATCCAGAGGAAAATGAGTTCTAAATTTGTGGCAAATTTATACACTGAAATACTAATTAGAAATTAAAAAAAAACACTGATAGAAATAACACAGGTAAACTTTATAGACATTACATTGAACAACAAAAGCTACACACACACGCACACACATAAATATACTGTGTGACTATATTTATGTAAAGTACAACATTAATCTATAATGACAGAAGTTAGAATAATTGTGTTTTGTGTATAGTTGTAGGGGGACTGACTCAAATGAAATTTTCTGAGTTGATCAAAATATCCCACATTTCTTTCGGGTGATGATTATATGATTGTACAAAACTATTCAAAACTAACTGAACCAAATACTTAAGATCTGTGCAATTAATTGTCTGTAAATATTAACTCAATAAAAAGGAAGCTAAAATAAGAAAAATTTCAATGAGCAATATTTTGTATCTCCTTCAACATGATGCTTCATACCACTGGCTTGCTAATAGCTTAAGCATAATCTGTTCAGAATTGTTAACAATAATTGATGAAAATATATTTTTCAAATTGCCTTAACAATTTCAATTTTATTCCCCTCTTCCCCCAAACCTTCCTGCCTAATCTGATTTGATTATCATTGTTTTTAGGAGATAAAAAGCTCTGCCTTCTTGGTCTTTTATGATTGCTTTAAGAGTATTATCTTCAACAGAAGTTGGTTTCTTTGCAGGACTTCTTCCAAGTTGCTTGTTCATTTTATGAAGGTTAGTTTAGTAATAACTAGTTAGAACTGCCATGATACAACTAGGCACAAGAAACCCACAGTGAGTTATGGTATGATAAAAAGAAACAAATAAATGAGGGCCTTAGGTTCTGTACATTGTGGAATCCTGGATCTCCCCATCAGGACACCTCTCCACATTTTGATTGATGTCTTTGTTTAGGTCTCATTGGTGTTAGAGACCCCAGCCTGTCTCACCTGGGGACTTATGAAGGACCACAGTATTAATCAGTATATTAAAAATGAGTAAAGCTTATCTTATTCTTAAAAAAATAAACATAAATGGGGAGGAGGGTTCTACCTATACGCTGGGGGCCATCTGTGCGCCCACTTCATTATCAGGTTCTTTCTTCTCACCTGCCCTGTTTTTTTGTGTTTTTTTTTTTTTGTACTACTACTTGTCACATAGGTCTTAGCTCACCTTTGGGGGGAGTTTCTCTGACTCTTTAGGATTGAATTAGGTGCCCCAGGGCCTTTGTGCAAGGAAACAGGCCTTTATAATTTAAGGTTAGCCTAGGTGTCAATACATCAATTTAGACAACAAGGTTAAACACACTCCTTAAACTCTTCCTTCATTATTTATTCAGGAAATTGAAATTGCTAAATATGTCCCATTACTGTTACAGGCATGGGCAATTCAGTAGTGAACTAAACAACTAAACACCTTCCTAACCCTGTGGTGCTGAAATTCTGATGGGGCGGACAGATGATTAAAAAATAAATGACATGGTGCTAAGCATACAGGAGAAAAATAAAGCAAGAAAGGATATGGAATATAAGGTGGGAGTAGGGTTGACCATAACATCTGTAGTTAGAGAGATCCCTCATCCACAGTGAGACCTTGAGCCAAGACTAGAAGCAGCCACATAAATATCTGCAGGAAAATTGTTCTAAGAACAGGAAAGATCATCCTTCTTAAGGGAGCAAGAGCAGATGCAGGGAAAGAAGTGGGCAGGTTCAAGATCACTTTCAGAATTGGAGTCCATCCATCTTTCTTGCAAACGGATTAGATGTGCGGGATAGCAGGGATAGGGGAAAAAGGGTTAAAGAATGGCTCCCTGGTTTGTACTTTCAGCTCCTTAGTGAAGGAGCGTGCAGCTTAGACAGGCCAGCCAGATTAGGGGGGAGCATGTCAGGCTGGGTGGCCCACTGTGTCAAGCTCATATCAGACATAAATTTGAACCATGAGGTATATAGTGGTTACGTGTGAGGACAAATTTGCTTGCTGCAGTAGATTGTGCTATCCCTTTTCAATGTGATTTTGCAACGACTTCCATCAAGATGAGGAGTCTTTCTCCACCCCGTGAGTGTGGGCTTAGATGTGTGACTTGGTTTGGCCAAGTCAGTACAGCAACCGTGACACAAGCAGAGGTTTGGAAAGTTCTCTGCCAACACCATGACCACCACCGGGGGGACAAGCTGGGGCCAGCCCACTGGAAGACCAGAGACCCATGGCCCAATCATCTTGTCACCCCAGCTGACATCGCTCCAACCACCACAGACACTGAAGTGAAGCCCCCTTAACCAGTCAGCCTTGTCAAAGCCAGCCCAGACCAAAAGGTGAGAAATTTAAAAATGTATTTAAATCACTAAATCATTTCAGCAAATCTAAATGATACAGATACACTTGCCCTAGATCCAGAGCTGGTGAGTGGCCAAGTCAGGAGCTGTGGCTTTTTTCTCCTAAATTAACTGCTTCTCCATTATCCCAAGACTACTCCCTTGAGATATTAGCCCATAGAATCAGAACCAGAACATTCTGAGGCCATGTTCTCCAAGCTGCTGTCTTAAAAACAAGTGTGCCTTAAAACCCACTCCATTTGTTAATATGTAACTTCTCTCCCTGTCTCTCTCTCCCTCCCTCCCTCCATCTCCTTGCTGAGACAATGTTGCTGTAAAAGCAACCAACAGAAATCCAATTCAATCCCTAGGGAAATTTATAGCAAAAAATCTTGCTATGCCAGTGCTTTTTCCATGACAATATGAAGCATATGGGATCTCAGAAGAAGCATCTATCACAATATGTTGCATTGCAGTGCAGGAATTGGCATTTTCTTCAATTCCTCAAAGCATAGCTAAGAGCAAAATAAATGTACAGGTATGAGGTCCAGGCTCCTGCTGACGTGCTGTCCCTTTCAAAGCATTCTACTGGTTTAAGGAAAAGAAACACAAAAGCAAAAAAAAAAAAAAAAAAATACAAGGCTGCCAAATGGAGTTCACTATTGGTCCCAGAAGTCTCTGAGCTGAATTACAAATCGAGAGCATATTTGAGGTTGTAAATAGTGCCAAGGGGTGTAGCCAATGGAGTTCCAACAAAATACAGGGACTGCAAGACAGCATCCTGGGGCCCCAGATGCAATGAGAAAGACGATAAAACTACCCAGCCAGGCCTCAGAAAGGAGAAGTCCTCAGCTCTAGCCCTAGCTTTACATTCCTGAAGGACTTTGGACAAGTCCCATAATCATGGAGATAAACCCATTAAGTCCTCATTAAATATGAATACTTCATAGCACAGGACTCATTGTTTAGAGCTAGGGGTATGTGCTCCTAGGGAAGGGGATGCAGGACTGGTAAGGTGGTGTCTTGCCAATGGGTTTCAGCCCCAGGTAAGTTCACTGTGGATTAAATGAGACCAAAGAAATGGCAATGGAACATTCTTGGGGTGAAAGGGTTTATTACCCGGCTTGTTCTCCCAGCTATAGGAGCACTGGAATTATGTCTGCATCCAACAGTCTGTAGGTCTGTAATCCTCCTTTATCTCTGCCTCTGCCCAGAGCACTGGGTAGAGCTCTTTATATAGTGACTCAGTCAATAATAGCCAATTGCCCATGGGTGTGGAAGCAGTAGCTCAGCAGCAGGCCAGTTACATCATCAAGTAGTTTAGGTTCAAGTGAGGATCCTGGCCATAGGAACCTTCACTTTATCCACAGTTGGGTAAGATGGGTGAGAGGTATGGGAGGTTGTTCTGGATGAGTGGGAATGGCACCAGAGCATCCTTTATTCACCAGAGAACACAGGGAAAGTGATGGTGCTTGGAGTTTAGAGGCTGAAAGGGAAAAGGATCGTGGGGCACAGAGGGGTTGTGCCACTTTGTAAGAGAGGCCTCTCACTAGGTTCCCATCCAGTTTTATTGTCTCTGCTTTACCAGTGAGGCAAATGAGACAAAAGGTGGTATGTGACTTGGTCCAATCCCATGGCCAAGAAGTGATGGGGCTTACATCTCAGGTCAGGTCTGCCTGTCTCTAAACCCCCATGCTTTTATCCTTCTAATCTTCTTGGAATATAAGACTTAAAAATAATGCCTAAGAATATATTCTGAAATATGATGAAAAGGATAACATAGTACTATATGGCAAAAAACCAAAGATGTTGTTGTGGGGAAAATGGAAGTTCCTATGCCAGGATCCTCTGGTGAACCTAAACTACTTGACGGAAATGGCCTACTGCTGGGCTATTGCTTCCACACCCAGAGGTAATAAGCTGTTATTGACTGAGTCACTGTATGAAGAGCTCCACCTAGTGCTCTGGGTGGAGGCAGAGATGGAGGTGGATTACAGACCTGCAGACTGCTGAGTGCAGATGTGATTCTACTGCTCAACCTACTGCCAGGAGAATAAAGCCGGGTATAAACCCTTTTAACCCTAAGAATGTTCCACTACAGACACAATTTTAAGTGATGAAATGGATGTTTTTCCTTTTTGCTCCCTTCAGTTGAGTCTCACAGCTTCATTCCTCTCCGATTCCTGGTGTCGAGAAAGAGGCCTTACCTGCTTCCCAGTGACCTGCAAGCTCAATCCTGAAGCTTCTACAACAGAAGGGAGCAACTGCCCAGAAAGGGCTCTGGGATTGGATGGAACTCTAAAGCCTGCCCCGTCTTCTAAATCTCTTAATCAAAGTTGTATTCCTAACCTTCTAATTAATATTTGACATTAGATGAACTGGTTTAGTCCCACTTATGGGTGTGTGTTTTACCTCAAATTAAATTAAAGTCAACAGAAAAATTACTCAAAATGAAAAGCTTCAAATCCAAGAGTTTTCCCAATCAAAAACAGTTATTTATTTTGTATCTCCTAGGTGGGACACAAATACAGGACAAACAGTGAGGAAAAAAATCACTTGATGTTAACTAGTGGCCAGTCAGTTTATAAGATCAGCCCCACGATGTTTAGGGCCCAGCTGAGCACTGGGCAGATGGAGAGGGAAGGATGGAAGTGCCCGCCCCGAGTTTCTGGGAATGGCGAATATACAAATAAGGTGAGGTTAGAGCAGAGTTCTCAGAAAGCTTTACTAGAGAATTCAGGAGAATTCCAGCTTTGCCATTTACCAGAACTGGGACTTCAGGCAATTTAACTTTCCTGAAACTCAGTTTCCCCCTCCTGCCAGTGTAGGAGGTTCTTACTCACCAGGAGGAATTAGAGGCACAGATGAGATCATGCTGTTTGCCAGACTCCCCTCTTCAGAAGTAACGTCTGGAGGAGCCTGTCCAAACACAGGTCCTCAGGCACTTTCCTGAAGCTTCTGGAGCCTGGGGATGTGGTTTCATCAGGCATTCCAGCAGTGACAAAATAAAGGAAAGGGACTGGGGCTTTGTCTCCACCACTGCTAGCCTCCCCGCCCCCAGTGCACATGGCCACCATAGTCACTCCGAATCCATATAAATATTTTCACTCATTTTTAACTATTCATTTAGAAGTAATTTCAAACTTATAAAGAAGTTGCAAAAAAACCCCACAGTACTGTGAGTTGCCTTATACTCTCAGCTTCCCCAAATATTAACGTCTTACATAACCACAATACAACGATCAAAATCAGTTTATCAACATAGATCCAACACTAATTGTGAATTCACAGTCCTTATTTAAATTTTACCAATTTAGTTAGCAAAAAAAATTTGACCAGTCCTTTATGTGGTCCAGGTGCTCCCTGGCAAATTCAAATACATTAAGCATGGTGTGCTGGCTTGGCAAACGCCACAACTAGGCAAGCTCCAATCGTCCCTCTAACCAGATGGATGCCTCACATTTCACATGGACACTCTACGGCGGCCTGGGCAACTACATTATCCTTATAATCAAGAAATTTAGGTAAATATTGAGAGAATGACTTTGATTGTCTTGGCTTGTGTTAGTAGGATATGCAGATTACTTGAAACAAAGAACTCATTTTTGTATGTAAGGAACCAAGAAAAGAGAGATGAAGGGCAGGCAGAAGCTGTCCTAGAAGACAGCCTGAGATGCTTGAGCCTCTTGTGCTTGCTTCCCCCTTGAGCGGCACCATTCTCAGCCGTAACCACCAGGGGCGACCTGCCTATCTGTCAAGGTCCAGTGAATGAGATGATGTAGGGAAAGGACTTCGCTCAATGAGCACACAAGGAGGACTCAGCATAATTCGTGTTACTCTTTCCAGAGCCACTCTCTTCTTGAAGGTTCCCTCAGTTCAGTCCAGGAAGTGGGATGGTCCCAATTTCTGACCCCCTTCCTGTTTTTTTGAATCTCTCACATGGCTTGGAGCACATCCTGATTTATATGGTAGTTGTCCATGTGGTTCTTTATCTTATCACCCTACTAGATTGTAAATTCTGGTCTTTTTATCTCCTGTGGAGGCTTCCAATGCTTCACACAGATCACACTGCCGGGGCCTGGCCTCCCAAGTGCTCAGGGGTGCTCAGCCTGCTGTTTTTCTGATTTAATTTGTCACCAACACTCTAGGCTTTAACTTCTTTTAAGTACTCCATATAAAGCTGCCACTGTGCTCAACAGGGGAAGCACCTGCTCTAAATGAACCTCTTAAAATAGGCAAGAAAGAAATACCCCTATGCAGGTGGCATGCTTATTGATAATGAAGACTTTGGGGCAAGGTCTGTATTTTGGGTACTGTAAGTTGCCTTTAGAAAAAGGAGAGACCAAGAAAGTTTAAGGAGTTTGATGATATGTCCTGGCACTTTGGTTCTTAAGCTCTTCAAAGCACTTTCCACAAATCAACTAATGAACCCTTCATCACACAGCATGTAGTCTCCCTTGGGAATTGGAAGGCTCTAGGCTTCAATCTTACAGCCAGAGACTTGAAAGGGGCTGTGCAGATTGCGGTGAACAATTTCATTTATGATTGCACTTGCTAAAGAGAGACAATCATATCCTGCCTTTCCCCGAGCAGTCCTGGCTGGGTGTTTGTTGACTGACTGACAGTCAGACTGGTGGCAGATCATTAAATGAGGCCCTTCCCTTGCCCTCCCCTTCCTCAGTTCTAATCAATAAGACACAGGCCAGGTTCATTCTAGGAAGATCTTTCAAGGCTGCATTAGTAGTTCATTTCATGTAAAACCTTTAGGGCCACGAATCCCTTGTAAAAATTGAATGAAATGTATGGACTTTGTCCTCAGGAAAATGCTAGACACACAAATATCACTGCAAATGTTTGCATGATTTTTCAGAGCCCTCTCTGAAACCCAAATTAAGACTCTCTGCTTCAGGTATTGCTTGGAGGCAGCCAGCTTCAAAAGGATCACCTATGTCCAGAGTTGGGAGAAATAATTTATTCCGCCAATAAAAACTGGGTTTCACTGGTTTGAAAGAACTTAGAAGTGCAGTTGCCCTTTTCAGATTAGGCATCAAGAATATTTTTTAAATGTTATGTGAACACATTTTTAAAAATCATTCCATGAAATAGTGTGCTTTTTGGTCGCAACCATTTGCAGTGACTTTAGGGATTTGTTTTTCTTGTTAGGCTCATTTAATGACATATTCTTTTGTGGGAGAAAATAGGAAATGCACTGCCTTGTCTTCTTAGTGAGCAGAGGCGTAGTGACTGGGGAAGGCTTTTCTGAAAACTTGGCAGCTCGAATTGCAATGTAACTAAGCCCTCCATGAATACCCCCCACCAAGGCTAAACACATTAGGAAGCTCTGACACCCAGCAACTAATTCCCAGCCTCATTGAAAATCAGGAAGGAAAATAGTTTGTAACTGCATGGATAAAAACCTCACTTTCTAGGAAAAGTGAGCAGTTTGAGAAGGAGGCTGGGAGAGAGGAGGGAAAAGATCAAAAGAAGTTTGAAGCCCCTTGGGGGTGGCCCTCCAAAAACAATAGCTTGATTTCAATGATCAGCCTTGAAATGCAGAAATCTAACATTCCCATAAAAGACCTGTGATATTGACATCTGCCCAAATCTCAAAGAAGGGTCTGTTTAGTGTGAAGGCTAGTCACTAGTCGCTAACACCTGCACCAGGGGTCTTCACTTCCTAGTGATGTTTTTTGGGGAAAGGAAGGAATTAGCAAGCTTGGGGCCAGAGAGAGGATTCCATAAATTAAAGCCAAGGATAAAAGGGATTTCCACATCTTTCACCAACTGATGTGCAAATCTTCATGTCCAGTGGCCCAAGTGTCCTTAAATGACTGAGAGGTCCAAATGTTTCAGAACTAATAGAGACTTAAGAGCTCTAGTCTGTGATTCTTATCTAAAGTGCTTGGATAAGAGATAAACAGCTGGAGGGCTTGACACTTCCAGAATTTCTTTTCTAGCATCCTGGATTCCATCCCTTGATCTATCACTTTCTTTCCTGGTTGAAAGTTACCTGAATCTGAACACTATATCCAGCTGTACCTGGTGTTTTCATAACTGAAAGGGTCAAGTAGCAAATACAATAGGCTCATCTATGCCCAGGTCAACCTTCCTTCTCTGAGGCACGGTGAGGTTGTGGGGGAAAGCTGCCCCTTTATTTAAGCTCCTGCCCCATCCTGAACTTGGGGTTGGCTTTGGGTTTGGATCCTGGCTCTGCCACCTCCTGGCTTTGAGAGGTAGGCAGCTTACTTAAATTCTTTCATTTTTGGTTCCTTTATCTATACCCTTTGCACAAATTTGTGGTGAGGATTACATGAAATATCTAAGTATATGTAAGTACATACTGTTTCATTCCATAAAGGATTTGCAGTGGTAAGCACCCAGCCCCACCCCACCACATACATTAAATTAGAAAAAAAAAATGAATTAAAATGAAAAATACTAGAAACTTAATAAAATATGCTTTATAATAAAAATTATATATACAATGATATATATTTTTAAATGAGGTTTTTGTATATGCTTATATTTTAGAAATAATTTTTTTTTAACTTCAGAGCAATGTACAGAGGATGAAGAAAACACAATATATGAGTTTTTAAATTTACTTTTCAATTTCAATTACCTCCTGTCCCTGGACAGGAAGTTGAGATATCATCTGTCTGGTTCTGCATCCAGGATGGTAATATTCAGGTCAAGGTGCCAGAGAGGGGCAGGAAGGGGCTGGTTGATGTCCCCTTGGCATCGCTAATATCAAATTCCTTGCATTTGAATGGAACTTTGTAAACCCCTGTGAGATCCAAGACAGAGGAATTTGTATGCCCATTTTATAGATGAGGGAAATGGGCTTAGAAAAAAAAAGGCTTCCCCAAGGTCATACAGCTAGTTAGTAGGGTCTAACTCTGTTCCAGGTCCCTGGCTGAGACCCTACATAGTACCATGAAACTTTCAAATCTCTACTTTGCAAATTTTCTTTACTTTGAAAAATTTCCTTCCCTGCTTCCTACCCAGCTGTGGTTCCATTTGTAGTCCTGTTTCTTATGAATTATATCTTTATTTTATCCAAGGATCAAGAGATTAACCTCCTAGAGTGAGTCTACCTAGCAACAAGCTGTGTGGAGATGGAGAAAAACGTCCTTATGCATGTCTGGTGGCTTAGCTTGCCTCCGTACAGATGGATGGTGGTGGGCACTTCTTGGAAAGGTTATTTCTAATGATTATTCCAAACATATGAGCAATACACTTGCCCACTAAGCAAACTTCTTCAATTCTGGTATTTTAACATAAGTGAAAATCTGAAAGCAATCCTAATACTTTTCTTCTCTGAGGAAGAAGTATGAAAAAGCTGTGTTTGAAACTTGGCATGTTTCCTCTATTTCTGCTGTCACTACTGGATGACACCGAATGCCAGGGACCTGCTGGGTGTTTCTTTGCATTATCTCATTAAACTGCATGGCAGCCTGAGATAAACACTCTTATCATTGCCATTTTCCAATGAAGAAATGAGGGTTGAAGGAGGTTAGGTCATTCCAAGTTGTGAAAGTAGCAAGTAATAAAGGTAGGATTCAAATCCAGTTATTTCTCACCCCAGAGCCTATCCTCTATCCACTACTCTTTACTGCTGTCTCTGCTCCACGAAAAGGAGCTACTTATGATTCTAGATAAGTTGACAATATATTGTTTTTCATACTATAAGATTCAGGTTACCGTGGAGGAAACAGATAACACAAAGAGCCTTACTATTTAAGACTTCCATTTAGAAAAAACAGAAGCAACCATGCACATACATATGCACACACACCCTCTAAATTTGATTTATATGCCAGGCACCAAGGATGCCAAATGATTAAGATATAATTTGTAAGAAATCAGAGTTTAATGGGGGACAAGAAAAGCAGAAGATTAAACCTTTATTTAAGAGTGTTAAAAAACAAAACTCAACAGAATAGACAAAAGGGGATGGAAAAGGAAGTTTTCTAACAAGAGTTTCAGGCAGAAAGGGCAGGGGGTGGGTGGTCTATCATGCCAATTACAATACTGGTGTTGATCAGGAAATTTCTGATTGACTGGTTAAAGATCACCTTCCTGGGAAAGGTTGAAAACGCAATTAAGTCTCTTCGTTGTAGTGGAGGCGAGTGACTCCATTTTAGGCCTTTTCTTCCTTATTTTTTAAGAGTTATGACAGACATACAATCATAAGGTGAGGGAATGTAAATAATTCTGACGAAGTCATCAAAGGCTTCCCTGAAGAAGTATCTTCTTGAGCTGGTTTCAAACCATGACATCCTTCAGGAAAAGGGCAGTTCCTGCAGAAGTCTGGGCAGGGGAAAAGCCTATGGTGCTGTAAGTCCATAACATGTAGGGGGCCTGGGCGACAGAGATGAAGCTGTAGAAAAGGTGGTTGGCGTCATCACGAAGAGTGCCTCTTGTTCTGTATTTTTATGACAATTCCCAATTCACTTCCACAGACCATGAGTCATAAAATGGTGGTTTGCTTTTGTATTAGTCTGGGTTCTCCAGAGAAACAGAACTAAAGGGATTTCTCTCCTCTTATCTTATCTTTACAAAGAGATTTATTGTAAGGAATTGGCTCACACATTTATGGAGGCTGAGAAGTCCCAAGATCTGTGATCAGCAAGCTGGAGACTGAGGGGAGTTGATGGTAGAATTCCAGTCCAAGTCTAAGGTCCTGAGAACCAGAAGAACCGATGGTGTCAATTTCAATCCGAGTCTGAGTCTGAAGACAAGAGAAGACTGCCGATGTCTCCGCTCAAAGACAAACAGAAAAAGTAAATTCTCCTTTCTCAGCCTTTTTGTCTATTCAGGCATTAAAAGGGATTAGATGAGGCCCACCTACACTGTGGAGGGCAATCTGCTTTACTCAGTTCATGGGTTCAAATGCTAACTTGAATTAGCATCACTCATTCAGAAAGACACTCACAGACATGCCCAGAATAATAGTTCACCAAACATCTGGGCATCGTGTAAATCAATCAACACATAAAATTAATCATCAGTGTATCACAATTTTGATTCTGGAAAATATGGTCACCAGTGCTAAGAAATGTGTCTTAACGTATTTTAAAAGCAGAGCCTTTTAAAAATATTCCATACCATATAAGCATTTTAGTATTAGTATTTGATTCAGCAGAAAGGCAGTGGGTGTGATAGAAAAAACAGTCTTTGGATGCGTATCCTACTGGCCTCAAATCCTGGTTACTTTGCACCTCTCTGGCCTTGGTGAAATGTCCTAGTGTTTTAGAACCTCAGTGTGGGGGAACTTGGGGTTCCTATGGCCAGGATCCTCACTGAACTTAAACCACCTGATGATGTAACTG
Organism: Smutsia gigantea; assembly: GCA_032199065.1. NCBI lineage: Eukaryota > Metazoa > Chordata > Mammalia > Pholidota > Manidae > Smutsia > Smutsia gigantea. The sequence goes on along the minus strand of JAVSCE010007344.1, from coordinate 210,572 downwards.
GCCTGTTCCTAAGCTACCGTTTCCACACCTTTAGGCAATAAGCTGTTATAGGGCTATGTAGAGAGCTTGGCCCAGTGCTTTGAGCAGAGACAGAGACACTAGTGCTTGAACTACCACCAGGAGAACAAGTCGGGTAATAAACTCTTTCACCCGAAAGAACATTTTTCTGTCAATTTCTTTGGTCACATTGAATCCATAGCGAACTTGCCCAGGGCTGAAACCCATTGGCAAGACAACTGGTGAAAGTCGGCAGGGTTGACCAAGGAAAAAGAGAGGCTGCCCTTATGGGTGGGGTGCTTCAGTGGGCTGCCCCTGTGAATGGGGAGACAGTGGATTGTCCCCCAGTGGGTATGTGGTCTGAGGTGGCTTGCCTCCTAGAGGACTGGGCCCCACCCCAGGACTGGAGGCAAGTGGAGGTGACACCTGAGGCAGTAGGGGTGGCCTTTGGTATAGTAAGTAAATCCTTTGAGAAACAGAGTGCCCGTGAGGCAGCAGGGACTGTGGGTTGGCTGCTTCTACCTGGTTTGACTGAGGGGAAGGTCAAGGTATATGCCCTGAGGGACCAGAGGGGGACCAGAGGCCACATGTTGAAATAGCTATCCATTGGTCCCCAGTGAGCATACAAGGTGTCCTGGCTCTGGTGGACACTAGGGCTGAATGTTCAGATTCATGGTAACCCTGAACGGTTCCCGGGGACCCCCACTATCATACATGGATATGGGGGAAGGCTGTGAGAGTGAAAAAAGCCCCAAACCCTTTGGAAATAGGGCATCTACTCCCAAAAGAGTATACTGTGTATATATCTCCTATCCCTGAGGATATTTTGGGGATTGATATCCTGCAGGGTCTATGGTTGCAGACCACTGCAGGTGAGTTCAGACTGAGAGTACATGTGGTGAAGGCAGTTCTGAGGGGATATGCTAGGCACCAGCCCATAGCTTTGCCTGTGCCTTGGCGGTTGACCAATACCAAACAATACAAACTGCCTGGAGGGCATAAAGAGATTGGAGAAACTCTCCAGGAGCTGGAAAAGGGGTATTATAAAGCCCACCCATAGTCCTTTCATTTTTCCAGTGTAGCCAGTAAAAAAGCCAGATGGATTCTGGTGTATGACTGTGGATTACAGAGAACTGAATAAACTCATACCCGCTATGCATGCTGCTGTCCCCTCTATTGCAGGCTTGATGGATACCCTCAGCCATGAACTAGGAACATATCATTATGTGGTAGATCTTGCTAATGCCATCTTTTCCATTGACATTGAGCAGGAAAGTCAGGAACAGTTTGCCTTCATGTGGGAAGGATGGCAATGGACTTTCACCATCCTCCCACAGGGATACCTCCACAGCCCCACCATCTGTCGTGGACTTGTAGCCCAGGACTTGGCTACATGGGAGAAACCGCCAACAGTGCGGCTGTACCATTATATTGATGATGTCATGCTCATGTCTGATTCTCTTTCAGATCTAGAAGGGGCAGCACCTAGACTGCCGCAAAATTTACAGGAGAAAGGATAGGCTGTGAACAGCACCAAGGTTCAGGGACCTGGTTTGTCTGTCAAATTCTTGGGGGTCATCTGGTCAGGTAAGACCAAAGTTATACCAGAAGCTTATAGATAAAGTCCAGGCCTTTCCTACCCCCACAACTGTAGCATTGCTACAGGAGTTTCTGGGTCTTCTAGGCTACTGGAGAGTGTTTATCCCGTACTTGGCACAAATTCTGAAGCCCTTATACCGGTTGGTACGAAAGGGTGTGGGACTGAGATGAGACATGTGCATCTGCCTTTACTACAGCAAAATGGGCAGTCAAGGCCATGCAGGCCCTGAGTGTGAGAGACCCATCAAGGCCCTGTGAGCTGGACGTTCATGTGACTGAAGACAGTTACGGCTGGGGTCTCTGGCAGCAGCTTGAACCAACTCGCCAACCCGTTGGATTCTGGTCACAACTCTGGAAAGGGGCAGAGGTACAATACACTTCAATAGAAAAACAACTGGCTGCGTGTATCATGCCTTGCTGGCTACAGAACTCGTCACTGGAATGACCCCGATAAAGGTAATAACCACCTATCCCATCTTGGGGTGGGTACAAGAGTGGACTCAAAAGCCAAGGAGTGGCATGGCACAAACACCCACACTAGCCAAGTGGGGTGCTTACCTACAACAACATAGTGCCCTTTCTAGTAGCTCCTTGAGTGAAGAACTCCAATGCCTGTTGGGACCAGTGACATATACTAGTGAACAGCAGAAAGAACTTGCTTTTGAACCATTAGTAGCAGAGAGTCCCTATCGGGAGGGAAGAGCCCCTATGCCCCAAGATGCACCGTACACAGATGACTCCAGCCGTGGGCAGCCCCCAAAATGGAGGGCCATAGCTTTCCATCCTAAGACTGAAACAATATGGATGCAAGATGGTGAGGGGAAGAGCAGCCAATGGGCAGAGTTGCAGGCCGTGTGGCTTGTGATCAGCCAGGAGCCCTCTCCTATAGTTGTCTGCACTGACAGCTGGGCTGTCTATCGGGGCTTGACCCTGTGGCTACCAACCTGATACCATGGGGGCAAGAATTGCGGCAAGACTTATGGGCTTGTGGTCAGACTAAAATAATTACAGTATACCATGTGACAGGTCATTTGCCACTGGCATCCCCAAGAAATGATGAAGCAGATATATTGGCCCAGATATGTTGGTTAGAAGGAAAGCCTGCCTCTGATGTAGCCCAATGGCTACATCAGTGTTTGTTGCATGCGAGGCAAAAGACAATGTGGGCTGTAGCCCGTTGGTGAGGCTTGCCTTTGACCTTCGAAGAAGTTAGTAGAGCCCGGCAGGAGTGTGTCGTGTGCTCCAAAAGGGACTTACACCAAGTTCCACAGCAACATGGGACAATAGCTAAGGGGCATATACCCCTCGTCAGGTGGCAAACAGAGTATATTGGGCCTCTACCTGTATCAGAAGGGTATCAGTATGCGACGACCTGTGTGGACACAGCTACTGGACTTCTGGTTGCTTTTCCTACCTGTTGTGCAGACCAGAAGATGACCAAAAGAGGCCTGGAGCATCGCTTTGCTGTCTATAGCCAACCACAGGTAATTTAGAGTGATCAGGGCATCCATTTTACTGGACATACACTGCAAGAATGGGTGCAACAGCTGGGAATCAAATGGAAGTTTCATGTGCCTTACAATCCTACAGCAGCAGGCATGATAGAGAGGCACAATGGCTTGTTAAAATCCAGACTAAAGTCAGATACCAATAGTCTGCGGGGATGGTCAATCCACTTATGGACTGTGCTACCGTGTTTGAACAAGAGACCCCGAAAAGGGGCCCTGAGCCCCATAGACATGATAACATATATGGCTGCCTCCCCTGTACAACTGCAAGTACAAATCAAGGAAGAATCACTGAAGCCGAGATTTGGCCACCAGAATAACGTCCTGCTGCCAGCACCAACTGCACTGAACCCCGGAGACACCATTGAGTAGACGTGGCCTTGGACCTTTCAACGCATGGACCAACGATGGCTGGCTCTCCTGGCACCTTGGGGACAAGGCCTGGAAGCTGGCCTCCTGTGTATTCCTGGAATAACAGCAGAGTGGCCGCCAAAGGTTACAGTAGTATATCCTGAACAGCTAGAAGGTAGGAGCATCTTACCGGGGAGTTTTGTTTTATCATTATGGCCAGTGCATGCACCTCCAGTAGCACTATATATAGACCCTTCGGTAACCCCCACGGGGAGAGGAGTAAAAGTATAGTATACTAGACCTGGAAGGGACCCCCTTCCTGCTACAGTCCTATCACAGGACCACTCTCTTGAATGCATCCTACCTGATGGACAAGATTTGCCTATGTTGGTGGCATTAAAACATGTGTCTTATCGCCCCTAAAGTCTTTGTAGATTGGGAACTTCCTCTGGCTTGAGGATTATTATAATTTTTGTTATTAGGAACCTCTTCTGGCTTGAGGATTATTATAATTTTGTTACCTGTATCAAAATCTTGCTGCATCTTAATTTGTATTATTTCTAAGTTGTTGTTATCCTCTGCTGCTGTTGTGGAATCTGGTTAGAGTGCTCCAGCTTTCTCGCACAGGGACCAATGCGGAAGATTGAAAGTGTGTAGATTGTAAAGCGAGAATCCTGGAGGGGTGGAGTGTGGGGAGGTTGGACTCTGGGCGGAGGCAGAGGCGCTAGTACTCAAACTACCACTGGGAGAACAAGCCGGGTAATAAACCCTTTCACCCCAAAGAATGTTTTGCTGTCAATTTCTTTGGTCACATTGAATCCATACTGTACTTGCCCAGGGCTGAAACCTATTGGCAAGACACTCAGTTTTCCTATCTATAAAATATGGATGATGAATACTAATATTTAAAATATTTAACAACTGGTCATGCAGGCGCCCACCCATTAAAAGAGAAGTCAGCCCTTTGGGGCTATACCAGTGTGCCCATCCCCCCTGGTGATCACGACACCCACTTCATGGGAGAGATGGGAGGATTAATTGGTGCAGGAAATAGTCCATGGAAATGCTTATCATTGGCCAAACAGATCAAGAGCTCTTCTTCTGAGTTCCCATGCCTTCTTTGCTTTCTATCCAGGCAAATAAGGGTCCCTCTCTGCCTTGCATCTTGGCCGCAGCCACAGAGGCCCCCATCCCTCATAGTCCACAGTCTTTTGAAAGATTTCTTTTAGTTCACACAGTCATGGAGAAGTTGGGGTAGAGGCTCTATTGGCCACAGATATTTTAGTTTTACAGAGGTGGCAGACAGAGAATTTCTCCTTTAGAACATTTTTGCAGGATTTAGTTCAATTATCAATGCACATTCCCTTATATGTGAGAGACTGGCACGTGTGTCTTTCTCCTTCCAGTGTCCCTTCCTGAGAGCAGAGGCTGGAAAGCAAGGTATTCAACTTCTTTGCAGATAGCATTTTGAAGGTAAATTAGCATATGTCAATCAGAAGTACTGTCTGAGACTTAGAAGGCAAAAATGAGGCAGACATTTTGCTCCCGCTCTGTCATTGGTCAGCAATGTATGGGTGTCAAAAGTCAGGGCAAAGAGCATCATTTAACTGGTGCAGGTCAATTCTGAAACAGCAACAGCCGTGGGTCCCTGGTCCTGACTGACTACTCATCTTGGTGCTTCCTGTCATGGCTCCATAGTGATGTGGTTCCAGGAGCTGATCCATGTGGCAACTTCTCAGTTAGGCTGCTGCTCCTTTGATGGATCAGCCCAACAATGTAATTTTCAGAATCATTCCTGAAAATTCCAGCTCAAGTCTTTACCCATGGGAGTGGATTTGATGTTCTTCAACTAAATGTAGGCAGGTTATATTCTTCAACTTAGCTTCTGGGAATTTAGCCACAGACATATCTATAACCCATGTGTGTGCAAAAATGAACTCACCAAAGCCTACCTTCATATCAGAAAAGAGCTGGAAATAACCTAAATGCCCATTAACAGGGATTGGTCAAATAAATTATGTTGTAGCCACACAGTTAAACTTTATACTGATAATTTACCTGTTTTAAAGGAAATAGAGCTAGCTATGTAGTTTTGGAAAGAAGTGCATAACATAATGTTAAGTATTGTTGCTAAATATTTTAATTTTTGCTTGGATATTGACACATACCACTCATAGCCCATACACTTGAGGAACAGTAACTTTTCCCCTGGCTCTGGGGTAAGTCCTTGGCTCAGGCCTAAATAATTTATGTAACTCCATTCCCTTCTGGGGGGATTGGTTCTGATAGGGACATAAGACCCAATTCATGCCAATGAGATATGAGAAGTAGTTGGCTTGGTCTCTAGGGGAAAAAAAATAATACAATTAAGCTTTCTGGTTCTTCTGTGACAACTGCAAGAAATAACTTCTCTCTCTGTCTAGATATGGACATACAAATATGTATCCCTGGGGATGTTAGCAAGTCCATTACAGCCAAGATGGGAAGCGAGCCTTAGCAATCTCACCATGAAGGGCAGAATGGAAAGAGAGAAATTAGACCTCTAATAACATAATTAAACCATTGAGTCAAATCAACCTTGAACCAAGCTCTTTCTCTGAGCTTCCAGTCATGTAAGTCAACAAACCCCTGTTTATTACTTAGGACAGTTTGAGTTTGGCTTTGGTTATTTGCAATGGAACACATTCTATAAATTAAGCAGGAAAAGAGCAAGGAGCAATAAAAGGTGTAAATGTATTACCCACATGTGTTAAGAAACAAAATGTTTAAAAACTCAAAAATACAAATGTGCTTGACTATGCACAGAAAATTTTTGGAAGAAGAAATACAGCTACTAACTGTGATTATTTCTGAGAAGTCAATTTGGGAGTTTTGGAATAACAGGGGGACTTTTCATCGTTATCATTATCATTACTACTTGAATTTGAAAGTGTTTAATCAATTGCATATATTACCTTAATAATTCTTTTATAATAAAATCAGTAGTTCTGCTCATACAGAAACATCTCCACAGAGGAATAGTTGGAATCTATTCAGTAACTGTTTGCTCAGCGAAAAGCAAAGGCAGAGAGACGAGGGGAAGAGGCCCCTGTCTGGGTCACATAAGCTCCACTGAGGTGGGGAGTCATCAGACTCTAAACCAGATTAGTTGATTGTCACTCAGAAAAGGGCAGCTGGCTCCAGGTCCACCATGTAGAGGAGGCTGAGAAGTGTCTATAGACAATGTGGCCTGTGGTTCAGCTGGCCTCAGGCAGGTAAGCTGTCTATGTAAGAAATCTGGGGACTGTCAAAAGAGGAAATGTATACTTGAGCTCCCCTTTCTTCATGCAGTTGAAGAACCTTAGCATTCTATCTTTAAATCTTCTGGAAAGAGGCCCATGGAGAACCAGGCACCATTTGCTTTTTATATCAGCTTCCTAAGTGACAAGAACTTCAGAGCAGCAGAGCAAGCCAACCTCTTAAAACATTCTTCTTCACACCAAGCACCATTAGTCATCACAAAATACCTTATCTGGCTTTATCCTTCCCTGCCCATGTTCTTGTTGCTCCCTTGGCATTGACTGCCATCACAGGTTGGGGTTTCTGGGAAGTAGGCTCTGTCAGTTCTAACACCATCTACCCAAGGCTAGCACAGACCCTACCGGTGAAGGGCTCAGTCCCACAAGACGGCCTCCCTGCCCCGCCCCACCATCAGTTTTAAGTGGGAGGTTCCCATGACACCCTCCTAAGGTTCAGTGATTTGCTAGAACAGATCACAGAGCTCAGGAAAGCAGCTTACTTACTAGATTACTGGTTCATTACAGAAAGATACAACTCAGGAATAGCCAGATGGAATTGATGCTCAGGGCAAGGTACGAAGGAAGGGTGCCTTGCCAGTGGGTCTGAGCCCGGACAAGTTCACTATGGATTCAGTGAGACCAAGGAATGGCAATGGAATGTTCTTGGGGTGAAAGGGTTTATTACCTGCCTTGTTCTCCCGGTCAAGCACTAGAATTATGTCTGTATCCAACAGACTGCAGGTCTGTAATCCTCCTTCATCTCTGCCCCCGCACAGGGCACTGGGCAGAGCTCTTCGTATAGTGACTCATTCAATAATAGTTTATTGCCTCCAGCTGTGGAAGCAGTAACCTAGCAGTAGGCCATTTACATCATCAAGTAGTTTAGGTTCAGGTGAGGATCCTGGCCATAGAAACTTCCATTTTCCCCACAAAGGGACATGAGCCTTCCATGCCCCTCCAGAACTCAACTCTCCTAGCACCTTCTTGTGTTCACCAACCTGGAAGTTCTCTGAACCCCATCATTTTGGGTTTTTACAGAGAACTTCATTACATAGGAATGATTGATTAAATCATTGACCATTGGCAATGATTCAACCTCTGGTCCCTCTACCCTCCCATGGGTTGGAGGCGGAGCTGAAATTTCCAACCCTCAACTGTTTGGTTGGTTCCCCTGGCAACCAGCACCTTTCCTGAGGCTACCCAGCAGCCACCAGCCACCAGTCATGTCATTAGCATACTGAAGGACATTATCACCTCAGAGGTTGTAAGCATCCTAACAGTTGTATGCCTGGAAGCAGGGGGAGAAGGTATAGAAATTCAGGCTAACAGGGCCTCAGTCAATCCAATAAAACCTCTGAAGCTAGGATGAACCTTCAGAGTTGTCCCAAACTGGGGCTAGAGGCCTGGTCTTTGTGTCTCCATCAGTGAGTCCTAGGATGCAGGTTCTCCAGGTACCTTGGTTTAAGGGGCTGACTCTCAGATGCACAGGGCTGACAGCTGAGAGGTGTGGCAACCCTCCTGCAGCTGGGGGCATAAATCCTTCGGGTAAGAGGGAGCCTGGGGGAACAGCACAGTATCCCCCACAAATGTTCCTATTTTCATATGCTTGTCAAACCCCCTGCTTTTCCCCACACCTTCTCCCTTTCACACCTTTCAAATAGGATCATCTGTGGCCTGCTCATTTTAGTGGAACTGCCCCGAACTTTTCTCTATAGATTTTCTTGCTATTTCTCAGTGAAAAACTATGTGAGTCCACTTCTGTGCTAAGCACTTCACATTCATCATTCTTTTAATAGTCCAAACACCCTTTGATGTCAGGATTATCTTGCCACCATTTAACAGATAAGGAATCAAAATCCATCCCAGGGATCTGAGTCTCAATTAGGTTAAATAACTGAACCATGGGTATGACACTGCTTAGTTGTGTGTTCCTAAATATCAGCCACACTGCCTACCACAGATAGATATAAAAGGGTGTCCTCAAGGGGAAGTCTTAGGGGGTCTGTGGAAGGAGAAAGGGGCCAATCCAAATGACAGCTCTGTGAGTGTGGGGACCCAGGTGTTTTCCATCTGTGGCCATTGACTCCTCCCCAAACCAACCTAAATCACAGAGGATCCAATGAATAGCTCCCTGTCACTCCTAAGTCCCTCGGATATAGAAATTCTAGTCACTACTGGTCAGACACACCCTGCCCCTTTCCAACATGGCTCCGGAGGTCCCATTATACAGAGGGACCAAAGCACTGGCTGTGGGGATCCCATATAGGGAGAAGGCTCAAACTTCTACACGATTTCACTGTGTCTTCACTCTCCCCTCTCAGCCTAAGGGGACATTTTAAGAATTATTACTATTATAACAATTTTTTAAATTAAAAAAATCAGATGAGCCTATTTGTAAAACTAGAAGGTTTAGAAAGACACATTCCCCACCCGCAACTTTGTCCCAGTCACTGAATTAAAGGGATGCTGGCAGTGGTGACCACAATTTCTAGTCACTGCATTTATTTGTAAAAGGAAGAAAAGAAAAAAGACCCCTAAATGTTGCTATTATAGTGGCTAATTAAATTTCTCCTCTTTGCTGTTACAATGCATTCATTTCTGAGGATCATTACTTTTCGTGTAGCTTCTTTCAAGAGCTTGGTTTAAGGATTTAAGCTAAGGAAACCGCAAGGCAAGGCTTAAAGCCACAGGCCATGCTTCCACCAATGGCGTCGGGCGGGTTGCTCAGAGGCGCTCCGGGAAGAGAACATAATTATGGAGCTGCCATTTCTTTTGAAGGCTGTGAACCGCACAGAGCGGGAACAGCTACTCTCTTCATAGGAGATCCAATGAGTTTATACATAGGAGCGTGTTTGCATATAGCCTTTAGCAAATGTTCAAAATCCAGGGTGTTCATTTCCTACTTAATATTCATTTATTCCCTAAAAAGACATGAGTTGCCCTTGGGGTACCAGATACTCTGATGTATATGGAGGGGCGTGGAGGGTAGAGAGGAGGTGAAGCTCAGAGATGGCTCTGGAGAGAAGGCAGCACATTTCGCGGGCCCCGGGTTGGGGGATGGGAGCGTTGAAGACGGCTCGGGCTCGTGCAAGGCAATTGCACACATCCCTTTCCACCCTCATGTTCGGTGTCATTTTATCAGGAGTTTGAATTGGCTATTGTGGGATTCTTTACATCTCAGACATGGCAAACATCACCATTAGGGCTTCTTCCTCCACGCTTTTAGAGAACCAGTCTACAATCCCGTGTTTGCTGAGCCTCATTTCCAGATAAGAAACTGAGGCAGAGAAAGGAAGAGGTTCTTCTCAGTCCTCTTTAGCAGCCAGTACACTGTTTGGCCTGCCACTGGTGTTCAATAAGTACTTACTAACTCACCAAAATGGGACAAATTTCCTTCTCCCCATCCCTAAGTTGTTGATAAAATGTACGTGAAAGTGTAAAGGATGATTACACTAAACTAACATGTAGCTGCAGAAACATGCACCCCTCAGAACATGTACACTTGGTGTTGCAGAGAAAGCAAACTGCAAACCTATTCCATGGTAGCAAGCTTTAAGCGCCCTTTTTTCTAATCAAATTAGATACTTGAACCTGATCCCTTCCAGGTCTCTAAAGTGTGGCCCAGAATTGCAAAGCCATCTGGGACTGAGGTTCCCCATTTTGAAGAATAAAAGATCTCATTCACTGCACAGACTTCTTAGGCGCTGAACAAAATGTTAATCCAAAGTGAAAATGATGCTCTGTATGGCCAGGTATTTACGTAAAGGCCAAGTCCAATTTCAACAGATGATATATGCAAGTTAAAAAAACAATCTGCTGACATTTGGAAATGTGTGTTCTCCAAAGAGAATAATAACCAAAGTATGTTTTCTATTAGAAAAAGATAGGAGTTGGATATGAGGCTCCAATGATAAGGGTGCCCACCCATATTAAATAGCTTGTTTTTGGTCACACCTTTTTTTCAAAGTTCCCCCCGAAAGAAAAAAATCTGCTAGTGATACAGAGAAATAACACAATAGCCACTCACTAGTACCTTATTACGAATGTTCAATTGGAATCAAATTACCAACAAAACTTATTCTGAACCCTCAATACATAACTTGCATTCTGCCTTCCACCACCCCATCCCCCTCATTCCTCCCACCCTGCACTCTAGTAATGATGTGAATGCTCAAAAGTCAAGACTGGGTTACAAGGGGACCAAAAAGAATGTTTTAGATGAAATCAGATGTGACCCCTGGAATCAGGGGATTTTGCTGTGTATGGTTTTCATTACAGGGGCTCAGTCAGCTTCCCAATACCACTCTTTGCTGCAGCATAGTGCACCTCTAGAAATGTGCATAGCCTGCCAGCCAGCCTGCAGGAAGGGTTTATAGCCTTGCACTCCATTAAAAAAATAAATAAATCAGAAGCCCCTGAGGCAGTTGCATGTTTAGAAGCAATGAAATTGCAACCTGTTTATTTCTTAGACATTTAAATTTCCAGCCCAGGCCCAGCCTTATAAGCTAAGAGTAAACCTTATTGTGAAAGAATTAAAACTGTTTTGCTCTGACGCAACTTGGTTTAGGGCATATGGCCCATGGCTGAAGTCCAAGGGCTCATCCTTTGTTTTCTGAGGTCTCATAATGTATTGAGCTCTGAGGGAAAAAAAGAATTTTGGGTCTTTGAAATTAGTTTGTAGGTACTCAATTACAAACTCAAGTTCTTTAAATGGGGCACTCATTTGAACTTTGCAAAATGCAAAGGAAATGAAGTCCATAAACGTAGGACTTCAGATCTAATATCACTGATGGGAAAAATTTCTGAGTTGCTGGGAAGAAAGACACAAAAGAGCTGAGGACTAAAAGCAAAAGAAGAGTCGCCAGCAGATTCTGAAAGAGAGGAGTGCCAACCATCAAATTTTGCCTCTGCAAATAGTTGGTGTCTTGGTGTGATAGTTAATTTGATATGACATCCTGACCAGGGGATGGTGCTCAGGTATTTGATCAAACACCAGTCCAGATGTTGCTGTGAGGTATTTTTTAGATGTGATTTAACACTTAAATCTGTAGACTGTAGTAAAGTAGATTACCCTTCCAAGTGTGGGTGGGGCATGCCCAATCAGGTGAAGAACTTAAGAGAAAAAACTGAACTCCCCTGAGGATAAAGGCTTTCACCCTGCAGACTGTCCTCAGACTCAAGGCTGTAGTGACAGCTCTTCCTGGGTCTTCAGCCTGAGACCTGCCCTGCTGTTTTCAGACTTGCAAGCCTCCACAATCACACAAGCCAGTTCCTTAAAGTAAATCTATTTCTATATAAACACACCCTATTAGTTCTTTTTCTCTAGAGAACCCTGACTATGTAGCTAGTACGTGAAGAAGAAACAAGAAAGAAAACTAATGTTCAGTACATGCACCAATCATTTGTTATGATTTTCTACCCACCACTCTAATCCTTACAACGACCTTGCAAAGTAAGCAATTATTTCCATTTTCCTGATTAGAAAACTGAGGTTTTGATCTTTCTCCAGAATCATAAAGCAAGTATGTGGTGGATCTTATATTCTTTTATGCCCACGCCCTTCCAGGACATCACTTGGCCTCCCTGTTATTTCAAAAAGCAGAGCAAGGCCTTGGCCTCCATGTGGACAAACTAGTCTCAGAGAGAGAAGCTAATCTGTAGAGAGAAGTCAAGGTCAGAGAAAGAAAGTCCCAGTGGCATTCAAGCCCTTGGCTTCAATGCTTTCTGAAGTCAGTTCTACCCACTTTCAGGTGTTATGTTTTCTTTTTTTTATTTTTACTACCTTTATTGATGTATAATTGACCAACAATAAACTGAACATATATAGAGTATACAATTTGATAAGTTTTGACATATATATCCATGAAACCAACATCATAATCAAGATAATGAACGTAACTCTCAAAAACTTCCTTAGGCACTTTTGTAATACTTTTCTCCTGTCCTGTTTCTAGTTCCTTATGCCAGCAACCAATGACCTGCATTTATTCATTATAGATTAGTTTGTATTTTCTGAAATTTTATATATAAATGGAATCATACAGCATATACTCTTTTTGGGGGGAAGGAGGGTCTGGCTTCTTTCATACAGTGTAATTATTTGGAGATTCATCATTTTGTTTCATGTATCAATAACTAATTAATTTTTATTACTGAATATTATTCCATTGTACAGATATTCATTTATCTGCTGGTAGAAATTGGGTGGTTTCCAGTTTTGGGCTACTTACAAATAAAGCTGCTCTGCACATTCATATACAGGTCATTATATGGACATCTTCAGGGATCAACACACTATGGCTTATTTTGTACTTCCCACAAACACTGCCATACTCATGCATTTACTCATTTGTTTATTGTCTATGGTAGCTTTTGCGTTACAGTAACAGAATATGTAGCATCTTGGCTAGCAAAGCCTAAAATATTTACTTTACAGTTTCCATACCCTTGCTTTTGAACTGACCCCTAGGAGTAGAATGACTGGACATAAAATAGATTCTAGCTTTTCATAGAAATGGCCAAACTGTTTTCCAAAGTGGTTGTACCATTTTACATTCCCATTTTACATAGCAGAGTATGAGAATCCCAGTTGCTCCATTCTAATAGATGTGTAGTGGTATCTCATTGTGATTTTAATTTGCATTTCTCTGGTGACCAATGGCATTGAACCTCTTTCCATGTTTTTAATTTTTGACTCTGTATCATTTTTGGTGAAATGTCTATTTAAAAAAATTTTGCTGTTTGGAAGTGGGAGGATTTATTTTCTTATAGTTGAGTTTTGAGAGTTCTTTGTATAGTGTGGGATACAAGCCCTTAATCAGACATGTAATTTGCTAATATTTTTTCCAAGTCAGTGGCTCATCTATTCATTTTCTTAACAGGATCTTTCACAGAGCAAAAGTTTTAAATATTGATGGTAGTCCATTTATAATTTTTATTTTCTGTGTCATATTTTAGATACTATGTTTAAGAAATCTTCACCTTACCCTAGATCATAAGATTTTTTTCTATAAGTTTTATAGCTTGAAATTTTTAAACAATTAGAAAACCATTGAGACATTATCAAAATTAAAAAAATTTTGCATATGGGCTTATGGATATCCAATTTTTCAAGAGTGGTTTATTAAAAAGACTATCCTTTCTCCACTGAACTATCTTTGCACCTCTGTTGAAAATTAATTGACCAATAAAGTATAGGTCACCTTCTGGATTCCCTATTCTGTGGCATTAATTTATTTGTCTATCTTGTTGCCAATACCACATTGTCTTTATTATTGTGGATTTATGAGTCTTGAGGTCAGGTAATAAAAATCTTCCAATTTTGTTCTTCTTTTTCAGAATTGTTTTAACTATTCTATGTTGTATTTTCATTTGAATTTTATAATCAACTTATCAACTCCTACAAAAAAAGTCATGCTGGAATTTTGATCGAAGCTGTTGAATCTATAGAACAATTTGGGAAAAATTGACATCTCCATAAAACAGTGTCCTCTGATCCACAAGCTTGATGTATCTTGCCAATTTTTGTTTAAGTGTTCTTTCTGTTTTGTAATTCTCATTGTACAGGTATCATAAACAGGCTGATTGAGAACAACTGCTCCTTTTGCATAATAAAGCAGGCTCACAAAATAAACAACATCCTGTCTTATTTAAAATTTTGATATTTTACTCATCACAGATTTTTTGCATTAATCTTTATTTTAAAAGATTTCATTATTATATTGTTTATCCTGATTACTGAGTTTTTGGTGCCCCTTTAAATTCTAGGAATGAGGTGAGTGCTTCATGTAGCTCACTTCCATCCCAGCCCTGTTTAAGTATTTCATATGTATTGATGCTGGTTTTCTTTAATTTCAATTTCCAATAGCTCATTGCTAGTATATAGAAATAAAATTGCTTTTGTATATTAATCTTATATCCTGCAACCTTGCTAAACTAACTTATTAATTTAGGTCCATTTTCTACAGACTTCTTTGGATTACCTATGTATTTGGTTATGTTATCAATTTTCTGGAAGAGACTGAGTAGAACTGGTATTATTTCTCTCCTAAATCTTTGGTAGAGTTTGCCAGCGAGGCTATCTGGGCATGGTAATTTCTTTGTGGGAAGGTTTTTACCCACAGATAAAATTTCATTAGCAAATATGAAGCTCTTCAGATTGTCTATTTTTTCTTGAGTCAGCTTGGTAGATTATGTCTTTCAGAAATTTGTCCACTTCATCTAAGTTATTAGATTAACTGGCATAAAGTTATAGTATTTCCTTATTATCACTTTAATATCTATAAAATCTGTTGCTATGTCATGTTTCACATTCCTAATATTGGTAATTTGTCATTTGTTTCTTTCTCTCTCTCTCTCTTTTTTTTCCTGATTGGTTATTTCTCTTCTAGAAAAAAAGAAAAAGAAAAGAAAAGCTTTTGAATGCACTGATTTTTAAATTGTTTTTCTCTTTTCTGCTTCATTTATTTTCACTTCAGTCTTTACTATTTCCTTTCTTTTTACTTTGACTTTCATTTGCTTTTCTTAGTTTCTTAAGGTAGTAGGATTTGAGAACTATTTTCTTTTAAAATTTTGGTGTTTTTAATACTGTAAATTTTCCTTTAAGTATCCCACAATTTTGATACGTGGTGTTTTCATTTTCATTCCATTCAAAATAGTATCCAATTTCCCTTTTTATTTCTTCTCTGACTCTTGATTACATTACTTAGTGTCTAATTAAATAACTTTTCAGATATGTTTCATTACTGAATTTTAATAAAAAATCATTATGTTCAAAGACAGTATTTTATATTAATTTAATTTGAATTATTGAGATGTTTTATGCCCCAGAGTATAACCAATTTTGGTAAATAGTCCATGTATGCTTGAAAAGAATGTTAATTCTGCCATTATTGGGGGGAATGTTTATAAACATCAATTAGGTCCAGTGGCTGTAAATGTTGTTCAAGTCCTCTTTATCTGTCTTAATTTCTGTCTAGTTGTTCTATCAGTTATTGGGAGAGGAGTGTTGAAATCTAACCTATTTGTGTGTTTGTCTAGTTCATCTTGCAGTTCTATCAGTTTTTGCCTCATGTATTTGAACCACTGTTTTATGCACATACACTCAAGGTACTTTGGTATGTTCATAACTTTATTTATTTTTTTAATATAATTTATTTTATTATCATTAATCTATAATTACATGTGCAATATTATGGTTATTAAACTACCCCTTCATCAGGACCCCCCCACCAACCCTATTACAGTCACTGTCCATCAGCGTAGTGAGATGCTATAGAATCACTACTTGTCTTCTCTGAGTTGTACAGCCCTCCCCGTGCCCCCCAACATTACATCTGCTAATCGTAATGCCCCTTTTTCCCTCTTATCCCTCCCTTCCCGCCCATTTTCCCCAGTCCCTTTCTCTTTGGTAACTATTAGTCCGTTCTTGGGTTCTGTGAGTCTGCTGCTGTTTTGTTTCTTCAGTTTTTTTTCTTTGTTCCTATACTCCACATATGAGTGAAATCATTTGATACTTGTCTTTTTCAGCTTGGCTTATTTCACTGAGCATGATACTCTCTAGCTCCATCCATGTTGTTGCAAATGGTAGGATTTGTTTTCTTCTCATGGCTGAATAATATTCCATTGTGTATATGTACCACTTCTTCTTTATCCATTCATCTACTGATGCACACTTAGGTTGTTTCCATTTCTTGGCTATTGTAAATAGTGCTGAGATAAACATAGGGGTGCATCTGTCCTTTTCAAATTGGGCTGCTGCATTCTTAGGGTAAATTCCTAGGAGTGGAATTCCTGGGTCAAATGGTATTTCTATTGTTTTAGTTTTTTGAGGAACCTCCATACTGCTTTCCACAATGGTTGAACTAATTTGCATCCCCACCAGCAGTGTAGGAGGGTTCCCTTTTCTCCACATCCTCGCCAACATTTGTTGTTGTTTGTGTTTTGGATGTTGGCCATCCTCACTGGTGTGAGGTGATATCTCATTGTGGTTTTAATCTGCATTTCTCTGATGATTAGCGATGTGGAGCATCTTTTCATGTGCCTGTTGGCCATCTGAATTTCTTCTTTGGAGAAGTGTCTATTCATGTCCTCTGCCCATTTCTTAATTGGATTATTTGCTTTCTGTTTGTTAAGGTGCATGAGTTCTTTATATATTTTGGATGTCAACCCTTTATCAGATACGTTTTTTATGAATATATTCTCCCATACTGTAGGATGTCTTTTTGTTCTACTGATGGTGTCCTTTGCTGTACAGAAGCTTTTCAGATTGATATAGTCCCACTTGTTCATTTTTGCTTTTGTTTCCCTTGCCCGGGGAGATATATTCATGAAGAAGTCGCTCATGTTAATGTCCAAGATATTTTTGCCTATGTTTTTTTCTAAGAGTTTTATGGTTTCATGACTTACATTCAGGTCTTTGATCCACCTTGAGTTTACCTTTGTGTATGGGGCTAGACAGTAGTCCAGTTTCATTCTCTTACATGTAGCTGTCCAGTTTTTCCAATACCAGCTGCTGAAGAGGCTGTCATCTCCCCATTGTATATCCAAGGCACTTTTATCAAATATTAATTGACTGTATATGTTTGGGTTAATGTTTGGATTTTCTATTCTGTTCCACTGGTCTGTGGGTCTGTTTTTGTGCCAATACCAAATTGTCTTGATTACTGTGGCTTTGTAGTAGAGCTTGAAGTCAGGGAGTGTAATTCCCCCTGTTTTATTCCTCCTTCTCAGGATTGCTTTGGCTATTCTGGGTCTTTTGTGGTTCCATATGAATTTTAGAATTATTTGTTCCAGTTCATTGAAGAAAGCTGTTGGTAGTTTGATAGGGATTGCATTGAATCTGTAGATTGCTTTAGGTAGTATAGCCATTTTGACAATATTTATTCTTCCTAGCCAAGAGCATGGGATGCATTTCCATTTGTTAGTGTCCTCTTTAATTTCTCTTAGGAGTGTCTTGTAGTTTTCAGAGTACAGGTCTTTCACTTCCTTCGTTAGGTTTATTCCTAGGTATTTTATTCTTTTTGATGCATTTGTGAATGGAATTGTTTTTCTGATTTCTCTTTCTGTTAGTTCATCATTAGTGTATAGGAAAGCAACAGATTTCTGTGTGTTAATTTTGTATCCTGCAACTTTGCTGAATTCAGATATTAGTTCTAGTAGTTTTGGAATGGAATCTTTGTGTTCATAACTTTAAAAAGCCAAGTAGAGCATCTTGTGGTCCCATCTTGCACCCTCACATGTTGACAATCCTGAGGTTTACCTTGTTCCTGCTTGACTAGGAGTAACAATACACCTCCCAAACAAAACTGCTTTACAAACATTTTTAAAGCAGCATAATTTCCTCTTCTAATGGTACTTGAAATCTCACTGGAGAAGAAAGACCATGACACTACAGCAAACAACACAAGGCCATTTATTATTAATAGCTAGATCTGGCTCAGAAATATTCTGCAGTATTCCAGAGGGGCTGGAGTTCAATCAGCATCGGGACATATATGTGTGTTTTCATTCTTTTGTTCTTCTTCCCTCCTTTTCTCTCTCAGACCCCCTCTCCCTCTCTTCCCCGTTTCCTTCCTTCCTTTCCTTCACTTCACATTGACTTTGTACTTAATCAGAGTCTGTTCCTTTGTCAAGAAGAGGATACAGAGTTGATTCAAACAAGATCCCTGACCCAGAGTATAAACAAAGGAAGTTGGCTTGGAAGAAGTGGGACTTGAGGTGGGCCTTGAAAGACAATAGCTGAAGGCCATATTCTGTAGGATGAAGAATACATTATAAAAGGAATTCTGTGGTTGTCTGTAAAACCTGAAATTTTCATGTCTTCTATTTGATCCTTGTTGATCAAAAAAAACAGGTACTTTTCTGGCCCCCCCACCAGCTATTAAAATCACATATATTTAACAAACATGGGATGGCGAGGAATGACAAAATGACAGGGAAATAACAATTCCTAATCACATCATCTATGTATAACCAGGAAAGACAGAATTTTTCCTTGTGTACTTTTTTCTGTATTTATTATAATTAAATTTTATATCCTGCTCATTTCTTGACCTTTTCTCCAGACTTTTTCTATTATAATTCTGATAAATGTAATTTTAAAAATAGTTGGATTGAGTGACTAAACAACAGTTTACTTTAAAATTTCCCTATTGTTTACATCTACATTGTTATCACTTTTCCCTTGTTAAAAATATTCTGCCAATAGATTTTTATGAACTCTGTTTTTACTATTATTCTGGTGTTTTATAGGTGAAGGGAACTTTTAGAGATTATCCTGTCCAACCATCTCAATTTGAAGACAAGGAACTGAGCACATGGGTAATTAATGGAATTCTTTTGAGCTATGCTTCTTCTCAAACTTGAATGTTCATAGGCACCCCCGGGATCTTATTAAAATACAGTCTATGATTCAGTAAGTCTGAGGTGGAGCCCAGTGATCTGCATTTCTGACAAGCTCTCAGGTGATGCTCAAAACATGACTCATGCATCAGGTGAAGAATCTGAATTCAAATGTACTCTGCAAAGCCCAGGCCGAACCAAGTACTCTGTACTGCCTCTCTTACCTAGGATAAGCCTACAGTAGCTAACTAGGACCAGTGCGTGGGAGCTTTCAAATGAAATTGAAGTTTAATATAATTATCCTACTTTAAGGACATCTTTTCTATCAGTCGTTGGAGATATGTAAGCTCAGCTGAATACCCAATAGGTAGAGAGGTTTAATGGAAATTCAGTGATGGAGGGAAGCATCTATCATCTGGTGACCTTGAAGTTCCCCCAACTCCAAGGTTAAGGTTTTATATGTTAATATTGAATACTTCTAATGTTTATTTGAACAACTAGCTTCTCAGCCATTTAAGATTCAAAGAGCCATTTTCTGATAGAAGTTGCATTCCCAGACAAAAAACCAGATGAAATTAATAGTTTTTTTTTTAACCAGACTGAATGGAAGTTGGAGACCCAGGAGATGGCCAGAGTTGTCATATGAAAGAAAAATTTCTCTCCCTCTCCCTCCCCACCATACATTTTGAAAAATAAAACCCACATTGGAGAAATTTTCATAAATATAATTTGCATTTGAAGAAAATGTCAGAATTATTTAACACAAGATGGGAAGCAAAAGTGAAAATGTAAATGATCAGGGTTTCTTTACAAAAGGAAGATAGGGTTGCTTCTTAGTACAGGCACATTTCTCTTTACAAGGTTTTCAAATGATAATGTGCTCCTTGAAACATGTTAAATATCTCAGTTGTAAATTTCAAATTGTCAGTGCATGATGAGCTTGAGCGTGAGGCAGAAAGGACTGCTTGTTTTTCATGCAAGCTACATTAAAACTCCTGCAAAATTCCCATTTGAGTTGTTGATTTTACTTAAGTTTTCCCCAAACTGGAGCCTTTAGTTGGTGATACCCAGGTGCATGGATGAGAAAGCCCACGCCGAGAGATGCCCACACAGCAAAGCCATGCCTGGGATCTGCAGCCAACGTTCTGGAATTCCATTACCAGGGTTGGACACCTGCTGCTCAGTCTAAAACCAAGCTTAGTATCTACCTTCCTTGCCATACCGGGTCCTCATTCTGGTTCTGAATAAATTCATTTCATGTCATTCTTCTCTTCTCCAAAGCACAAATCAGATTCTCCAACACCTGATCTCCACTATCACATCAAGTCCTGCTATTTTCCCCTGTTCCAAGTAGTTCAAAAATTTAATCCCCACTGCTTCCATTCAAGTTTTTGCAGTCTTGGCCTCTCTGATGCATCCTCCACACTGATGCCAGATTATTCTTTCAAGAACTGCTATTTTTCTTCCTAAGTGCTCTTAGATCTGGAATCTTTGACTAGCTACAGCTTAAAGATCACACTTCCTCACCTGGATGCAAAGCCTTCTATGAACTGCCCCCAACTTTTCTATTCAGCCTCATCCCCATTTAGGCTAAGGTCTAGCCACATAGGAACATGTCATTTCTGAAAGACATATTTAAGAAGTACGTTTCCATAGTGGTATAAAGACTTTGGGTTAAAGCCCCAGCTTCACTCTTTCCAAACTGTGTGGGACCTTGAAGTGAACTCAGGGCCAGTCTCTCATTTTTAAAATGAGGTTACTAATAGTGCCTACCTCCCATAATCAGTGCAGGGTTTCAAGTTAAAACTTAGAGCAGAACTTCCAGTTTCTGCTCAGGTATATTAGACCAAGAGTGTTAGAGCCAGCACTGTTTCTGACCATCAGCAAAAGGAGCAGAACAAACTGCAAGCTTATAACTACTCTCTAGTCAAAGACCTGAGGACACAGGGTAGTGGACTAGCCCAGAATCTAAGGAGAGATAGTCACCTGCAAGGAGAGGTAGGATACGAGCACTTGCTTACCTGGGGCTGATTTCTCCCTGGGGCAGATGCAGCAGGACACCAATAAGAACTCAGGATAGTTCATGAGTGAAGGCTGGGTGAGAGGGCGCACAGCCATTGAGGGCTACAGATATGAGAGTTTATACACTTTTGCAGACTTTTTCTCCATGGAAAGCACTTGTGAGAATCTTAAGAATATGTCCTTCATGGTTCAGGTGTGGGATTGGAAAAAAACAGCCATGGCAAAGTGGACATAAAACATCACCAAGATCCTTTGCCCAAATGAGGACCTCATTTATTGGATGGTTTGCTCTGCATTATATTTATACAGGGCTTTATTCTTATATTGAAATTATGTGTGTGAAGGCTGGAATTCCTAGCATAACATTTTTCAAGAGGGGAAAATAGATGTCAAATAACTAGGTTCCTTTCCCAAGGGCACACAACAAGTTTCTTTAGAGGTAGACCAAAAATCATGGTCAAATGCTTCTTCCATGAGCCCGCTTTCTAGAGTCGGCAGGAAACAGCTATTCAAACATGAGCTGTTAAAGGTTTCCTCACCCATGGGCTCATTCTGTATGACTTACTGCTATCCTGTCAATTACTTAAAGTAGGGGATAATAACCCTATTTTACAGATAAGAGAATTGAGGCTCAGAGAGATTAAGGCTTGTCTCAGATCAAAAAATAGTCCTGTTAAGTTGAGGCTGGAAGAAAAAGAGCTTGGGGGAGTGGAGAGGGATAGCCTTCCTTGCAGATTTTATCCCATGAGCAATTTGAAACTAGATGTGTTTTAAGTACACAAAGATATGATCTGATATGACTTTGAAGTTACTTTTTCATATCACAAATCCCCTTTATAGTACACATTTACATTTAGCCATCCCAACCTCCACTCTCTCTCCTTGCTGGCAGCCATACTCTGCTTTGGCTTTGAGGAAGCTACACCTTGCCTGTTTGTGGTCCAGAAGATTCTGGGAAGGAGCATGTGCCAGGGTCCATATCCTGATCAAGGGCTTCTGTCATGAGTCCACTTCCTACCATGAGTTCCTTCCACCAGCCACTGACTGGTTCACTTCGGACCACACGTCCTGTGTAGTAGGGTCAGCGAGCGCCAACAAGAATAAATTCTCAGGTTTTTGTTAGGCCTCCATTTTTATCGGATTCTCCTTTTCTCTGGCATGGATACTGAGATGACACCACACAGAGAGGAGAAATCACCCGACTCTGAGGAAGTCCTTGCATATTTCTGAACTTAGTTACATCTTACTTAAAGTGGAATCTAGCCTATGCAGTTACATGAGCTATCAGTCTTTCCCTTCTCTACCCCCTGCCTTCCTTTCCTAAGCTATATGAGTTGGGTTTTAAAAACCACAGTGGAAAGACACCTAACTACCGTACCCTTTCATGGCTACTAAAGGAACAAAGATATAAAAATAATGATCAAAATTTGATAAGAGTGTGGAAAATAGGCTCTCTCCTATACAACTTGCATAAATATAAATTGGCATATACATAGTATATGAATATATGATATACATATATTTTTATATATCTATACATGTAAATATACTGAAAATGTACATACCCTAGCACTCAAAAATTCCACTATAAAAACTTTTTCTTAAGTAAATAATCAATAAAGTATGAGGCAAGTTAGTTGAAAAGGGTATCTACAATTGTAATTATAACATCCCCAAACTGGAAGTCTCTAAACATACAAGGTAAATTAGACAAACAGTAATACAGCTATACAACACAAACTAAGCATAATTTAAAATAACATGGTGGAATATTGACATGTTAAGATGTTCATAAAATATCATTGAGTAAAATGTACATTTAAAATAGAGGTACAATTGGATTTTATTTTTGCTTATGAAAATGCAGATTTGTATATATGTAGAGAGAATGGGGAGCCTATTCCCTGATATATTATTAGGGATGGGAATACCAGTATATTTTTAACTTTTTCCTTTTTGACATTTATTTTTTAAAACATGTTTTTTATAAATTTTAAAAATAACACAAACCTTTTTAAGGAAAAATAACGTAAATATATTGCATTACAGAAAAACTAGGAAAACCAAAAGAAAGACCTCATTCATACCATGTTACTGTCGTACAATCATTCTCATTCTCATACCAGTGGATATCTTTCTTTGCAGAATTTCCCTAGCTATTGTTTTCTCTTTATGTTGTAACTTCGAGAGTACACATACAATTTTGCATCCTGTTTTTGTCACTTAACATTTTGTTGGTGTTCAGTGTTTTCCCAGATCACTGTTAGATATTTTTACTCAACATTCATAGTGGTTATGTAACATCCCATGTTGGATAACATTCCGTGGATCTATTGTACTTTTTTAATTTAACCATTCCCATATTGTTGGACATTTAGGCTGTCTAATTCTTCAAATACAAATTCTGCATCGCTGTGTATTTTGAATGGTTTCCTTAGGAGAAATCCCCCAAAGAGGTCACATTTAGTTATCTAAGAAAGGACTCTTCCAAAGGCACTGTGTAAGTGCCATGGTCACACAAAAGCCATCACCTGTGCCCAATGACTGCCTCACGCCAGAATTCCTTCTTATTGTAGGATCCTTTGGGGCAGCTCCCTCTGCCCACCCACTGCCAGGACCAGCCTTTCCAGTGTAATGGAAGCATAGAGCTTCCAAAGGTGGGAAGGAGGCTGGGACCAGGCCAAGGGCTTGCTGGGGAAATGCTAAGAGACAAGAGAGGGATAAGATCTTTCCAGTTACTCCTAAGTGCAACTTGAGGCTTAGTGACCATCAGATGAATCAATATCTGACCTGGAGCCTAGTGGACTGAGGAGTTGAGTCATTTCCTCACATCCAAGGCTAGAAAGTGGAGACTCGGTAATGCGCAGGGGAGGCCCTCACCCTCACCCAGTGAAGGAGGGAGGGTAATGCAGGGAGGATGGGCTCAGGTCAGGGGACCTCTGTTCCACCAGATAGAGATGTGAGCCTGAGAAGGTCTTCCTGGCAAAATGGGACTAATAATACCTGTCTGCCTGTAAGGCTAAGAACCTTCAATGAGAAAATGGATATGAAAGTCCTTTGTAAACTCTAGACTGCTGTATCCCTGTGAGGGATTAAGACCGTCCATGCTTGATAAGGGTAAGAAAATGACAGGGTGCTTGCTCACTATGCTTCGTAAAAGGGGTTGTTTCAGATTTAGTCTGCATGTATTGATCACCCGCTATGTGCCAGGTCCTACTTTCGGTATTGGGAATCAACAGTGAACAAGACCGAGAAAGCCTTTCATGGAAATTGACATCCTTGTGGGTGGAGATGAACAGCATAGTAAACAAGAGAACTTCAGAAAATGGTGTCAGGAAGAAAATTAAGTGGGGTGATATGACAGAGAGTACCGGAGGGAGGGAGAGTGTTTTTTCTGGAAGGGGAACACAGTCTCCAGAAGACAACAGTTGTGCCGAGGACTGCCATGAGAAAAGGACCCCCATGAGGATATACAGGGGAAGGCATTCCCAGCAGAAGGAACAGCAAATTCAGGAGGTGGGGACAAATTTGGAGGGTGCTGTGATCTGAATGTTTGTGTCCTCCCAAATTCTTATGTTGATCCTCAGCTTGAAGGCATTAGGAGGTGGGGCCTTTGGGAGGTGATCATGTCATGAGGGTGGGGTGTCAGGAATAGGATTAGTGCCCTTATAAGAAGAGGCTCCATTAACTAGATTTCTTATGGTGCTCATTTTGCAATATGTTCATATACTGAATCATTTGTTGTACACTTGAAACTAATATAATAATAATAATGAGTGACCATGAGTTGATAATTGATGGAGAGTATATATACCATTTTCTCTACTTTGGTATATGTTAGAAATTATCCAAAATGAAAACCCTTATAATAATGGAGAACCAGAGCTTCCTCTCCCCTCCAAGCAAGGACACAGCGAAAAGGTTGCCATGTACAAGCCAGGAAGAGATTCCTCACTGGAACCTGACCATGCTGGCCCCTGGATCTTGGACTTCCCAGTCTCCACAACTAGGAGAAAATAAATTTCTGCTGTTTAAGGCACTCAAGCTGGGGTATTTTGTTATAGCAGCCTGAGAGACAAAGATAAACCTAACAAGTCAATAGGTGTGTACAAGATGGTTTGAAACAAGTCTCACTGCTCCCTGGTCAGCAAAATGTCTTCAGGTGGGCCATGACTTCTCAACAGGCGGGCAGGGGTCATTGCCCCCAAGGGAGAATAAACTGGTTCTTGGCAGAGGGAGGGCACAAAAAATCTGATACTATTTATAAATGAAGTACAAACATTTATTCAGTACGTGAACAAATATGCAATATATTTATGTTGTTAAAGTTCATCTTATAAGGGGAGTTGATTCAGAAGCAAATATCTAAAAAAGGTCCTTAAGGAGTCACTAGTGAAAAACAGGGTTGAGAAATCCTGAGGTAGATCCAGTCAGGACCTAGCCAAGGGTCACTCAAAGATAAGTGAGAAGTGTCTCATTGACAGCATGACTCTGGGATTCCAAATGTTCAGATGCTGTCCTTCCACTGTCAGCTACCGTGAGCTCCTGAGTCCAACACAGAGAGAGAACCATTCCTGGAGAAGGGGCCTCATTATTGCTGAGACTTTGTTCATCCCAGCTCAGCTGTGAGAGTCAGAAAACTCCTCCGAAAGTGCTTCAATAAGAAAGAATGTGCTTTTCCTCTCACGTAAATGGATCCCAGAGGTAAGAAGTCCAAGCCTGATAAAGCAGTTCCATAATGACCTTAGGCACTGGTTCCTTCCTAATGATCTAAAAATCGTTGCTTGAGCTCAGTCATCATGCCTGAAGTCCAGGCAGCTCTAAGTTAGAGGATCAGAAGGCACAGTCCTTTCTTTTGAGGATACTTCCTAGAATTGGTACACATGGACTTGAGGGGAAGTAGTGGCAGCAAGATTCCAGTCACTCAGCTCTGAATGTCTTTTGTGAAGTTAAAAGATTTTGGTCAGCAAGAAAGAGAGCCTGGACTTAGAGGTGATGGATAAAAACTAAACCTGGGGAAGTTTTGGGGCCAAACCCCACGAATCCCGGGAAAGAGCTCTAGGACCCAGGATGGCCAGATGCCTGCCTATAGAACCCACTCCAAAGCACTGCTGAAACCCCAGCTGTACTGGGTTGAACAGAGTCCCCTTAAAATTCATGTCCACCCAGAACCTCAGAATATGACCTTATTTGGAAATAGGGTCTTTACAAATGTAATTAGTTCAGTTAATATGAAGACATGTTGGATCAGTGTGGGCCTTAAATCCAGTATGACTGGTGCCTTTATAAGAAGAAGAAAAGACCTACAGAGATACACAGGGAAGAAGACCAGGTGGTGATGAAAGCAGAGCTACAAGGAAACATGTACAAGTGAAGAAGTGTTAAGGCAGCTAGATGAGGCGTGGAGAATCCTCCCCAGAGCCTTCTGCAGGAGCATGGCCGTACCGACACCATAATTTCAGACTTCTGGTCTCTAGAAATGCAAAGGAATAAATATTTGTTGTCCATGCCACTTAGTTGGTAGGATTTTGTTAGAGCAGTCCTGCACGTGAATACACCAGCCCTGTGAGGTACGCTCTATGTGCGCCCCAGAGGCTCTCCAACATACCAGCAAAGGAGAGAGGTCTCCCCAGGGATGGGAGTAAGAGGAAACAACTTGACAGAACAAAGAGGGGGAAGGAAGGGAAGAGAAAAGAGCCAAACTTACAAGTCAGAGGACATACCTCCTAACTTCTAAGAGGCCACTGAATGAAGTGCTCCAGTAACTCAGAAACAAAAGGAAGCATGTCACATGCTCACTTCTGTTGCTATAGCACATCCATTCTCCCCTGCCTCACATCTCCCCCAAACCCTGCCACTCTTGGCTGTAAATACTTCCATGAATGTAGAGCACATAAAAAGCAGGAATGCCCCTAGTCATTCTTATTTACCACCCTTATTTTAGAAACAAAATTAATTTGTACAATGTATCAAAGTGAATATGCCCTCAAGTCTAGAAAGCCAGTGAGCCAGACAGCCAATGTTAGCCAGCATGCTTCTTGGCTGGTTCTGTCAGCCAAGACAAATCAGCTCATGGGTTCCAGGGATTTGTAATTCCAGCTCTTGTGGGTGAGGGTCAGGTAGATCTGTACTTTAGGAGGCTCACCTGCAAAATGAGGAGATCAAATTGCCTAAGATCCTTTCCAGTTGGAAGATTCTGACACAGGGGCTGGGCCTGAGCTTCCAGTAGCTGAAAATCATCTTGCAACAATCTTGTCTCAAGTGGAACACCCTGACAGTACAGGAGGAGAAAGTGCACACAAAGAAGATGAATTACAGAAGGATTTTACAGCATTGTCAAAAGAATACCTCATGTGGTCCAAATACCTAATTCTACTTTTTGTCTATCATTTTCCACAAAGTAGTATTTATAATAGCAGCTAAATGCTTTCAAGTACTTATTCTGAGTTGGGTACTATTCTAAGCACTTTTGGTATTTTAAATGTTACCCCCTACCTCCTATCTATCAGGTAGGTACTGTGATCCCCCCCTTTTGTAGCAGAGAACACTGAGGTATAATGGGGTTCAGTAGTTGGTCCAAACTGCTTTTAGCCACCATGCTTTGCTGTATTTTAAAAATAACTGGAGGAAAGGGACTTCATGTAATACCAAGAGATTGTTAACCTTGTCTCAAAGAGCAGGACAATGTTCTGCAGCCCCTCTGCCTCTTGTTCTACATCTTTTCCCACCCAGTCTGCCCTGCCAACACAGTCATTCTGCAAGGCACTCCTGAGCCACTCAAGTGAGCATTCAGACTCAAGATGCACAACTGCCTTTCATTCAACATCGCACAGGTTCCGTATAACAAGAAGCCACTTCCTCCTCCCAAGCGGTCAACATCTTCTCATTCCTGATCCAAGGGTCATTTCCCTGAGCCATGGGAAGTCCTCAGAACTCCCAGTCACCTGCCCATGTCGCTGCAGTCAACCAGGAGGGTCTCCAGGAGTGGTGGTCCATGCCCACACTCCTGTTCTGTAGAGGAGGAGCTGAGGTGCAGGAGGGTGATACGCTTGACCCAGTGCCTCGAAACCCCACCCAGCAGAACCAGGATCCAAGACAGTCATACGAAGCACAACTGGAATCCTTTGCAGCTGTATCTGGCACCACACAGCCTCGCCTCTGGATCACTGACTTCTCAGCTCCAGAAAGCATCTTCCTCAGTCCTTGTCAAAAACATAGAGCAGAGGAAGCCTGTCTTGATGCTCTCCCCTTTCTCTCTCCATCCCAGGGACCTGCTCCTACATCTGCTGCTCTAGAATTGTTCTGTCTCGTTTGACAGCCTCACAGTCCCCAGCTATATTTAAACCTGCATGTGCACCCCTAGTTTGTCTGATTGATGCATCCATTCAAATCTTGTTGAGAACTAACTGTGTTAAGAGACTCAAGATCTGGCATTTTCAAACAAGAATGAAGACAGTCCTTTGCTCTTGAGGGCTGCTCTAGAGTCATATATTTCTGGCTAGAAGGAAACTTCTGGGGGGCCTTGTTAAGATAAACAGCTTCTGGGACCCCCTCAGGGAGCGAGGGTTCTTCAGGTCTGAGGTGGAAACTAATTCTGACACACTCCCAGGTGACGTGGTATGATCATGTGATGTTCCCAGAGCGTGGTGGCCCCACCATCCTGGACCTCCTGGATCAAGTACTCTCTTTAGGTAATTGACAAGCTAATGTCACACCTGGGCCTTTTGACAACTTATTCTTGTCCAGGGAAACTGTTTTCTTCTTTATCAGGCTTTGAATTTTCTTCCCTTCCTCCTTCTTGGCATACAAGAGCTTTATTTTATAAGAACAATGACTCAACACTGATTCACACTGTCTTTCCAGCCTACCTCTTCACTGCTGAACTAATTGGGGCTCTTTTCATCTCTTCAACCTACTCTGGGAAAAAAAAAAGCAGAGGTAGAACACAGAATTTCTTACTGGTGCTTCTGCTCCCCAGTTTTACATACACACAATGAAATGCTTGTTCTAATTCTTTTTTCCACTTTAGGTACCTAAGAATAAAACTCAGACCCTTATCCAAGCTTAATACGTTATCAGTCCACAAAGTATCCTTCTACAAACTGTTGGGAGTCTTCACCAGGGAGGGCCATACATGTTGTCTTGCCAATGGGTTTCAGCCCCGGGCAAGTTTGCTATGGATTTAATGTGACCAAAGAAATTGACAGCAAACCGTTCTTGGGGTGAAAGAGTTATACCCAACTTTATTTCCACAGTGGCAGGTCAGTCACTAAAATCCCGTTCACTCAGAGCGAGTCTGTATGCAGCAAGCCGGTCTCTGGCTCTGGGCCACTGTTCTCGGCGCTGCCACAACTCCAGCCTCTGCTCTGCTCTCCTGCAGCCTTGCAGCCCTGCCACCATGTCACCCAGAGCGCTGGGCAGAGCTCTTTATTGCCCACAGGTGTGCAGTGAGCTAGTCAACCAGGGCCAGGTGAGAATCCTGGCCACAGGAACTCTCATTTTATCCACACATGTGCCCCCAAATAACTATGATATGATGGAAACGACTTCCTTACTCCAGGGGTATGTGTTTACAACTCCTCTTATCGTCCAAGCTTTTCAGGAAGAAGAGCAGGATTTCTCTTTCGCTACTGTGGACTCCCAGTCCACGATCCTAACAGAATGACTTGAGCTTGCTTCTCCACCTTCCCCATCTCTCACTGTCACTCCAGCCCTTCGCTTCTAATCCAGAACTGCTGCTGCTTAAATGCTTTTGGAATGCATTTAAGACTCAAATGGAATGGACTAATGGCTCGGTGGCGTACTACCCACACTGCATCTGCCCCTCCAGCAGACTCAGACATGTGCTTCCAGAACACATTCTGTATTTCACCCTCGCAAGAAGCTGCATTTCCATATACCCAATGCTGTCTCAAATTCAGAGAACTGTTCTTTCTCTTTATCTTCCAGGAGGACCTCTCTGCCCCAGCTCCATGCCCTGTCAGAAATTATATCCTGGGTCTGTCCTTCCAAAAAAATCCCCAGCACCTCCAATTCCCCCTGTCCCAGATAGAACCAATCAGCTGCTCCCAGAAACCTGTTCCCCTTCCTTGCCTACTTGCTTCCTCATAAGATTTTTTCCAAAATCCTCTTCTTTAACCATGCACGCTATACTCATCCTCAAACACAAATGAGCGGGGATAATTCGTTATGCCCCTCTTTTCAACATCCCCCAAGGTACAAAGCAGGCCACACTAAGCATTTAACTTCAGTAAATACTGAATTGGATGGAAGGAATGCACTTAAGCCTAGTTGTTTGAATGTGTAAAAATGCAAGGAATTATACTCTTTTAATCTTCACTGCAATTATCACTTTACAGAAAATGCTTTAACAATGATAATACATGATCTTTACATATAACTTTCCAAAGTTAATTCTCATCCCAGCAGTGTAGGAAATGTTCTGCCATCAATAGATCTGAATCTGAGCCCCACCTTTGTCCCTTACTAGCTTACTGAACTTGAATGCAAGGCATAATCTCTCTGAATCTAATCAGAATGACTACAGTAATAATAACTCAAGGGTATTTAAGATTCTAAAAAGTATACGCGGTGTGGGAAAGCAATGTCCTCCTCTAAGACTCCACCTTGCATGAAGTCACACGGTAGAGGTGACAGTTTCTCCTTATGGTCCTACTGTGCATGCTCTTACTTCCTAGGAGTCGGCAATGAACTAGCCCCAGCTAACCTGTAGGCTCCTGATTAATGTCTATAGTCTCTGAGTCTAGCAGAGTGTAGTTGTTCAATAACTTTTTATTGAATGAAAGGCTGACCTTTCAGCAAATGTGGTCATTAGGACCATGTTTCCATCTCTATGTTCAGTTAAAATCCTTCATTTGAATTGGTGTCTCCTTCCCTAAGCAAGTTCTGAACACAAATCAAAATGGAAAATGTGTTTAATTTTGTAAAGATACTCAAAGAAATATCCCCATACATCTGTTTAGACTTTTGCCCTTAAAACAACAAAACAGCATCTAAATATAGTAAATGGAATAATTCTTCTAAGGAAAACAGGGTGGGGAAATGAGTTAGGCTAAGAAATCATGATCCCCTGTTTCTAAACTAACACAGAGCAGACAGCTAATCAATTTGCCAAGAAGTTCCCCATTGTTGGAAATCAACCTGAAATGGGATCTCTAGTTCTAACACATGTGTGTTAAGATGAAGTGTGAGATTTTGCTTTTTTTTAAGGCATCACTGCTGCTCTGCATCTCCTTCCAAGAATTCCCCTAACTCATACACAGGCCCAGCTCCTCTCACTCACTGAAACATAGTAGTTGAGGTCCTCCTCCAACCCATAAAACCAACCTGTCACTGTAGTGGAATCTCATCTGGGGCAAGGGAGGAGGGGAGAAATCCACAGAGGGGAAGCCTGTTGAGAATGTAACTGAGACATAACCTGGTCCATCATTCGCATA
Source organism: Smutsia gigantea (assembly GCA_032199065.1). Taxonomy (NCBI): domain Eukaryota; kingdom Metazoa; phylum Chordata; class Mammalia; order Pholidota; family Manidae; genus Smutsia; species Smutsia gigantea. The sequence continues at coordinate 179,018 of JAVSCE010007344.1, read as the reverse complement.
ATCGTCACCATCCACGCGGTTTGTCCGACTGGAAATCAGGATGCGAGGACTCGGTCCTTTGGCTCTTTCTAGCTCCGTGGAGCCAAAAGCCTCACTCACAGCTATTCATGCCAGTTGCCTGCTGACCTTTTATGGGTTGCAACCCGTGTGCCCGACTAACTGATTTGTTCCAGCTGCAGCTTTGGCTTCTACCTTCCTTGTTACTTAATTGATCCTGGCTGTGCCTGGTCCTGCAAAGAAGCCCTCCTGGACCTTGCAACCTGTACTATATATCCTGTATGCACTCCTGTGTCCTGACAAGGAACATAAAAATCAGACATGGCAAGAGACAAGGGGAGGGAGAAGTCATATGGAGCAGTATGCATGCAAATTACTCAGCCGGCCTCACTGGTTCTCCCAACCAGTATCCACGGTGCGCTGGACCAGCAGACTTTCTTCCTACAGAGAGCACATCTCTGTGGAGACTCAAATGTTCTCTTCAGACTTTAAAAGCTGTAATTACCTGCAGACCTTTAAAAACAAAAGAAAAAACAGAACAACGAATGGTTTTCTTCATCAGTTCTTTGTTCTTTTTGCCGTAGGTATTAAGTTCCTACTAAGTCCTTGGCATACTGCTAGCCTCCAGGGAAACAAGTGAATTAAACAGAGTTCCTGCTCTGCTGTAGCTCACAGTTATACAAGGGACAAATTCATACAAACAAATAACTACAATATTGTGGGACATGCCTTAATAGAGATCAGCAGTTCTCAATGTACAGTAAGGGAACCTTGAGTATTCCCAAGACCCTTTCAGAGGGCTTGCGAGGTCCAAATGTTTTTTATAATGAAACTAACATGTTATTTGCTTTTTTCACCCTCATTCTCTCATGAGGGCACAGTGGAGTTCTGCAGAGCTGATATGACGTGGGAAGTCACAACAGATCGAATGCAGAAGCAGATAGGACCATCCAGCTGTCTTCTGTTAAGCCAGACATTTAAGAGATTTGCAAAGTATGAAATAATGTCACTCTCCTCACTAATGTTTTGTTTTGGAAAGTATCATTTTTTTCATAAAAATGTTTTAGTATGTTATTGTATAGTTGGCCAACTGTGATTTTTGAATTAATTAATAAATATGTAACAATCTCAAAATCACTTTCTAATATCGTAAATATTGATAGATACAGCACACATAAATAAAACTCTTTGGGGACTTCAGTAAGTTGGAAATAGTTTGAGAGTGTCAAGAAGATGCAAAAATAGTCCTGAGAGATCCTAGGTGTCCTTTGCCTAGCTTCCCCAATGATGGTATCTTATATAAATGTAGCACTTCGTCAAAACCAGAAAACTGACCATCATTCAATAGTGTTAACTACAGATTTTACAAGTATTTTACCAGTTTTCATATGAACTCATATGTGTGTGCATGTGTGTGTATGTGAAGTTCTATGACATTTTATCACCCATATAAATTCATGTAACTGTAACCTTGACCTTGAACGGTTCCATCACCACAAGAAACTTCCTCAGGTTCCTCCTATGTAGTTATACCCACCTTCCCAGCCTGAATTCTGGGCAACTGCTGATCTGTTCTCTATCACTATGGTTTTGGCACTTGGAGAACATTCTGTAAGTGGAATCATCCAGCATGTAACTCTTTTGAGACTGGCTTTTTTGCTTAGCATGATGCTTTTGACATCCATCCCAGAAGTTGTGTGTATGAACAGTTCATTCCTTTTTAAGTAGTATTCCATTGAGTATATGTACCAGTTTGTTTATCCACTCATCCACTGAAGGACATTTTAATTGTTTTTGGTGTTTGGCTATTACAAATAAAGCTACAAATGAAGAACTTTGGGTGCAGATATTTGTGGGTACATGAGTTTTTATTTCTCTAGGCTAAATGTCAGGACTGTGTTTGCTGGGTCAAATGGAGACTATGCTTAACTACATCAGAAACTCCTCAATGTTTCCTGCATGGCTGTACCATTTTTCATTCCTATCAGAAATATATGAGAGGTCCAGCTTCTTCACATCCTCACTAGTACTTTTTCTGGAGTTTTCTTATTTTGGCCATTCTAATACGTATGTGGTCTGAATTTCCTTAAGAGCTAATGATGTTAAACATCTTTTTGTATACTTATCCATGTATCTTCTTTGGTAAAGTGTTCAAATCTTATTGGATTATTTGTTTTCTTACTGTTGTATTCAGAGAGTTCTTTAAATATTCTGGATACAAGTTCTTTGTCAGATATACTATTTGGAAATATTTTCCCCCAGTCTGCAATTTATTTATCCTCTTAATATGTATTTTGCAAAGCAAAGGTTTTAAATTTTGATAAAGTCCAATTGGTCGATTTTATTTTAAATATATAGATTGTTCCTTTGGGGTGAAATCTAAGAGCTCTGTACCTAGCCTTAGGTTTTCTTATAATTTTTAAGGATCTGAAGTGTCCTGAGACCAGGAAGTTGGAGGGCCATGGCCTGGGCCGAAATGTATGTGCAATATTTTCAGAGTGTAGAAAAAGACTTTTTTATTGTGAAGGAGAGTAGATTTTGCCATTCCAAAATATGTCTCTTAGATGTAAGGATTTTTTGAGCTAAAGATGATCAGAACCCAGTCAATTATCTCTTTACCTCTCCCTCGACTATTTAAATTTACACTGGAAAGGAGGACTGTACCAGGAAGAGCTATTACCAGAGATATCTTTATCATCTAAGAAACTTAGTGCATAACAGGGCCACGTTTGCTCTCCAAACATCTCTTCCTTCCAGAGAATGCCCTTCCTCCCCTTTGTGCCCCTGGACTCCTACCACTTTCCTTAGCTCAGGATGTTATATAAATGAGCTTCAGTTAGCTGGCTGCCCTTCAGATCTCATATTTTTATGGGGCTCCTGTACACATGACAGTTTCTTTTCTCTTGTTAATATGTCTCATATCAACTTAATTATTAGACCACCTAAAGAACCTAGAAGGGAAGAAGGGAAAATCTTTCCACCTCTACAGCTGGCATCCAGGAAGGGACCTTCACTTGTTGGACATTGCTTACTCCAGGGCTGCTGCAGCTGAGAGATCCTGGAACCTCGCACAAAAGCTGGCAGAAGGTAAAAATCCTCACCACGTTGGTTTTCTGCATCTCTGCCCAGGGGGTCTAATGGAAGTGAGAGTGGTGAGAGTCTTTTACTTTTTCTAGATTTAGATTAGCAGGAGAAAATAATTTGGATGAACTAGCTCATTGGGTATAGCAACTTTGGTAGAAATTTGTTAGGAGTACTCTTATTTTCTGTTGATCCCTTTCCTCCTAGAAATCACCGCTTTTTCTTTGTCTCTATCTTTAGTGTCATTTATCATAAGGAAGAAAAGCATAGGGTATAATACAGGCTTAGTTTCTTTAAGCTTGTCATTTGAGTCACCCTCATGTTCATGGTTCTCACCAACTGGCAGCTGTTTAGACAAACTTGGCTCTGAGTTAATGTGCACATGAGGTCAAACCTATTAGAGCCACCCAAGACTCCCATGTGAAGATAAATTGGTCATGGAACAGGTTAAACTGATACCAGATCACCCACCAACCTCAAGAAAATTCTATGCTATGAAGTACACTGAAAAACATCACCCAAACTCTATCCCAGCAGGACATCTCACTTAAGTATTAATTTGGCTCCAAGAGACCTAAGGCTTAGCTAAAGTTGTTAATGGGCATATGGAAAAAAGAATGGATGAGGTTTCTCTCTCACCTTGTTCTATGTCTTGAGAGCTTGGCTTTATGACCACTGAGAATATTCTGTCTGGTTTCTGTGTATATAATAAGCAGCATTCTCTTTGTTCAAGTGTGCCAGCTTTCAGGGGAATTTGTCATAAGGGGTCCTGGTCCATAAGGGGCCTTGGTCATCTCAAACTTCTCTGTCTCATTATCCTCATGAACAACCAGAGACACCATTTTCATTAATTTGGTTAGATAGAAATGTAGGTTGTACCCCAGGTGCAGCTAGATATGGCTAGACAGAACTATGAATGGGGCTTGCATCCCATTTATGGCTAGATCTTTTTTAGCTAACTTTGGGAGCAAACTGTCTGGATTTTGTGAAGGCCACATCTTTTGTACTCTTCTTTGAGACATCTCTATGTCGATGGTTAAGCCAATAAGGGGCTCATTGATTTGAGTCACTATTAAAATTAATGTGAGAGCTTACTTATCAATGGGCAGACAATTGATCCTTAAATGGCTATATTTATAAGATTTTCTTTTTTTTTAGAGAGAGCTCACATCTTGAACAACTGTCTTATTGGTACCTGTGGAAAGAACAAGTTTTAAAAAGTATATACAAAGAAGTATAAAAGCTAGCTGTAGAGACTCCCGTAATAAGGTGGAGGAACAGAAATTAGAACAAAAATTATAGTCCACATGTAACATAAATTCCCCTTCTCCATTCTCTTATAATCTCCTCTTTCCCCAACTACTTATCCCTGATTCCCCCCCATCCCCCCCCCCACCGCCCGCTCCAAAGATGATCTTTTGTCCCCCTGTTTAAACACTCCCACCTAGAGGTAACATGAGCAGAATTTCTCCCAAGCCCTCCTACAAGTGATTAGGAAATGGATTGCCTGGAGGCCAGTGTTCGACTAGTAGAAGCAATAGCAGAGGTTCTCCATCTCAAGTAATTGGGTCTAAGGTGAACTGTACACTCAGAAAGAAAGCCTTTCATTCTGAAAAAGGGCAGGTTAATTTCTTGTTATTCAGGATGCAACCAAATTCTTTGAGGAAGTAGAAATAACTTGTTATCTTAGATCTCTAGAAAACCAGAAATGTGGCTCTAGAAGCAATTCAAAACTCATCTATGCTTACCAATGCCATTACCTCCCCTGTCTTCTCAAAAGGCTTTTAAGTACTGAAGAAGATCAGGACATTGAAAACAGAATTGTCGTCACTTAAGAAAAAGAAATAAAAATTTAAATACTAATTATCCTAGATCTCTGATAACAGACAAAAATGCCCCCTTCACATACACACACAAAAAAACCCCCTCTGTTTTGGAGAATCCCTGGGTACTCTGCCTTTCTGATATAGATTTTCCACCCTCATCTTCTCTAGGACTTGCATGAAATGCAAGCTTTAGGGAGATGTTTCTCATCAGAAAGAAACAGAAAAAAGAGGGAGGTATTTAGAAACAGAGCTAATGGAAAATCTTAAATGTCTTCTCTACAATATTAATAGAAAAAACTTTAGCCATCTAAGTAATTCACCTTAATTTACTCCATCTGTCAGAAACATAGTTTGGATCCAACTGCTTTTTTATAACTAGTGAGTTTTGCATTATCATACCCACCTCTTGGCTAAAATTTTTAACTGAAAGCTATGAGATCTGTTTGTGTTTGCCTGTATATTTAGGTGTGTCTATATATGTATGTTATAGATGTGTGATATTTTTCTATTCTATCTCTAAACAGCATTGCCAAAATTAATTTGTAAAAATCTTTGTTTAGTTGACTTAAAGTTGATCAAATGTGAATTGATTATTCCTAAAGTTCTTAGAAATTTATCAGAAAGTAACCCAAATGCTTTTCAGGTTCACAAAATCTAGAAAAATATTCAGTATTAAAGCTAGTTTAAGTTTGTTATTTAATTAAAAAGACATGTCTTTATAGAGTTATCAACATTGAATATAGCACAGAAATAAAACTTTTACTCTGCCTGGGTTTACTCATCAAATAAGTTCATGATATAGCTCTTAAAAAACTTGTCCGAAAAAAAAAACAGCTTGGAATAATGGTTACTGTCTCGTGAAGTTTTTGTGAGCAGTCTAAACATAATTGCTGGAAGCAAGTGGTTTAAATCAATGTAAGTGAGATAAGAGTTTTTAGATGAACTTTTTAGCAATAAGTATGTATCATGGTATGTGTACTTAAAAATAGCTTTCAAATATTTTTGATAACTTAAAACTTTGGTGTTTTTTAGAGTTAAATTAAATGATGGAAATTTATTAAATATCTAAATCATTTCCAAATGAGATAAAATAGTAAAATATTAGTTACCAAACATATGCTTATCTACTTTTGGCTTCCTATTGCAGAGAAACCAAAGATAAATTTGGGTTTATTAATAAACATACCTTATACCATATTAAAATATCATACTATGAAGAAGCATATACTTCTAAAAACTATGAAATGTATTTATAAATTTGCCAATATAAAAGAATAGTGGTGTAATACACAGTTCATAATGCTTACTACTTAATTTTCACTAGAACTGAAAGTTTCTCAGTGTTCAAACTTCTAATATATATGATTGAACCTACTAGAAATAATAAAGGAAACAACTTCCCTGGCCCCGGCAGGTTTTTAAAAGTTCAAGGCTTTTAAAACTGCAAGGAAAGTAGGGTGTGTTTTTGGCTAAGAAAATGTATGAGATTAGAAGATGCATATTTTTAAGGGAAAAGAAAGTAAATTTGTCCAAAAGCAAAACTGGTTATTTCAGAATGGGAAAGAGGAGAAAAAAGGACAAACAATATAGAAAGTTGAAGAGAGAGAGAGAGAGAATTTTACCTTGTATAATCAAGCTGGCTGAAATTGAATTATTATAAGACTTTTTAAAATAAACTTTTATATCAATAGTGTACTTATATAAAAGCAAACTTCATTTTCTTTTATCTGCTAAAAGGATAAAGCTTTCTTGGACTATTGGTCTGTTTCCGATAAGAGTGTGAAAAGCTTTCTTTACCTTTTAAATAATCATCTTAGAAAGCAAATATTTTGTATTCTATCAAAATAATTTCCTGTCCTTCATGTTGTCTTAATCAATTATGTAACCTTTTGTATTTGCCTTTGAAATGTTTTATTGTCACTTTGGTTAAACAGAAAATTTAATATTGTTTCATAATGATCTGTGATCCATTTTTATTTAGGTATCCAAAACTTGTGATATTTTTGACAAACTTCCCAAAATCAAATTCTAAGTGAAGTCTTCTTGACCTAAAACTAACTTTGGGATTTTCCAGAGGGTTCCTGGAACATCTCAAAAGATTATTCTGTCTCCTTATAAATAGAGAGAGGTTACACTAACTAGAATTATTTGATATGTTAAATTACATAAGAAGCCTTGCCAAATAAGTGATGCTAAACCTTCCTAGTTTATATTTGTGTATATATATGTTATTAATGTAAGTCTTCCAGAAATTGTGTGCAATTCCTAAAAATCTATTAAGTCTGGGGATAATGTTATCAGTCATAATTCTAGTTATTATCTTAAAATGTATGTCCCGGAAATGAGCCAATTTCTTTGTCAACAGTGTTAGAATGAACTCTCATCAGATCTTCAATCATGGCTGTTTTTTGGTCTTTTGACACTTACAGTTACTGTTTTACTCTGATGCTCTTTGCAAAAGTGCTTTATTTTCAATGAGACTCGTGGAAAGAACTCTCAGCACAGGTTTCTGGTAACTTTAAAATCACACCATTGAACTGGGTAAGAATTTACAGAACTCTAATGGAATAATTGGATTCATATAACAAAAGGTCAAGATCAACAAGAATTAATTACATGGGACTGAATGAGCTAATGATAATTATAACTTCTATGACCTTCTATTGAAGCACTGGTCATTCTTTGGTGTTTTGCCTTTCCAGATTTCAGGAAACTTTTTCTCTTCAGCTACCTATGACTTAGAGAAATTTGGTTAAGTATACCTTTGTGAACAAGGATAAAACAATGAATTTTCTTCCCTACCTGATTCCTCCAGAATTTGGAAACTCTTAGTAAGTGGGCATTCTTATTTTCATGGCAATATGTTCATAAGTTCAATGAGAGTTTGTTCTTGTAACAGGACACAGCTGGAAAGTGGTTATATTATCAATGCTTTGACTGGAATGTCAGATTTGAGAAAGTTTGAGAAAGTAGAGAAAATCAGATATGCTTGGCATCTTTAAGGAACTAAGGTTGACTTTATGGAGCCAATAAAACCCCTTGGAAAAACATCCTGGTACCTTGCTTACAGGATTCCCAGCGGCCTAAGCAGGTGAGTAAGGGAGGTCATTTCCTGGCAGGTACAGGTACCTCAGGATATTCACACAAATCTGTAGGTAAAGCTTGATGGTAAGTCCTAGCATGGCTTCCCTGGCCCTGGCAGGCTTTTAAAAGTTCAATCAGATTCCTTATGAAAAGTTCCAGAAAAGTAATCTTAGAAAGAGTCTATATGGTCAGTTGCTATCCTTGCTGCACTTACATAAACAATCAGTCCAAGTTCATTGAAACATAGACACAGTTTGCAAAGAAATTAGTTTTATTATAATTATCTTCAGTAAAAATGGGGTGATCGCAGAGACAAAAAGTTGTACTTCAGTAGAATATAATAATTGTGTGGGTATCAGATTCTAGTCCTGTTAATTCAAATAGTTGTCTTTGAGGTTTTGTTTTTTACCTGTAAACTGGACTGATCCTGAATTCCAGTTTCCTTATATCTGGCTACAACTCACCAAACTAATGTTTCTAATTTTTTCCCATCCTTTGACTTGGAATCATTGAGAACTAAAATGGCCCTTTTTCCTGAAGCCCTAAAAACTGAAGCCCAATGATCTGATATAAGCTTCAGAGAAATTACCACAATAGCTCATGTTTAGACAATCTTCTTCATGCCTGTTGCTTCATGGGCCACACAGGAAGTTTTCTGATAGACCCAATGACGTCATTAGAGGCATTTCAACTGCAGACCAGAAAAATCTGTCCGATTGACACTGCCTGCCATCATTCTACCTGAAGATTCTTCAAGCCTGGCATCTAGAAATCTTGACTGGCAGTTCTCAGGACTCAGACCTAGGTTTACAAATTGCTCTATTAACCTATGTTTTCCTTTTGTCTCCACAAAAATGCCTCTTATTAATTACTTGATCGCTTGCACAATAGAGGACTAACTTTGGGAGACTCCTGCAAGACTACCTCCTGAAATGAGACACAGCTGTTTAATTGAATTGACCAATCTCAAAACTGAGACAGAGTCAGTGAGATATGCAGCAGTCTATCAATTTACCTTTTGCACTGTGAAACTTATTTGAAGTTTCAAAGACGAGATTGAAGAGGATCAGATTTTGCCACCCAAAACATGTCTCTTCGGCATAAGGATTATTTTGAACTAAAGGCAATCAAAACCCAGCAGATTCAGGAAAAGCTCTTTACCTCCCCCTCAACTGCCTAAATTTACTTTGGAAAGGGAGCCTGTACCAAGAAGAGCTATTGCCAGAGAAATCTTTTTACTTAAGAAACTTCCCTGCATAACAGGGCCATCTTTGTTCTCCTAACATCTCATCTCCCTTCCTGTGAATGGCCTTCCTCTCTTTGTATCCCTGGGCCCCTACTACTTTCTTAAGCTCTGGATGTTATATAAGCCACAATTTTCTGGCTGCCCTTTGGATCTCATATTTTTATGGGGCCCTATACATATGAAGTTTGTTTTTCTTCTGTTAATCTGACTTAAGTCAATTTAATTATTAGACCAACCAAAGAACCTAGATGGGACGAAGAGAAATATTTTCTGCCCATACAATTGGAACATGTTTGCAAAGAAGAAGGAGAAGGTGGTGGGGAGAAGTGTATCATGTGTTCTTACAGCTGTTCTATTTTGCTCTATTGTTTGCACTCTCTGGAATGCCTTTGTCCCATGCATTTATGGGCCACCCCTATGCCAGATGCTAGGGACATGGAAAAAGAGAGCACAAAAGGTAGAAAGAGAGAAAGACACACCTGAGATGTAGTACTCAGATCCCCATGGACTGCGTATCTTGCTGGGGATTCACCTTTGCTGGGAAGGCTGGTGCTGTTTGAGATGACGTGCCTTCCGCTGTGGCAGAGATGTAGGTGTGCACAGACAGGCAGGAGTAGAGGTGTGGGACAAGGTAGGAGAGGCACAGGTGGGGGAGGCTTTGAACAGACCTTGTATGCCATCCTAAAGGTGCTTCCACATCCTTTTTGTAATTCTTTTCCATTCCAGATTATGGCTGCCTGTAATAAATTACAACAAAACATTTTATCAGATAACAAAGTTTTCCCAACACTAGCCACAGAGACAAGATCCCACTGATTTCATTTAAATGAAAAAGAAGTGGAAAGTTGGGTAAGTAACAAATGCACTTGTTTGCTTATTATGTGTCAGGCACTGTAATAAACACTCCATAGCTCACCTGATGGGGCAGAGACTGGCTAGTTTTTCATCAAAACTCTTTCTTTTTGGACATACAGGAGGCCTCCATTTCCAGCCTCCCTTGCAGTTAAGATAAGGCCATGGAATCTGAGCCAAAGTGAAGTCAGGCCTTGCACACAGAAACCTCCAACACACTGCCCTGTCTTCCCCCTTCCTCTGCCGTAAAGCTGATGGGTGTGGTGACCCTGATGGTCACAAGCTGGGGACAAAGCAGATGCCAGACTCCACACTGGAGGAGGGTTCCCATGTCAGGAGTACCTGTTCAGGGATTTATGTGAGCAAGAAATAAACCTCTGCTAGGGAAGGCCATTAATATTAGGCATTTTGTTATAGCCGCTAAGATGACTTTATACACTCCTTGAGGGGTGAGGTCACTCTTTCTGTGTCTCTCCATCTTCCACCTGCTAGAGGTGTATGTTCAGCTCCTTAGCCCCAGAGGGGAAAAAGAGCCTTTCTGGTTGGCTCTTAAGGCTCCACACTCTGATTCCAGTCAAAACCAAAGGCCAGGCAGCTTCCTGAACACCAGGCCAGTGCCGGACTCTCGGACCCTAACTGAAGCTCACTTCCCAAATGTTCTTGGTGTGTTCCCTCATCGGGGTCGGTAGTGAGGAGCAAAAGAAAGGTCTCAGCTCCTTCAGAAGGCATCAGGGCCTTCGTGCTCTGACCCCTTCCTACCTTTGACCTCTCATTTCCCACCTCACCTTCTCACACAGCCTGGAATTCCTGCTCGGGGTTCCCACTGCCATCTGGTCACACCTTGGCTTGGATCTGTTCCTGGATTGCCCTGCTCTTGCACAGGCTTGTTTCTCTGGGGAGGCTGAGATTCCTGGGTGGAGGGGCCTTATTCTCTGGGCCCACTGAAGAATCCATCACAATGCCTGACACATTTCAGACATTTTTAAAGTAACTGAAAGAGCACATGAAAGCCCATGGACTGAGCTGTCCCTCTAGGCTGCCTGTCATCTCCTGACCTTGATTTCTACTGTTCCCTGCCTCACTTCCTCACTTCCTCCTACCACACTCACCTCCTGTTCCTCCTGCAAGGAATGTTCTTCTCCAGAGGGCTTCAAGGCCAACAACCTCCACTCCTGCAGTCTGAGCTGACAAGCCACCTTCTCGGCACTTCCTGTGACAGAAAGTGTCCTTATGACGTTCTTTCTGTAGCCTACCTCCCTACCCGCTTTTCACACTTCATTTTTTTCAAAGTGCTGGTTACCATCTGACATGATCTTTTTCATTTACTCATCTGTTTATTGACTGTAGTTCCCTATTATTATGTCAGCTCCCTGATGGAAGGGATTTTGTTTGCTCACTAATGAATTACTGTGCCCAGAAGGGTGCTGGCAGTTAGTGTGCGCCCAGCATGTATGTTTAAGGAAAGGAGAGAAAGAGGGAGGCAGCGAGGAAGAAACAGATAGCACACACCTGCTCTGGTACCCCACGGAGGATGGGCAGAGGCCTGTGTACCCACCTCTTTGCTGCTCACCATGGTCTCTGAAGCTCCACGCCCCGGTTTGGAGGCCTCTGGATTCGCCTTTTTCAAGGCCTTTCCACTTTCCATAGTCGTTAAGAGTGAAAGTCCTGAACCTCAGTTTCCTCATCTTTAAAATGGGAAAGATAATATTCCCAACAGTATATATTTTTGTGAGAATTAGAACAATAACAGGCACACAGTAAGTGTTCAATAGTACAAGTTATAATGACACTTTGTTTTGATCCTCACTTTTTAAATCATCTACAAACAAATCTGTTTTCCTTTGAGAGATGGAAGAAATCAAAAATTGGGGGGTTCCTCATTCTATAGGCATAGCCAGAGAAGGGCAGTGACTTTCCCAAGGTTGCTGGATTAGCAAACACCCGACAGAGGTTCTAGCCCAGGTGGGTGTGTCTCAGGAAGCTATGAGAATGCTTATCTCCCTTTCTGCTATTTTCTATAATCCCCTTTTTCCATCAACAAATCTATCTCTTTAACATCTACCGTTCATTACTCTCTTTGCCTTTGACACCCATAAATATCTCCCTTTTATATTTACTAAAATATAAGAACTGTAAAGGAATACAGCACTGTTCTCTCTGAAATAGGACCACATTCATTCATTCGTTTACCCATCTACTTAGCATTTATTGGATATGTATTTGATGCCTGTTACTGGAATTAAAAAATGACAATGCCTACTCTCCAGGAGTTTCTGTGCAGAGAGATAAAAATAACAGTGGCATTGCGTGCAGCATGCACAGGGGACGTGTGGATACTATCAGTGCCCTTTGGTGAGTGCTGTAGTTACAAGGCCCCATCTATTTCCAAACTTATTTTTTGCATTAGTACCTTATGTATTATAATTTTCATTGTGGCAAAGATGGTCACAGGATGAAAACAAAATGATCCAGAGTCTAGAGGAGGGACATGCCTCCCCCTGTGGATGGGAAGATGGTGAAGATTCAAAGAAGAGGTAAGATTTGGGATAGGTTTTGGAGAATGAGTAGAAGTTCACAGAGACAGAAGGAGAGACGGATGTTTCGGGTAGACATAATGGATGTTTCAGGTAGAGGTAAAAGCCCAATCTAAATATTTGCATTATTGTCACAGGTCAATGGCTAATTTGTGACCAAAGGCCACAAGGACAGCATTAAGGGATGCAGAGGAGGGAGAGATTGCTCCAAACTCAGAGAAAGCTTCATGGGGAAGGTCAGGATTGAACCAACGAAGAAATAGCCACAAAGGTGAAAGGTGTCTCAAGCTTTTATTTTTCATCCACTGGGGTAGAATCCACTGGGTTAGAGTAAGTTGTCTAGGGGATATTTATGAGCTGGGGAATGGGCTTTTCCACTTCTTTGAGAAATAGAAGACAGAGTATTTTTTGTATGTATCTGACATTATCTGCATGAAAGCCCTTAGGAGAAAGAACTAAACATTGCCTATGGCCTCAGTGTCCTTGAGAAAGGGCTTCAGACCCACACTACCTGTCGTGCTGCTGGAGGATTCGGAGAGCAGACGCTTCTGCCACATCGGGCCAGGTGCTGGTCAGAGCTAACCGCCTCTCCTTTCCTCTTGTTACTATGTGAGAGAAGAAATCTAAGATTTAATTCAAATAAAGTATGGCTTGAAAAATCTGGATTTCATGCGAGCACATCAGTAAATGCATCTTTTTAGTTCTTTTTGGCAGCAAAAATTACAACAACAAAGAGTACTAAGGCATATCTGGGTAAAATTAAGTTTAAAGCAATTTTTGTTTGTTTCATTTTGTTCTTTGCCAAGTTATCAGCACTTTTTCAATTCTCACTCTGCAGTGTTAGGGGCTCCCAGTATGCAGGCACCATGAGCACACTAAAATATTTTAAATTAAAAAGATCAGTGACAGTTTTAAGGCCCCTTGCAAAAATATTTCATGGGAGGTCATTTTCACTGAAAGGCAGGTAAGGGAACATGTAAAGGAAGGAAATGGGCCAATTAGTTTTTCTTTTCTTATTGAAATTTCTTTAAAGAAAGACCAAAGCTGAGGTTTACGATTTGGCTTCCAGTAGAAGCGGACACTTGCTCATTTCAGATTGAGGCAAAGCCTGTTTTATAAACTTCTTGTTCTTTATGGCTAGAATATGTGACTCTGCCCAAAGATTTTAGGCAGAAAATTCTGTTTGCTAGTCATCAAAGCCTTCTCATTGGCTTCTCTTCCTGTGTTTCTTGATGTGCCCGAGAGGGACCATCCAGTGAAAGGCTGGTCAACACGATTAGTTGGTTTCAGCACATATTTATTAGGCGGCTGGTATGTACCAGTCACTGTGGTGGGCACTGGGGATGCAAACACATAGGAGCTCTCCTTCCTGCCCAGAAAGACGCACCGTCACAATGGGAGGCAGGAGGGCCACATGCTGAGGGAAGGAGAGACAAGGCATCTGGCCCAACCTGGAGATGCCAGGGAAGATGTCCTGGGGGCGGGGACACCCTGCTCTGAGACAAGTTCAGGGACTAGGGAGCGAACACGCGCAGGGAGTAAGTTTTTTCATTTGGAGAGAGAACAAAGGACAGCATGGGGTCTCCGGGTAGCCACAAGTAATTTCCAAAGCCTGAAACAAAGAGTTCCCTGGTGAGTAAAGAGAGAGCATCACAAGATAAGGACAAGGTGTACAGGGCCTTAGCTCCAGGGGAAGCGGGCATCAGTCAGGGGCCTGGCCAGAACGGACAGAAGCCACTCACAGAGCAGGTCAAGGGACCAGTAAGGGGCATTGAGGCATCTGAGCGCCAGCCAGGAGGTAAAGCCAGTACCACTCTCAGGCCTGGGGGAGCAGGGCAGAAAGTGAGACCCGGGACTGCGAGGACAGTCACTTAATCAACAAATGTGGTAAAGGGACCAGCAAGGCCGGAACTCTGGCATTGCAGCAGGCAGGAAGCAGTGAAGCCAGCCTCCCAGGCTCTGTCCTGTGCCAACCGTCTCTGCCCAGCACTCCCACTGTCAAAGCCAACCAGGACCCAGAGCAATGGAGCCCTGGGAGGTAGGGGTCAGCCTGCAGGACACAGACTGTCCCCCTTACTGTGTTCCATGTCCAAACACAGCCACGGGAAGTGCTGACTTCATATAGATAGAAAGAACCTAGGTTAAGAATTTTTTTTTAATTGAAGTATAGTTGATATACAATATTATATTGGTTTCGAGTAGACAACATAGGGATTCGACAGTTGTCTACATTATTAGATGCTCACTCCAACTAGCATAGTTAATATCTGTCAACGTACAAAAATGTTATAGAATCATTGACTGTATTTTCTGTGCTGTACTTTTATTCCTGTGACTAATTTATATTGTGATTGAGATTTTGTGCCTCTTTATCCCCCTCACCTATTTCACCCTAATTCAGTTAAGAATTCTTAAATGGACAAGTACGAATTGAAATATAGTGTTTAGATAAATAGTACAAACATAAAAAATTCCATTATAATAAGCTTCAGGTAAAAACTGAGCAGTTTTCTTGTATTTAAACCACCTTCTTAGTGTTTAGGATAGAGATCTCCTCTTCCTATAAGCCCTGAGATGTTTATTTGATTCAGTGGCTGTTCATGGGAATTTAGCTGAGTTTTCTTCCATGCTTTACATGTTTAGGTGAGGGAAGTTAGAGGGAATAATACTGATGGAAGAACAGATGATGAAGAAAGGAAGCACTGCTGAATGGTCCCTGTATGCCTGTAACCCCACTGAATCTTCACAGCCCACTCTGCTCTTCTCCCACACTGTGCGGGGGGGATTACGTCAGAGACCCAGGTAACTAATGGAGCCAAGATTCAAGCCTTCATCTTCCCAGTGCCAAAGCCCATCTGTTTTTCATAAAACCACATTGTTTTTATGCCCACATGTAATATGGTCTTACACACCAAAGGAAAATGGGGAAAAATATCTTTTCTTCCTTCCTTCCCTCCTTCCCTCCTTCCTCCTTCCTTTCTTCCTTCCCTCCCCCCTCCCTTCCTTCCCTCCCTCCCTCCCTCCTTCCCTCCTTCCTCCTTCCTCCCTCCCCCCTCCCTTCCTTCCCTCCCTCCCTCCTTCCCTCCTTCCTCCTTCCTCCTTCCTCCCTCCCTCCTTCCTTCCCTCCTTCCTTCTTCCTCCTTCCTTTCTTCCTTCCCTCCTTCCCTCCCTCCCTCCCTTCTTTCCTTCATTCTCTCCCTCCCTCCCTCCTTCCCTCCCTCCCTCCGTCCTTCCCTCCTTCCCTCCTTCCTCCTTCCTCCCTCCCTCCTTCCTTCCCTCCTTCCTTCTTCCTCCTTCCTTTCTTCCTTCTCTCCTTCCTCCTTCCTTCCCTCCTTCCTTCCTTCCCTCGTTCCCTCCTTCCTTCTTTCCTCTTTCTCTCTTTCTTCCTTCTTTTCCCTAAACTCCATGCGTCACAGGCAACATCTTTTTCACTTCCTATCCCTGATGCTTTCTTTTCAAAATGAATCCTGTATGATAAGTGGTACAGCCTTTAGCTTTTGAGTGACTGTTAAATGGGTCAGCACTGCTGAAACACCTTTCTATGTGGATGATCTGGATGAGGAACTCCTAGAACAAGATAAAAAAAAAAGTCTGCTTGTACAGGCTCCTAAAACAGAGACTGGCTTTGCTATACAGAGTTCCTTCTTCTCAGAGAATACACCCATGGTACATGACCTAGAAAGAGCACAATAGAAGGAGGTATATGAGTTCTATTTTAGCTGTACTGGTTCAAGGGCTATTTGAATTTTAAACTTCTAGAAAATGTAATCTTCCCTGGATTCATGCTTTACTGTGGAATCCAGTTCTCCTGCAAATGCTTCACCTGAAAAATCATCAGCAGAACTACTGTGGCAACAGGAAAAGACCCCACAACTTGACAATTCCCACATGCTGAGGAAACCCAGTTTTAAGCAGTCAACTGAGTGTTAAGCAGATCAGAGTGCAGACCAGGTGTTTCCACAGCCTTTCCTTATTTATTCCTTCATTCATTAAAACTGATGCTTTAAGACCATCTAAATTTCCAGGTACTCCAGGAGGCATTATTACTCTGTAGCCTCTTGCTGAGCACGCCTCCTTAAAGCTAAAATTAGAAGAATCGACCCAAGCCAAAGGCTCAAGACTATGCCCGGTGTATCATAGGTCAGCCAAAGTTTGGGAGTCCTCCGTATCATTACTGTCCTTATCACTACAGCCAAATAAAGTCCAATAGCCATCTCTAACAGTTTTGAGGGTCTTCTACCAAACTGAACTCTTATTTTAAGTCTCTTCATGTTTTAACACATCTCTTTTCCCATCTGCTACGCTCATTTACTCAGTCATCAAACATGCAACATAGTCCTCCCAGCCCATTCCTTCTCCAAACTCAGCTCCTGGAACTCCATATCAAACTATAGTTACCCTGAGCTATTGTGGTCCCCAGCAGGCTGGTGTCTCTTGGTTAAAGCCTTCAGTCTTTGTTACATGTATCAAAATATAATTTTGATGCCCTCTGAGTCAGATAAATTGGGATAATGACTTTGATGAAATTGAGACGGCATTAATGGTGCACACTGGCACAGCTGGGTTTGACAGGACAACCTTTCAGATAAGTGCTCAGCAAAGCGTACGAGCATGTACAAAGTTTCCACGTAACCTTTAGGTTACACTCTTCCCACAGGGAAATGCTGTTCCCTTATATAATAATGCCCTCTCTCAACCTCTTTCACCCAGGGAACTCAAACTCAAGACTCAGCTAAGGCCCAGCTACCTCCAGGAAGCATTTCTTTTGGAAAATTTCAAACATATACAAAAGTAGAGAGAATATTGCAACGAACCCCCGTCTACTAACAACCAGTTTTAATACTATCATCTCATTGTCAATGTTTGCTTTGTGGACCTGGAAGTGGGAGCAGATGGAGGATAAACCACACAAGGAGTTGGAACTTTATCAGAAAGAAAACAGGGCGCCCTGGATGGATTTTAAACAGGGAAATGGCATGGTCAAATCTGCTTTTTAGCAAAGATCACTCTGATCTTAGAACCTGGATTAGAAAGGGGCGTGACTGAACTCGGGAATACTAGGAAGGAATATGTTGCTAGAAAGTAGGTAGAAACTTAAAACGTGGTGGGGACAGCACCTCTGAACAAATAAATAGAATGAACTTGATCATGCTATGGAAGGCATGCCCTTACCACCAGCAGGTATGGGGAGGAAAAGTTCCTACCCTGGGAGACGAGAAGGCTTCCTGAGGAATGGTATGCTTTGAGTTTATTCTTGAAACAAAGTTATGACAAGCAGCTATAATTGTGTCCCTGTGCAAAGGGAGTTTACCCAGCAAAGAACATTGTTTATGGTGCATTGATAATTAAACCTGACCCTCCATTTGCCACGCTCCACTGACCTTCACTTGGAAGGAACTAGCATATGTGTTATTTTCATGAACAGCATTTCCACCACCCCCGCCATACAAATCCCCGGCAAGTCTATATGGTTAAGAGTCATTATCGTGAGCACTCACACTTCCAGCATAAAACTTCAAATGAATGTTTCCCACAACCACTTTGCTTTCTCATTGAGGCTGTTCAAATGTCAGTGGTTTTAGCACTGAGCTTAACCTTTACGCATTTTCACTAGAGTTTCAGAAACACAGCCTGTGCTGGATTTCCCTCACGGCAGTGGGTGGGGATGTTTTATACACATGGCTAGAAGCCAAGAACTCCGGCAATGCCATCAAACTGCCTTGAGACATCATACATATTTGAGTGCCTGCAGGAAGGCGGTGGTGCTCCATCACACTCAAAGGCTGAGCACATCCTAGTCACTTGTTTGCTCATTCGTTCAACAAAACATTTGCCGAGGCACTACTATAGGACGAGCCCTCTTAGAGGCAATGGGAGTACCAGGCTGAACAAATGAAGTGCCTGTCTTCATGGAGCTTCTATTTTAATGAAAGAGACAGACCATTAAACAAAGAATGAAGCAGGTGATGATAAGTGCTGTATAAAAAAATTGTTGTGAAACAACGACAGAGCACCAGAGTGGATGGAAACGAGTGAATGCCAATGAATGAGGTGACTATTTTATGTGAGTGATTAGGAAAGAGTCTCTTATTTTTCTTATTTTTATTTCAGAGACACTGGAAGATAATTCACCTAAATGTTAACAATATACAGTTGATCTTCATTAGTTGTGGACTCTGTGTTTGCAAATCTGCCTTCTTGCTAGAATTTGTAACTTAAAAATCAGTGCTCATGTCAGCTGCAGAATGTGCAGAGTGGCAAGTTGAGTCACCTGGCATGCATGTTCCCAGCTGAGGTCCACTGAGGCAGTCCTCTGCCTTCTTATTTCAGCTGTCATACTGTAAGCAGATATCCTTTTCAAGGTCTGTTTAGTGCCACGGTTTTCAATTTTTGTAGTTTTGTTGGCGATTTGTTGACTAAAATGGCATCCAAAGCATAATGTTGAAGTGCTATCTCATTTTCCTAAATTCAAGAAGGCTGTAATATGCCTTATGGGGAAAATTCATGCATTAGATATGCTTCATTCATTTGCTGTTGGTTGAGTTCAGTGTTAAGCAATCAACAATATACATTAAATAAGATGTCTTTAAACAAAAATGTACATAAAGCAAAGTTATGTATTGATCAGTTGACAAAACAGTTGCCACCAGAGGCTTACAGGAAACTAATCCCATATTTCCCCTCTGAGCAGTGGTTGAGTATTTATTCACTGATTCAGGGTTCATAGTGACCTTATAGAACATAATTATAGCAAAGAATGAGAATGGGCTGTCTCTCTTCCTTTCTTTTCTTTCCATGACCTCAGTCTAAGAGGCACTTCAGTATTGGTAAAAAATCATGAACTTTTAGAATTTTAGAGATCTGAATTTTAATCCCAAGTCTGCCACTGAGACCTGTGTGATTGGGTGCAAAGTGGTTAATCTCACTGGGTCTCAATTTTCTGTTATATAAAATAGAAATAACACAGGTTGTTAGCAGAGTTACTGATGATTAACTGAAATAACAGATGAACACCAATTATTTGACACTAATAAGAGGTACTAATTAAATTGAAGCCATTTAAAATATATTATCTAGATTTTCAGTTGGGTATGTCTTGCTAGTAAAGATTTTATAATGGAAAATAATCACTCAAGTCTACTTTATAAAATAAACTAGTTTTTCCAATTGAAAAAACATTACTGGCATATGCTAAAAACTCCACTGACACAGGAGGAGCTCTTAGAACTCGCTAGCTCTGGGCACAAGTAGGCAACTGCCCTTGAATCTTTTGATCAGCGTCCTGTTACTTGCAGCCATAAGCATCCTGAATGACACAGCTCCAAAATTTATTCCAAGATCTCTTGTTCCAACCACCCACTTGGGAGAGCTCCTGGAGCTTCTGTGACTGGACTTGCTGCATTTCCACAGCTTCCAGCACCAGTCTGTTCTTCTCCATCTGGCTCTAGCACCAGTTTCCCTGAAATCCCTCTCTACTCACCAGCCCAGACATGCAGCTTCCTCCTGAGGGAGTGACCGCGCATGGAGGAAGAACTGTAGTTTAGACCAGTAAAATAATCACAATTCATTCTCCAAGTCATAGAATGCTGAACTGATTCTACACTCAATCATTTTTCATTGGCTCATCAAGCATTTGTTAAGCACCTGTTTGTTAAGTACAGGGACTGTTCTTGATACAGGAATGTAATTGCAAATAAAACTGTTTTCTGCCTTAGTCTGTATGATCACATAACCATAGAAATAAAAGTATAATTGAAAACTAGGAAGAAGAGTAAGCAGAAAAGCACAGAGCACTTAGTGACAAACAAGCAGGAGGTTGGAGAAGACGGTCAGGAGGAAGGGCTTCTCCATCTGGGCTTAACAACTTAGCGGGCATGACAGGCTGGTTTTGAACTTGGATAGGAAACACATTACAGCTTTACTTCACTACCCTCTAACCAAAATTTAATATTTCTTTCCATTTATAATTGTGGACAACAAATACAGTAGTATTACAATAGTTGCAGAGATCTTAATAGGGCATTCACCGCTACCTGGAAATTATTATAGTTATACCTGCCACAAGATTCTGATATTTAATGAATTAATAAAGAAGCATATACAAATTATGACACAACGTTTTAAAAAAAATGTTTTGGTATTTCAATAGCATTGTATTCCTGTGCATTTTATGGATTTAAAAACATTATTCAGAAAAGGGGATACCTAGGCTTCATCAGCCTGTCAAAGGGATATTTGACACAAAAATGGTTAAGAATCCTTTTTGTTTTCTTTTCAGTGATGTAACTAACCAAGTTAGTAAGAAAAATTGTTGTCAGCATCTCCTTCCCCTACTCTTACCCTCAGGTCTTTACTGTATTTCTAAAGGCGCGCTTAAGAGTTGCCCCAGAGGAGTCAGGACTCAAAGGAAAAGCCAGGGTTGGTAGAAACAGAAATTACTCACTCTGAAAGGATAGATGCCCTGGAATTAAGAAAAAGATGGAGTTTGGGTGGTTCCTGCCTGTAAAAGGTAGCTATGCTCCTTTTGCGGTACAATAGGGAGGTGCCAGGACCTGCTCTCTGTGGGTAAACAGCCAGGCAGGGTGCCCAGGGGGCTCGCACCAGGTGTGAAAGACCCTCGTCTCAGCCCTGATGCCCGGGAAAGCACAGCATGCAGGATGGACCTTCTGAGCTTGGACAATGAACACGATAGCAGTGACCTTGAGGTTCTGAGGCCAGAGACCCTGGACACTGCCTGACCCCTGTTCACCAAAAATTTTACAAAAATGGAAATGGAATTTCTTGTCTCCTTCATGAACTGGGACTAAAAATCTTATTTTTTTAAAGTAAATAATGTGCCATTTCTTACACCAAATGTTGTAGTTGAATAGGATTCATACCTGCTTTAGTGAGAGCTGAAGAATGAATAAGAGTTAACTTAGGAGATTGGTGGGGACAGGGTGTTCTTGGAAGAAGGCAGCATATGCAAAGGCCCAGAGATAAAGAAAGAGTATGATATTAGTGGAAAAAAATGCCACTGAGCCTCAGGGTAAGACTGGAAGGGAGACTGGGAACTTGTGACTAGAGAGCTTACCACAGGCCATGTTAAGGAATGTGGCTTTTCTCATAACAACCCTGGAATGGCTTCAAGTGTTTAGGCTTTAAGTATGTGCTTTGGGTGGGGTGAGCAGTAAAGAAGGGAGTGAAATAATCAAATTTGCACTTTACATAATCCTATTTGATTGAAGTGTGCAGACAGTGTTGGGGAAAGGTAAGAGTAGGGAAACAGAGCCTCTTTAGAAATCTCCTGCAATTGTCCAGTGAGAGGTGACAGAGATTTGGACTAGAGAGGAGGCAGTGGAGTGATGAAGAACAAGGGGATTCAAGAAAGAGGGAATAAACCTGATCATATCTGGGGGTGATGGATCTGATCTCCAGGGTAAGAGATGTCAGGCTTCCTGGCTAATAAACTTGATGGTATGGTAGCCTTGAGGTAGCATCATGCCCTGAGGTAAAACTCCCTGGGAAAGGGTAAGATTTCAGACAGGAAAGAGAGAGGAGAGAAATCAGGTGTTTGATTATGGTAATATTGAAAACAAGGTGGTTTTGATGAATCAGCTGAGGCTGAAATAGAAAGTGTAAATATGAGTGCACAAGAGTAATATCCATTGGCTGTACAGATTCAAAGATCTTTACATTTTCAGACTAAGTCACTTTATATCATTTTTAGCTCTTGAACATGATGGTGATGGTGATGGGTTCATGATGATGTTGATATTGACAGTGATGGTGATGTAGGCAGTGATGGTCTTGGTGGTAATGATGATGGTGATGATGTGGTGATAATGGTGATGGTGATGGTGATGGTGGTGGTGATGGCGATGATGATAATATGATGGTGAGATTGATGTGGTGATGGTGATGGTGATGATGTGGTGATGGTGGTGGTGATGGTGATTATGTGGTAATGATAATGGTGATGGTGGTGGTAATGGAGATGATGGTGATTATGTGGTGATGATGATGATGATGATGATGGAGATTATGGTGATAATGGTGGTGGTGGTGGTGGTGGAGATGATAATGGTGATGGTGGTGGTGATGGATGGTGGTGATGATCATGAAGATGATGATGGTGATGATGTGGTCATGATGATGGTGATGGAGATGGTGATGATGATGGTAATGGAGATGATGGTAATGATGGTGATGGTGATGGAGATGATGGTGATGATAATGGTTATGGAAATGATGATGGAGATGGTGGTGATGACAGTGGTGGATAATAATCATTGACAATTACTTTGTTTTAAGCATTTTGGTACATTATTTTACTTAATTATTTTAATAGCATTGTACATTTTATTTTTCTTCCTCTTATGGCTGAGAAACTGAGATCCAAGATCAAATAGCCAATCAGTGGCTGAGGGATGATTTAAACCCGGGCAATTTATTCCATAAAATGGGGACACTAATCATATTCACCTTATAGGGTTGTTGTGAAGATTAAATTTTAAAATGATAATAACTGTTATTTGTGAAGCACTTATTACATGCCTGATGCTGTTTTAAGTGCTTTGCAGGGATTAACCCTTTCAATCCTTGCAACAACATTATGTGATAAATATCATTACTATTACCCTCCTTTTAGAGATGAAGAAATGGAAGCGCAGTAAGCTTAAATAATTTGCTTGTAGCTAAGTAAGTCAAAGCTAAGATAAGGACCCAGGAAATTTGGCTCCAGAATCCATGGTGTTGACCAGTATGTAAAAATATTTCAGATATTCACAAAGTGTTTAAAACAGTCCCAGCTACATGACATTCGGTGCCAATGTCCAGGAAATTAAAATAAATTTGTCTCAGGACTCAACCAACGACACTGATGCTTTGCAAAAGATTACGCGCTTGTCCACTTTTGCCTTAAAGGCTAAGGGCTGAAATGTAAGGATACCTATCTCAAAGTAGCTGTCAATAAATATTTTTTGAATGACTTGTTGAATAAATGAATGAATGAACCCTGTGAGAGAGTAGTACCAGATATAAGACTTGCTCTGTCACTAATTCTTGGAAATGTCACTTCTCTTCCTAGGTCTCAGTTCACTCATTTGTAAAATGTGTTGGTTAAACTGTTAGGGAGAGCGAATGGTGTACACTTCATGCTATCATTTCCAGCACCTGCCCCCTGGGTAGACATTGCTAATCCTGATCACAGCACTGCCTCCCACTGAGTGCAAGCCCACCTTCAGCACCATGTTCACAGAAATCATGAGGGACACCCCTCAAGATTTATCCTGTTAGCAGACCCTGAACTTCCTGATGTCTAAAGCCCCTCCCAGCTCTGACATCTCAGCACTCTCTGAAATAAAGTCTTGCTTTCTTAAGCTCTTCTGCATTAGTCTACTGCTTTCACATATCTTCACTCAACTCCAAATCTACACCCATGGTTTGATGGGCCTGCAAGCTCTTCAGGCCATGAAGGGCGAATCCGAACCACATGCTGAAAGGACTGTCATTTGTTCACGCATCTGACTGGTGATGTTTAAACTGCCGTAGCGACTGCAGGCCACGTGCTGTTGTCAGCAGCATCCTCCACAAGAGGCTTTCCCACATTTCCTAGGCATTCCTAGAGTTCTTGGGAGTAATCAGCTTTTAACATTTTTTTTGCAAGAATTCTGCTCTTCCTAAATTTGTTTCCTGTTAGCCTGTTCACAGCTGCTGTCTACCAGCACCAAGCAAATCAAAACGAAAGGGCCATTGCTGACACCCTCAACCTCCCACCTCAATCCCAGAAAAATAGGACTTTATGATCCTCCCAGGGTTGTCTGGCCTCCACATGCTTTCCTTTGTCTTCTCTCTGCAGCTATGCACTGGGACATTAGGACTCTCTTTGAGCAGACACACATTTTAAACCGATTTGGAGCTATTTTTCACCATCTGCTTTTAAGTACTGGCATCAACAATAATGTCTTAGAGCATCATTTTGTATTCCTTCCAGCCCTCTCTCAACACTGAATCAATACCTATCAGCACACTGATTTGGGCTAGGGGACAACAATATTTATACTATGAGTCTAATATGCACACACTGAACAAGCCTGATGGGCAGAGCTGGGTGCCTGCTATCAACCAGTCCCTAAGACACTGTGTGGACTGGCCATGATCTAGGGTCTCAGCAGGATAAGGCTGTACTAGAAGTCTGAGATCTGCTTGGCTGTCTACTTACTGTGTTTGTCCACAGGCAATCTTTTCCCTACTCTGAGCCTCTTTCTTTATCTGGAAGCATGTGCTTGCATGGAGCATTTTCTCCATAACTACAGAAGTCAGACCCATAATGCTCTGGAACAGGAAGTTACTGGCAAAGAGAAAGAGCAAGAGAACAAGGCCATAGGGGGCCCCTATCTCAGGTGTGGTTGGGAAAAGAAGACTGGGAAAGGAATGCAGAAAACACCAGGTTTCCAAAGTTTGACTCTTCCAGCAGCTCTGTTGGGTGGTGGGGGTGGGGCAGGCACTTCCTGTACCCAAGTAGCAGACAAACGCTGAGACTGGGGCTTTCTTTCCAAACGAGGCCGAGAAGATGACATGCAAACATGAGTGGTGCCGCGAGGTCCCTGTAGTCTCTTGCCTAGAGGTCCTCCCAAGGTCCTCTCACATGTGGCAGTTTGCTTCCCCAGAGTCAGCAGGAGATCCCTGCACTCCAGGCAGCTGAGATGGAGTCTTAGGTAATGTAATGCATGGAAGTGAGGTCTTATCACCTTTGCCATATTCTAAGGGCTAGAAGCAATTCACGGATTCTACTCATCCTCAAGGAGAGGGGATTATACAAAAGTGTGACTCATTGGGTGTCAGTTTAGAATCTTACCTACCACAAGCAGCCCATGATTCTATTCATAAGCACCTAAACTCCTGAGTAGCCCGCATCACCCCAGGACAGGGAGCCTGAGGGCATCACCCAATCTCAAAGGTCCTGATCTAATCCTTCCTTTGCATAGTACATTCACCGACATGAATTTTCCAATTAATGAATTTGAAAATATATATAGATAATATATTATATACAGGAGGTGTGAGAATATTTTAAATTATAGTAATCATTATAATAGAAACATTTGTGGTGAGTTTTGTAATTTATAAAGGACTTTAACTTTCCCTCTTACTCCATTCTTACAGCAATAGGCAGGGAAAATACCATTATTCCCATATTTCACATGAGAAAACTGGCCCTCAGAAAACTTAGATGACATAGTCAAGATTAATGGACAGTAAGTGGAAGAATCAAGATGAGAACCAAACATCTGAAGCTCTTATCTCTAGGATTGTATGTCTGGTTGGGAATGTATAACAAATGTGTATTTCCATGAAAAGATCAATAACAATAGTGGAATATATACTTGGAACCATAGGATCAGAGTGGTCTTAAAGGATTTTTAAGAAAGGCTGGTTTGGCCCAGGAAGATTTCATAGAAAAGGTAAGACATGAATTAAATTCTGGAGAATAGGATTCATGTAATTGATGGGGTAGGTGAAATGGGCATTCAAGTAGAAAGAATAGAGTGATTAAGTGGGAAGGTGGAAAATATAGGAGAGTTTCCAGGGCATTAGAGGAAGACCACCCAGCTAGAGAGAAGCTTCTATGGGAGAAACACAGAAGAAAAGACTGGAAAGGCATTTGGAACTTGAGAAGCCTCTTTGGGGATTTAAAAACAGGGGCACCAAGGGGCTCCCAAGCCCCACAAGCCTTCCTTGAATCTCATGCCTAAGCAGTAGCCTGCAGACCTGCCCAGTCTGAGCCACCTGCAATGGGTGAGGCAGATGCCTTCTCTACCACTGGAATGTAGATACATGACAAGGTGGAAAGGGCTGGGCAGACCTGGTTCACTTGCAGCTTCCCAGGGAGGTGCTTCAAACTTTCTGATCCTCAGTTTCTACCTCCACAAAACGGAGGTTAAAAATATCTACCTTGCAGACTTGTTGAGTAGACAAAAAGTGAGATTATCTCTGCAGAGTGCCTAGCTCAGCATATTCAACAGAGGGGCTAGTATTATGAATGGGTTAATCTATTGGTTAGTTCCATAGTCCCAGACCTACATTCCACATATTCTACATGCCTCTTCCTTCATCATATGCCCCCATAGTCTTTCTTGTTTGTCTTGTTAAAAGGTAATTGACATTTTTAAAAATTGCTTCTTTTACCATTTGGTCACTGATAAAAGTGAAAATAAATTTGCAAGTAGTGTAGCATGGAAGAAGCAGCATCATCAACCAGGGACGTAAGGCAATGCCTGGAGATGTTTTATTGGTTGTCATTGCTGGGTGACAGCACCTGGTAGGCTGAGGCCAAGGATGCTTCTTAGACATCTCACAACACACAGGACAGCACCACTGCTGCACACACACAGCAAAGGTTACTCATCCCAAAATATCAGTAGTGCTGAGGTTGAGAAACCCTAGGCTAGAGATGAGGAGATCTGGGTCCTGGTCTTAGCTCTGCCTCAACTTAAGTTCTGTGATAAACAGGCACTGGACATAGTAGGGCTTCAGTTTTCTTATCTGTAAAATGAAGACTTTGGCTTAGATCTGCCTGCAACCAAGTGAAAAAATTAGAAGTTATAACAAACTTTTCATAAAGCTAAGTGTATTCATTTTCAAATTCTGTCCTTTTTTTTCTGATATTAGAGTCTGCTTTCTTGGAGAGGGATGATAAATGCTCCTTTTTAAAAAAAATGACTGTTATATTGGACTTGAAAAACACAAAAATATTCTTAGCAAAATAAAAATTACAAGATCCATGTCAGTCCCACCAAATTTTAAAATTTTGTCAACAAATCTACATTTAAAGGAACTATCAGTCTGTGTGATCATAAAGATCTCTTCCCGCTTCAACAAACTATGATTCTGTAAAAAACTATTAAATTGCTAGAGTGTTGATGCTTCACATGGTGTTGTGCTTTTCTGAAGAACATACCAAGGTATTAAACTGAAGTTCACTCAGTAAACCAGAAGCTACTCTGTATTCCAGATTTGGGGACTGGGTAGTTGTGGGGGAGGGTGTAGAAGTGTTGGAAGAGCTGGATGTAGAGGCAGAGAAACCACCAATGAAAGCCAGGGAAGCCAGTGCTGGAGTCCTTGCCTCAAGAACCGAAGCGAGTGGTCCTTAAGAATTTGTCAGGAAGTTTCTGTGAATTTCATCTCCATGCACAAATCTACTACGACTGCCTCCAGGGAACCATGGGCTTCCGCTCTTCAACCTTCCAAAGTTTGCATGAGTGCCTCTCATAGAGGAGGGGTGATTTGGGGGTACACAGCCTCCACTTTACCTCTGTGATTTGGTGGAGACTTTCGAAGGGATGCCAGGCTGACTGAAATCCAACACATACTGAACAGACCCAGGTACCATCCCATGCCTCCACTTAACGTCTTCCTGCTCCATCCCTGCATAGATGCCCTGAGTAAGCCAAGGCTCCAACAGATTGCCTCTGCTTGTGTACTGCTCTATTGCAGAGAAGAGGAATTTGGGGAAGAAGGGGACTACAATGAGTTAAACAAATCGACATTGTTTACAAAAATGCCTTTCTTTTGAAATAATTCCTGGCTCCATTTGCAAAGATTGTTGGGATGTTTTTGGAGTTTCCAATTCCCCATTAGCATTTTGTAAGCCAACAAGTCTCCGAGATTCAAATCCTGTGACCATCACATTAAGCTATAAAACATTGTTCTGCTAATGCAGTAATTGCCTGACATGGCTACCTGGTTCGAACTCGTGCTTAGTATGCAAATCTGCTCCAAGAATGCATTTGACAATCACTTTTCTGTCCACAGAAACTGCCCCTTGACAGAAAATGTATTCTAAAAATGACTTTCTATTTTTTGTCTTTAAAACTAAAGCTTGCAAGTCTGATGGTAGCTGAGAGCAACAACATATGCTTATAATTATGATTACCATCAGGGAATTCAACCTTACTGAGGGGAGGGAAGGGAAAGAGGCCCACCGAGGGGGAGCACAAAAGCTCTCTGAAAAGCAGCAGAGGAAACAAGCCCAATCAGGTTGGCTGTTCCTGAGTAATGGGGGAAACTTGACTGTGGAAGACAGGGCTGGTTTCAGTCCAGACTCTAGAAAAAATGTTGCATGGGCAGAACAAGAAATGCTGACAAACAAAATCAAATTTTAGGGATCTGCTTTCCACGGTGGGCCAAAGGAGCCCAGTCCCAAGTGGCTGCCCAGTGTGGACCTTTAAACCAGGCCAGGCATTTGCTCCAGGCTATATGGCCAGCACACTGCTGTCCTCCCAGGGAGGATTTCAGGCCCACTAACTTCTCTCGTCCTTTGGTTCCCTATCATATTTCTGGACTCCAAGCATAAGTTTGCAATCAAAGAAGCAAGTCTATGAATACCAGCTCTGATGCTGCATAATTTGGGACATAGTGTCAGTTCTCTAAACTTCAGCTTTGTAGTTGGGGTAATAATGCTCAACTCACAGACCCATTATGAGATTAAATAAAGTAGACAATGTTAGGGAATGCCTGATGCCCCAGCCCCTCAGGAAACAGGGAACACCGTTGTTCCTTTGTTTGGCTGGCTCCTGAATGTCTTGTTATTGGCTACGATTTATGGCTCCATGGTTTCCTACTTATAAATTAATTTATTCAACAATTATTTATTGACTGCCTACTACATGCCAAGCACACTGGAGCTGCAATGGTATGTAGGACAAATATGGTCCCCATTCACTGTCTAGTAGGGGAAACAGATGCACTAATGGGACATCACAATAAATTGGGTGGGGCAGCAGGGTGCTAGAGAAACACCTAAGAGGGAGATTTTACCCAGGTTTGGGGCCAGAAAAGGCTT
This sequence comes from Smutsia gigantea, assembly GCA_032199065.1. Lineage (NCBI taxonomy): Eukaryota > Metazoa > Chordata > Mammalia > Pholidota > Manidae > Smutsia > Smutsia gigantea. Next base: position 149,573 of record JAVSCE010007344.1, on the reverse strand, counting down.
CCTGGAGGAGATGACTTCTGAGTTATTCCTGAATCATGTGTTGGATCAAGCCAGACACAGAATGCTGTAGAGTAGAGAGAGGAAAGGAGTCGGAATTTCAGACTACAGTGAGTACAAAGGCCCACAGTGAGGGACAGCATGATGTGTTCATTAACTGAAACAAGGTCCATGTGGGTGAATGGGCAGCAGAGGCTGAGAGAGGGAATGTGACCACCCCATGGCTCACATGGCCAACCACTGACAAGTGGGCTTCTGTGCCCTGACTCCTTTCCAAGTCTGCATGCCCATGGAGCCCCTGGCTTTGCTGTACACCTGTCTCCTCCCCGGCCCCCCATGCCCTGGCAGTCTCTTCACAAATCTGGCAATGGGTAGGTGGACTGTGGGATTTGCATCCATTGCATGTGTCCAAAGTATCAAAGAGGTTTCTCAACCAGTGCCACAGACCCATGTCACTCTCCAGATTCCCTTCAATCAATTCTCATATGTTGTGAGAGGCAGCAGAGTCTATGGCCTTCGCAGTCTGACAAACCGAAGTTGAAACTCCATCCACCATCCATGAAGAGCCAATGTCACATTACTTAACTTCTATGAAGTTTCCTCATATGTATGAGACGATAAACTTACCTCACAATATTGTTAAGAAGACATAATTATATGCTATAAACTCTGTGAAGTGTTCAACACATAGTAGGCACTAAATAAATGTTAATCCCCTTATTCTTGGGTCTATAGCAGGTGAGCCAAAGAAAGTCACTCGAACACACAATGCCATACTTAGTGTCAACTTTAAGTTCATTTTCTCCATCATTTCCCTTAACTCATTTTTTCTTTCCCCTTCCTAACTCACCATAATATCCAGTGTAGACATTCTGTTTAACCTTTTGGTTTAAAAGGACAGTTTGTTCAGTTCAACTTGAGAAAGCAAAAGCTTATGAAAAGGTTACATGTGGAGATAAAAAAGCAGGAATCTTGACTATTTAATCAGGATGGCAAGAAGACCACAGGCCTCATGGACATAGGAACAGAACTCAGAAAAGGAATGGCCTTTCAGAATTCAAAGAGGTTTTGGCTCCATATGTCCCACCAGCAGAGGAGTTCACTGATTACCACTTAGACCTCATTTAATATTATGACTTGGTTTTTCCTTTTGGTCTCTCTCTCCACATGTCTTTTGACACCTTGCTACCAGTTGGTCAACTCTATCTGTGTCAAGTTCTAACTCTCTCAAAGAGAAATGTGGCTGGCCTAATTAGCCAGGGTAGTCTCTGTTGAACCCAGCTTTCAAGCCAAACCACCTCATGAGTCACTCTCCAGCCAAGGGATTGGCTATTCTTGGGATAACTGTCTATTCCAAAATACTGGGGCCGGGGCGCTAAGGTCACATGGTCCTAAACTAACCAGCTCATCATTGTTTTCCTGGAACTTTCCTGACCTGGACATTGCAAGCTCTTTCAGTCAGGAAACCCTTCAGTCAGTTTTAAAATGAAGAGTTCCATATCCTGGGAACTCCCTTAGTCCCAGACAAACTGGGACTGTTGGTCACCCTCTGTGGTGCCAGCTGGAAAATTTGTGCAGAGAAGGTGTGGCTGAGGCCTGACCTCTCCCAAAGTAAGGATCGAGTAGCCTGGAAAATCCTTCTGACAACGCAGAGTCAATCTGTCGCAAGGACAATTCCACTGGTATGTGGAATTCAACTAAACTCTATTAAAACAATGCTTAAAATAAACATTCCATAATCAAAATCTCTCTGATCTGGTAACTTAGAAATTTTAACCTTTCAAATTTTTATTCTGTTTCAACTTTCCAAGTTCATAACCAAAATAGAACCACTTGGACCCAAATCAAATAGGATATTCTTGCTCAAAATAGGAACACGTTGATAAATTTAGTAAAGACTGAAAGCAGATTTACAGTTTGTAAGAGGCACACAGACACAACCAAGGTTCCCCAGGTTGTGAAAAGACATATGTGTGCTGATTGCCCATTGTCATTTTTCATTCACTGCTTAAACCAACATTTAGTAAAAAAACTTACTGGGCAATCACCATATACCAAACTACCCAGAGTTTGCCAAGTGGTGATATTTGGATGAGGGCACAGTCCTCCTGATTGCCAAGTCTGATCGAGACTTCTAATGCCAACTGCAAGTTTGAGGGTTTCCCAAAACTACTCTCAGTTTTAATAATTTGCTAGAACTCAAAACTCACTGAAGGCTGGTAGACTTACAGTTATAATCTATTACAGGGAAAGGATACCTTAAAATCAGACAAGGATATATACCAACGAGGCAAAGTCTGGGATATTTCTAGGGGCAAATTGTTCCTTGTCCTCAAGATGCAATTCCCTCCAGCACTGATGTGTGACAATACACATTCTTATTGTCAGCCTAGAAGATCACCTGAGCTTTAGTGTCCAGAGCTTTGATTGGAGCTGCATTTCTTGGGCATGATTGATTGATTGATGACTCATGTGGTTGAACACAGTCCTTAGCCAGACCCCACAATGGAGGCTGGGCCAATACCATGTGACCTGGGGGGAGGCATAAGTCATCTCATTAGCAAAATAAGTTGTAAATAACTCCCATCACTCGGGAAATTGCAAAGGTTTAGAAGTTATCTCCCAGGAGCCAGGGACAAAGGCTAGACCTCTCTTTATGCAAGTCCAAATTCTTTACTGCATACAGCACCAGGATGTACACTTTGTGCTCATCACCTCATTTAATCTTCATAAATCTGTAAGTATTATTATTATCCCAATCATTTAATGAGGAAATAACAGCTTAGAGTAACTGGTCCACTTTTGGGTAATAGTAGAGCTGGGATTAGCCCCAGTTCCGTCTGGACCCAGAGCCTAAGCTCTTAACCACTAACAGGGCAGTTACCAAGTGTCTAGGCTTTGTGCTAAACCCTGGAGATACCAAGACAATAAAGGTATGGTCCGTGTATCTATCAGGGGCGGGCCTGGAAGGAAACAAATGGCCTACACATATTTGTTAACTAAGGAGACTTTGATAAAGGGACCATTTTCAAAAGTATAAGCAATACCATGGGATGGTGCTCTACTTTGATGCTAGCAACAGTGGAGAGCTGTTATCTCCCCTAGACCTGAATAGATAAATGGACTCAGAAATCACTGGATCCCAGAGTCAGTAGGTAAAGCTACTGGACTGGTGATGTAGCTACTAGTAGAGTTTGCAGGTAGAGCTAATACACAGTCTGGTTGGGAGGTGGGGAAAAGCTATGGGAAAAAAAACCCAAATATCACTCTCCTTCCTCCCTCAGATTTCCCACCATTGTCTTCCACCCGCTGAAACCATGGACAAATGGGAAAAGAGATCTCAGAGATGTAGTTCATATACAGTCCTGGACACAGATCAGGGTGGAAAAACATGGAGAATAGATCTGGAAGGATGAATGGAAGATACCCTGCACCCTTCCACTCCCCACAGACTCATAGTAAAACAGTCAGAGAAACATGCAGACATATAATTGCAACCAGGGATGAATATCATCACTAGCAGAGAGAGAGGAATTCCAGCCAGTGGAGGGACTAAAGAAATCATCCACTAGGAGAAACACTTTCATCTTTTTCTTTAAGGATGAATAGATTCTCGTTTGGACAAGAGGCAGGTGGATGTGCTCAGAGAAAGTTTTTCTGAGACCAGCAAAGACATGGAAGTCTGAAACAGTATAGAGAACTGTGGTTAGTTCACCAGGCTTAGTGTAGACTCTCCAAGGGGAAACAGCTAGTGGTGAGGTGAAGCTAGACTGGGGCCAGGCGGTAGAGAGACCATCAAGTGCCTTATTCAGTAGAGAGTATTGTTTTGCTCCTAAGGCAATGGACAGAGATTCAGTCATTTTGTGATAAGATTTCAATTTAAGAAAGCTCCTTCTAGCAATTTGGAAAATGGATTATGGAACTGTAATTTGGTGGCAAAAGATCTGTAGGTTTATGAGACCATTGCAATGGCTTGGGTGAGAACTAAGGAAGATACAATGCACGGAAACTGTCTGAGGAGACCCCCTGGATAGAGGAAGAAAGCAAAGCGCATGCAGATTACTGGCCCGCAGTGGGGCCAGGACCACGTAGGAGGCTGATGACACACTGGAAAGGAAGGTCATTGCTAACAGCTTGTGGTGCTCAGCAGTACTTAGATATTCAAATATTAGGCATTCGAAAGCATTTTCCAGCAATGTCACACCTAAGATACTCTTTTCTTCTGAAAGAGAAGTATTAAAGATAGATTCTTATTAAATGGAGGCATCTGCAGTCTAAATGGCCACAGGTTTATAATTGTTAAGATCAGTAAAAAGAGGAAAAGCACTGAGATGATGAACCAATGAATGATAAAGAAAAGTTAGCTGCAGTGGATGAACTTTTAAGTTGTGTTGAAAACCTTTGTATTTTCAGGAGTGAACTCTGAGTAGTCACAGACTTAAGAATAGGAAACTATCTTTCGTGTCCTCTAAGCAGTGTAGAGAAGGAAGTCGTCAAATTAACTCAGTTTGGGATTTATTTAGTTAACAAACCCTGATCTAGCACTTAGTGCGTGCCAGGCATTATACTGTATTGTATTGTATTATATTACATGAATCTCCTTTTATCCTCATAAACACTTTATTAACATTACTGTTAGTAGTAGTAAGTATCTCGATAATGGAAGAGAACAGAACAGAATAGAATTCCACGTCCATTTGCTATCCATATCCAGTCCAGGTTGCCATGAATAGTGAAGCAGTTTTCTCACTGCCCAAATATGTCTGTCTTGGGGAATCAATCAGAACAAAATTCCCCACCACACTGAGACTGGCTCAGGTTGACATCCATGTAGAGGGTGAAGCATATTTTGCTATTCATCTACCCAGGAAAATTGCTTTCTTCCTAATTCACACAAAGGTTGGAAACTGCCTCAAATTCAAACTCCCATTGAAACCAGAGTCCTGGCCAGGATGCTCTCCAACTGACTAAGGTCTCCACATCCTGTTTAACCCTTTCTTGTCAATTAGGACCCTCCATTCCAAAGTTTCAGTGGAGGGAATCCATTCCTGGACTCCTGGCTGACCTACTCTGAATATATTGGTCACCCCAAATCATAAACCAGGTTCACATAGTCTGTGCTACCCTCTTAGAGTATTCATGCCATATTAGGAGTTTCCAACATGCCTTTGCTTCAGGATCTGCTAAGTAATAAGTGTCATACATTTGAAGTAGTCCCCTGGGTCAGGGAGGCTAGATATAGGTAAAAGAAGGGATTTCCCTTCAGAAACTGATAACCTGAGATCATTTGGGAGGTGAGGAAGAGGAGTGCTACACATATGAATCCATCTGTAGCCTTACTTTGTCCCCCTCCTCTGATTGGGAAACCTAAAGTATAGCCGATCAGGATTCCTGTCCCCAGAAAAATAAGAGCAGACTATAATTCTTCATAGAACCTGGAGCTCCCCAGGACCATCTTCATAAAGCTACCCCCCCCCTTCCACCCTGGCTCAAACCATACTCCCTCAGTCCCACTGGGGAGATCTGAACTCTTTCTGGCTAATCCCAAATATTAAGAAATTTGTCCCCAATAAAAGAGACTCAGTCTCTAGTATTGGTTCTAGGTGTCTTTTCTCAGAAAAATAGGCGTGATCAAGATATTCCTCTTAGCTGAATGAAAAATTAGTGGAAAAGTGAGCAAAATCCAAACCTCATGGGTTTGGGGGTCAGATAGAATTGAGTTCAGTGCCAAAAGAGTTGTTTATTAGCTGTGCGTCCTTGAATAAGTTATTTCACCTCTCTGTAACTGAGTCTCAGTTCCAAACTATATAATATTAAGAGTGCTAATAATCGCCAACAAGGGTTTTTGTGAAGATGAAAATAGGGTCCCTTATAAAGAGTGCCTACTGTAGTTGCTGGCAAATAATCGGTACTTAATAAGACACTTGGGAGTAACTGAAAGGACTATCTGCCTGGCTTGTTTCCACATACAAAAAGAGCTTTCTCTCAGGTAGCAGGGAAGATGGCACTAGAGAGAACTCACTGATGAGTTTTTACCCTGCCCTCTCCTATCCAATACTAAGCAACAAAGGATTAATACAGTTGTGGGTGCTTGCAGCTCTACTGGCTATCAATAAAAACATAAAGAACCTCTTGGATTCTAAATTCCTTCTCTACACTGAATTACCCATCCTTTTAAAGTGGAGAAGACCTCTCAGTGGGCCTTAGAATTAGGCACACTTGAGTTCAAAGTCTGGCTCTGCCTCAAGCAGCCATGTGACCCGAGGCCAATAAATTCCTGCCTTTGAACCTCAGTTTCTCCTTTTTATAATGGAGCCAGCAATCACAACTTTGCAGAGCTAACAGTTTTTCCAGAAACAAATGAAACTGTTGACAGGGGGTTCAATATAAAGTAGGAGTTCATGTATTAGATTCTCATTCCCCTCAGAAACCAGATATACACTGCCATCCATACAAATGCTGAGATGACACCAACTATACCCTTAATGGTTATTTCTAATCCTTTGGTCTGTTGGGAAAAGAACTTGTTTGTATTTGGACACGTTAGCAACATGGTTTGTTTTATGAGCTGCCAGTACTAAATGTTGTCTCTACGCACTTTCATCGTGTTTTTATTTGAGCTTTTACATAAACTTCTCTTCTGTGTTGATTTGACCTTTTCAAACTCCCCTTCTGTGAGTGAGACAAGATGAGGCTACACAGAGTGATGAAGCCGAACTCACGTTTTGCATATTGAGAGGAAAGCAATTCTAGGCAAATAAGTTCCATGTCTGAAAAGCCTATTAAAGTATTAAATGAGGAGTTAGTGATAGGTTTAACTAGTCTCCTGTGGCAAACCTCCAAATCTTAACTTAGCAAGGTTGGTTTTGGCTGTAACAACCAGCTGTCGCAGGCTGTGTGAGGCCGTTAATTATGTATGAGAGCACTGATAAATTAACGCCTAATGGTGGGAAAAAATTAGGAGTTCTTGTTTGTTTAATGCACCTTCTTCCCACTTTTAAAGGAGTCCCATAAGAAAATGACATTGAATTAAATGTGTGGAGGTATGAAGTTTGAATAAACTGAATGGTCACAAATTCATGAGCGTAATCTCATGACTAAAAGCTGGGCGATGTTCCTAACAGGCAACTCTTGCAATGGATGGAACACCTGGGACACCACTCTTAATGGGTCAGGTGGGCCTATAGTAAGGCTGTTTTTGTACTTAACTAACCAAGGAACTTTGGATCTGTTCCAAAATACAGCACCTTAGTCAGAATATCTGTACCATAAAGATAATAGCTACTATATATTGAGCACTTATGCACCTGACAGGCAATTGCAAAGCCTGAAGATTATCCTACTAATTAGTGTATGTTGTTAATACGATATAAGGAATAAAACAGTACACTAAGACAAGAGAACCTATGACCTAGACTTAAAAGACATAGGGAAGGAGAGGAAAAGAGTTGGACTATTCAGTCTTGTGCCCAATGTCCCACCGGGTCAGCTGAATTTGGACCAACTCTGGATAATACAAAGCTCCTTGAACTATCAGAGCTCTCAATTAGAGATAAAAAGAAATTTTCCTGCTACTTTGATCCCTACTTATTACTAGGGATGACAGCTGGCTGATGTAGGTAGACTAGAAAACACGTCTGGTAGAATTTTGATTTTGTGATAATTTGGTGCCCATGGTAGACTGAATGTAATAATCGCCCCTTTTCTCATTCTTCAATTCACCCATTCCCTGTGCCATGTGATTTGCAGTCCTTCTCACTAAAGAGGTTAAGTCTATTTTGCCACACCTTGAGTATGAGTTGGCCCTGTGACTTGCTAAGGCTAATAGAAAGCAATAGAAGTGCCATGCTCCATTTCTCAGCTTGGGTTTTAGGAGGCTTTGGCCATTTTTTCCTGTTCTTGTACTTATGAACTGTAAGGAGGATATGTCTGGGCTAGCTCCCTAGAGGAGGCCCATGAAACAGAGCTGAGTTGCCTCCATCATCCCACATGAGGCCATCCAAGATCAGCCAACAGCTAACCAAACCCCAGACTTGGAATAAGCTTAGCGCAGTTCAGCAGAACCATCTACCTAACCTGTAACTGTCTGTAGACACATGAGTAAACCCAGCCAACATCAGCTGAACCCTGAAGGCTCATAAGCCAAATATACATTTGTTTTTTTGCTCTAGAAGATTTGCAGTTGTTCATCATGTAGCATTATTGCAGCCGTGGATAAAGTTTATAGAGCCTTAAAGAAGCTACTGTTCACTTTGGATTTCTAAGGACAAATTTATTAATGAGAGTCCCATTTGTAGTTCATGTTATAGGTCTCCTGGAAGAGGTTCAAAAAAATGAATCTTAAAGCTTACCCAGCCTGCCTATTCAATCTTAAATAAAAGTTCTAGCACATTCAATTCCACTAAAGCAACAAAGATTCTCTGCTTGACCAAACTTTAGAAAACTCCTGTGAACCCTTTGCTCAACTAAGTCCAAACTTAGGCTTCTGACTCTGTCCTTATAAAGTCCAGTGTTAGCCAGAATCCTGCAATATCACTTTAGAGAGACTCCCTTACCCTGAATATCTGATCACTCTAGATATCTGATCAAATTTCCTCATTTCCTACCACCCCTCAGGTGATGTCTGACCCTTTTGGGTTGTCTTCAGCAAGAATCCTCTTGAGTCGGTTTAGCGAGAATCTCCCTATCCCTGGTGTTTCCTCTGAATAACATTTTCCATCCCCTGGAACCCTGTCCCCACTCCTTGGCTCTAAATCCCCACTTTCCTATTGCATTTGGAGTTGGACCCAATCTCTCTCCCCTACTGTAAAACCCCACTGCAATAGTCCCTGAACCTAACATGTTAGTCCTGATACAGTGAGCCTTACCATTATAATAAGTACTAGAAGACTGTTTCTTTAACACAAAACACATATATTGAATATCTGTTGTATATAGGACAACTTGCTAAGCACAATTTTATTACTTACAGGAGTAGTTCTCCATGAGAATATACACTCGGGGGACAGACAGAACCATGCTGTGTAACTCGCCTCCTTCCTCTACAATGAGATGCTGTGGGAAATGTTTCCCTCATCTCCTCTGTAAAGACCCTCTGCTGTTAATGAAAGGAAGTTGTATCCTTCACGTGTGTTGGGTGGGAAAAAAATAAGAACCATCATCCTAAATAAAGTCAGAACTAAACTTCTGTTGTCAAATATAACCACCATTTATTGGGAGTGGAGGACTTCTGTGTGTTTTTATAGCCACACCTGCCAGACAGTAAGGAAAAGAATGAAAATACTCATAAGTTCCCATGATTTTGAGGTCTTGTTTTCCAGTAGACTCCTTCAGTCAGTGTTTTCACACCATGGAAACTCCCAGATAGGCAGAAAGCCTTTCTTGAGCCAAGAGATCATTACTCATTCTTAAAAAAGCTATAAGCAAGGCTCTTAATAATGGATTTGTTCTCAATTCCTTAACATAAACATAGCATCAGGGGTTCGTTTATGAAATGCCATGCTTGAAACCAAGCCCTATGGTGACATTCTTAACTCAGATGTGGATTAGCAGATGACAAAGTTTTGATCTTCAGTCTGGACAAGAATATGAGTAATTAGCAACCAGAAAAGTTGGCTAAAGTACTTCCTAAAATTTCTAGCACACATTGCTTAAATCCTCAAAATCTCTGTAACTCTAGGCAAACCTTTAGTGATGGTCAGAATACTTCCTGTGATGGTCAGTTTTCTGTGTCCATGTGGTCAGCTACAGTATCCAGTGATTTAACCAAATGCTGATCCAGATATTTGTCAAGTGGAAGAACTTTGTAGATCTTATACAGTCAGTTGGCCTTAAGTAAAGGATAGACCTTGGTAGTGTGGGAAGCTTAATCCAATTAGTTGAGAGCCTTAAGAGCAAAAAACTAGTTTTCCAGAGAAGAACAAATTCTACCTCAAGACTGTAACATCAGCTTCTGCATATATATTTATAAATACACACATACATATATACGTAAACACACATATATACAATGCAGAGATACATAATGTAATGCAGGTACATCCATGTACAGTGTATACACACACACATACATACATATATAAGTACGTATGTGTGTGTGTAGATATATATATCTTCTGACTGACATTTTAAGTAAATTTAAGCCCCCATAAGTCACAAAATTAACTTCTGCAGTCCTGTGCCACTTGCATCCATTTTGCTCCTATCTTAACTTGCTTCTGCTACATTTGCTTCTAACCATTTTTATAGTCTTAGGATTTGGACTTGAGGTTCGATTCTGTATTCTTTGCTATGACCTTTGAAGGAGGCACTGTTAGCTTTGTTCCCAAATCTAACTGGAGTCCTTTTAACTTTACTGTGTGTCCTTCCCTGGGATTTTGTGTGATTTTTGCTTCTAAAGATCCACATCTATGACTCTCTTTGGAGGTTTTCCCCCGAGTTACCAATGTCTCTTTCTTCACAAGCACTTATGGCCAAAGAGTTTATAACCCCCCATGTGACTCTTAGCCAATGACTGGCTGTTGTGGGAATATGAAAGCCTAGTTTCCTTACCTTAAGTTGGGGCAAATTGTGAAAACTAATTTATACTCCAGAAGTCCTCGTGGGACCTCACTGAGCCTGGGCCTTTGTCTGAAACACTGCCCATGCCTGATTTCATGCCATTTCCTTTCCTGCTTCCCCACTTCCTTACTAGTATCTCCTAGGAATTCTCCCTTATCTCAGGGCTTGCTATTGTCAAACTCAGCCTAGAACACTCCTTATATCCTCCTTTGTCTGTGATACAGATTCTCTTCCTAGCTGTTAGCTTGGGAAAGCTCGAAAGATGTCTTGTCTGTCATTCAGAGACAGCTCTACAAGGAGTGGAATTTTTAGTTAGTGCTGGCCCCGTAAATGGGATCTGGATGAAGCTGACAAAATACCAAATGTAAAAGCAAAGGTAGAATTGGAGAATAACACACTCATAGCCTCTTAGACTTGGAAGAAACCTAAAAGTATTTGATCCAAAGTTCTACCTATTCACAAGTGTCTTCTTTAACATCTTTGAAATTGGTCACTCAGATCCTTTATCAATATTCTCTGCTTTTTAAAGCATCACTTCCCATTGTTGAACAGTTATGTTAGAAAGTTTAATCCTATACTGAGTTGATCAATCCCCCTGTGAACACTACCCATTAAAATAAGAAGTCTTTGCTGTTTATAAGAACTACATCAGAGGAGAAAAGAGACGAGTGGTCCCACAGACTGGGAGCCACAGCACAATTCCTTAACGTAGGATGTAGAGGTTTTATTTTATACCTGAGTTTAATCCAAGACCTTTGCAATATTTGCCTTGTTTTCCACAGCGGAGGAGAGGCCTCAAGTCACATAGACAGGGAAGATAAGACATTCCAAAGCTCAGCAAGGGAGAGACCTGGGGCCTTAAGTTAGCAAACTTCAAAGAGACAACTTGTAAGAGTGCTGATAACAGATCTGAGAAGGTCACAATCTCTCTCCAATAAAACACTTAGGTTCTATAAAAAGGTTCAGAATATTTGTGCAGCTGAGGAAGGTACTCAAGATCTATAGAACCACAGTGCTTATCCAGAGGAGGGGACCAACAGGGATCTCTTTGTTAGTTGAAAATTTAACTTCTAGAAAAACCGTGACATGAAATCTAGTGTTTATACAGGCGGCTGATTTCCACGTGAATACATGAGGTAGATCTAATGCTTCTCTCACACAGTCCGCTCTATAAACGAGGCAGTCCTGGCCTAAGGCACCCTCTGCCTGACCAGCTGTCACCGGGCACCACATCAGTCCTTGACGGACCCCACGAGGTGTGTGGCTCCCAGCCCGGCCTCCCAGTTCTCTGGCCTTTTCTCCCCCAGTGGCCCCCTTCCTATTCCTTTCTGGGCCCTGGGTCCTCCTCATCTCTGCATCTTACTCTCCATCAAACTCTGTATCTTATCAAGAGCTAACACTGGAGTGTAAATGACTCCTAAAATCAGTGTCCCTGATCTGGCCTCAAGGTCGACATGATTTGTCCCCTACACCCTGCCATGGCTCCCCTCATTTCTGCCCCAGGACCCCCATTCCAGCCCCACAGGTCCTTCCTATCCCTCAAACATGCCAGGCAGCTCAGCTCAGGGCTTTTCCATTTGTCACCTCTGATCTTGGGGAGTACCTTTCCGACTGATTGACATAGCTCCCTCGCCTCCCAGAGGCTTGTGCTCACACGCTGCCTTACTAGACAGACTTTCTCTGACCACCCTGTATATTTCCTATTTACCAGCTTTGCTCTGTGTTACTTAATGGTGCTTATCACTTCTTTATATGCTTATACAGTGTATATGCTTATTTGTATATTGTCTTTCTCCCCCTGCTAGAGCATAATCACCAGGAAAGCAGGGAATTTGTCTATTTTGTTCATGGCTACCACCTGACAATTTGAATTATGTCTAAATAGAGTGTAACTCAATAAATGTCTATTTAGTAAAAACATAAATTTACATGTTACCAAAGTTCATATCTCAGGTTCTTTCATTTTGCAAAAGTTGTGAGTACTGTTATCTCTGCCCCCAGTCATATAGTTTTTCTCCCCAAAAGCAAGACATGTGATTTTCTTACATATTGTGCCTGGGACACTTTTTGCATATATAGGAAAATATATGTGAATATACTCTTTTTTAGAGTTTTATTCAATGGTGGCATACTATACATAGTATTTTGCTAACTGGACAATATAACCGGGAATTACACCTTATCAATATAAATGGAAATACTTCATTTAAAAACATCTGTTTAGTCTTCTACTGAAAGGATATATCATAATCGATTTAACTAGTCCCCTGTCGATGGACATGTAGGTTATTTCTTTGTACACTCATTATTTTAATCATTTTCAAGTATTGTGTTGGACCATATAAAATTGCAGATACTGAACCATTTCTGGCTTACCTAACAGCAGCTTCATTTGGTTCAGCCTAATTTACAATAAAAGAATAAATTTTCAGATGTGGAATTCCTGGATGAAAGGAGATGGAGATTTGTAAATTTAATCAATATTGCCAAATTGCCCTCCAAGGAGGATGAGCTGATTAACGTTCCCAGTGTGTGTGTTACTATTTTCCCCACACACTGCTGGCACAGAAAGTTATTAAATATTCTTAACTTTATCAATATGGTACAAAGAAAATGGCACCTCATTGTATTTTTAATTTACATTTCTTTTATTATTAGGCTATTGTTTACATGTATAAGAATCATTTGTATTTCTGATTTTGTGAACTGTCTATTGAGATATTCTGCCTATTTTGCTTGTAGAATTTTCTCCTTTTCAGAAGCCCAAGTTTGGACCTAGTTGAAATATTTGCTCTTACTTTGTGGTTTTTCTTTTGACTTTATTTTTTTCTTGGCTGGATTCTATTTTTACATTTATGTAGTTAAATTTATGTTTTTCATGTTGGTTTTGTGTTATGATAAGAAATGACTTCTCTCCAAGATTATTTTTTAAAGGATTCTTCCATATTTCCTTCTAGTATTTTATGGTTTCAATTTGTATTGAATCTTTTAAGAATGCGGAGCTCATTTTTATATATGATGTGAGTTCAGGAGCCAGATAAAAAATATATACATATTTCTTTTTTCAGGTGACTACCCAATTTTCCCAACTACATTTTTTAAATCCTTTTTTCATATTTTAAGTTTTCCTATATATTTGGGTTTATATTCTGAGATTCCTGATAATTTCACTAATGTGTCTGATAATTCATGTAGCAAACACCACACTGTTTTAATTAGTGTAGATGTATAATATATTTTAATGCCTGAAAAACCTAGATTCCCCTTGTTCCTCTTCTTTTCCAGCATTTCCTTGTCTATTTGCTTACTTAATTTCTACATTAAATTTATGCTTAATTTATCTAGATTCAACCAAAAATCCTGTTGAATTTAATTTAATGAAAATTATTCTATTGTTTCTTTGTGATACATAATGCTGATTTTGAGAGTAAGGTATATTTAAAATATATATCCATAGAGATGTATATTGTGCAAAGAAATATTTCTCTTTTCTATTTATTAAAATTTTTATTAAGATAGGCTACTAAATTTTATCCAATATCCTTTTAGCATCTTTAGAGATAATCATTTAATTTTTCTCTTTTGACCTAGTGCTATGATGAATTACATGGATGGTTTTCCTAACCTTTCAACACCCTGAAGTTAAGTCACACGTAGTTTGTGCACATTACTCTTCTAATATGCTTCTGGGTTTTGTTCACTATTGCCTCCACTTGGGTTGCTCTAGCAAAGTACCAAAGATCAAACAACAGACATTTATTTCTCACAGTTCTAGAGGACCGAAAGTCCAATATCAGCATGCTGACTGATTCAGTTCCTGGGAAGAGCTCTCGCCCTGGCTTGCAGACAGCTGCCTTCTTGCTGTGTCCTCAAGTGGTGGAGGAGAAAGAGGGCTCCAGTCTCTTTTCCTTTACTTTTAAGGACACTAATCCTACCATGAGGGCCCCACCCTCATGACCTCATCTAAACCTAATCGCCTCCCTAAGGCCCCACTTCCAAATACCATCACATGGGGGCTAGAGCTTCAACATACAAATTTTGGGGAGACACAATTTAGTCCATAGCAGTCAATATATGTAAACTGGTTTGGTCTGCAATTTACTTTTCTCCTCCTTTCCTGTAGGTTTAAGTTTTAATATCATGCTACCTTCATAAAAAGAAAACTTCGAAACCTGCTTTATAGTCTGTGTTCTGCCACAGTTTAAGCTGCACTGGGTTAACATTTTCCTTACAGGTTTGGTGGAATTGCTCTGTGAAAACATCTGAGGTGGTTGCTTTTGGGGGATGTAACACTGACTGTCCTCACAGGTTTAACGTATCCAAATGACACTTATGCTCCAAGGCCCCTTGCATAGGGCCCTAACAAACCCTGGAAGAGCCCTAGAAATGTGTCCACCTGGTCACAGGTTTTTCAAAATAAGATTTTTAATCACAATCACCTAGGGCCACTGTCTCTTTCCATGCTAATTTTTATGTCACTCTTCTGTTTTTGTCAGGTGATGTTGGAGTGGCTGCAGACATTCTTGGAGATCTGGCTAAGGGGAACAAGGTAGACTTGGAGGTGTGCCACCCAAACCCCCCTTCAAGAAGGGACTCACATCTTAACTAAGAAGAGTGCAGTCAGGAGACTGTCTAGCCTACTTTGGGCTCTACTTTCAACGAAGAGAGCCCCGAAGCATGCCCAGAAGTAGGCCTTCCTGCCACACTCTCTGAATTCTTACAAGAAAATACAATTTCAACCACATTTCTTGCTAAGGGATACAAATGTTTTTTAAATATTTTGTCTTTTCCTCCAAATAAGGGGCCACGTTCAGTACCACACATTGAATCCTAAGCCATAATGATTTGACCAGAAATCATTACCTGACCCAAGGACAGTCAGACAGTAGTTCAGATCCCAGTCTGATGGTTCAGAGATGTGGTAGATAACTATGGCATCAAATTCTATATCCCCCACCCCTGGGGAGAAAAGGTCCACATCTCCTCTCCCTGACCCTGTGATTGTTTAACCAAAAGAATGCAGTGGAAGTGGTGCCGCACCAGTTTCCAGACCTAGGTTTTACAAGACTGGCAACCTCTACCTCCTGTCTTCTGTAATACTAGAAGACATGCTCCAGAGACGCCCAAGTAGCCATGTGGAGATGTCCATGTAAAAAGAAACCAAAGTCCTGACCAGCAGCCTCACCTGAGCTCCCAGACAACAGCCAACATCAGGTACATGGGTTAATGACCTTGGAAGTGGATCCTTCAGCCCTATTTGAGCCCTCAGCTGATGCCACACGAAGCAGAGATGAGCTAAACCCACTGAGCCCCGCACAGATTTGTTACTCTGCAATAGATGACCAGGGGCCTGCTATCATGACATTATCACATGGGCCCACCTGTAGGCCTCTCACAACGTGGAGTGGTGGAACTGTGGCCCCCTGAACCTGGGCATGAGCCATAGACCTCTCTACTTCTTCAAGCCCAGCCAAAGAATTTCTCACACTCCAAGCCTTTTCTTGCCAGAAGGGACAGTTTCTTTTAAGGGCTCACCAAGTTAAGTCACACCCATCCAGAACAACCTCTTTAACTCAAAGTCAACCCATTTGGGATCTTAAATATATTTGCAAAATCCGCTCATTTATGTCCTATCACTAAATCACGAGAGTGAAATCCATCATTTTTAGTTTTGCCCACACTCAAAGGAAGGGCATATACACCAGGGGTATGGAAATCTTGGGGACCATCTTAGGATTCCATCTACCACAGTAGGATTTATCAGATACAGTATGGGACACCAAGTAAAATTTTAGATAAACAACAAATAAATTTTTAGTATGATTTTTCCCCAATCCTAGTCTTTGGAATGTTCTAGTGTCTAAAATGGGGTCACAAGATCAGATGTTCACAAAGGCCAGGCAGGTAATGTGAGTAGAGCGGGCCATGTAGAAATCTGGCAGACTTGGGTGCTCATGCCCAGGGACAGGGGGCCACAGCTCCACACCCCCAGCTGGCTGCTAACGTGAAGGCTCACAAGCCAAGTGGCCAGAACTTCTGATTGTTTTTCAAGAGATAGCACTTTCACTCGAATTTCTACTTGAATTCTCCCACTCATGGCAGTAATCCGAATTTTTTAAAAAACATTTCACGTTTGTATGGACTGTATTTTGGCCCTTGGAAGCCAGCGTGTGACCCATGATCAAAGATCTGTAATCACCAAGAGAGAAAACTGCAAACACCATCCTCTTCCCAGCACCCAGGTAGGGCTTTCACTGGCCCTGCTCACAACACTCTTCCATCTGAAGCTCATGGTATTTATTTCCCTTTATTTCTCCATTTCATTTAGCCACTGAGCTTCATCTTTAAAATCAAATTGATTTGCCACATCAGAAACCTGATTTACAAGTCCTACAAGGCAGCATAACATCAACAAATCAAGAGCCAGATTTACAAATCCTCCAAAATGTACAATAAATGCCAAATAAAAGCTTTCAATTTACCAATCCTTATTTGTAGGAACATAAATCAGAGGCAAGAATGGAATGGTACTGGCATTATTATGATTAAGTTTTGAAATTCTGATTTTTTCTGGCTTATATTTCCTTTCAAGTTTGATCATCTCTTTATAAGTGAACTGATTATAATCACCATTTAAAAATAATAACCTTAGTTGCAACTTATAAAAGAAGTTGTGCTGATGGAGGCCCAGGTTAAAGCCTATTAAAGCCATTAAAGCCTATGGTGTTTTAAATCTGGAGACTCAATAAGACCTTTGGGAATCATTTCTGACTAGTTTTTCATAATTAAGAGGATATCGTAGACACAGGTCTTGACTAGCTGGGCAAGGCCCTTAATGTCCCAATCCCGAGTCCTTTACCCTGCTTGCTTTGTTTTCTCCTGGTTTTTAGCACTCCTTTGTCCTGGGGCTTGACTTTAAGATGCATCCATTTGAGAGAAATCCCAATCACTGGCTCAGAAGCCATTAAGGACCTAACTTCTGCTCAGGGCAAAGTGACAACAGTAGGGGTCATAGGCACTCCGGGGGGGATTTACAGCTCTGGGGTAGTGACTCGGATGGGCAGGGGCTTCTTTCCCAGGACTCCCCTGGACTGCGCTGAGCAGGAACGTTCCACGTTTCTGTCTCAGCTCTCCATCATTAAGAAGGGCTAATACCCCAGCATGCTGGTAACTGCCTGAGCCTTGGGGCAGCCTAGGATATCTGTGATTATTGTTAAGGGCAAGGAAAATGGCAGAAAGAGAGAACTAAGGAGCTCAAAGCACCTTGCCGTTCACAGCACGTAATCTCACGCACAGGGATCGCAAGGGGCATCTCACCCGCTCCTGCAGCTGGCCTTGGCGTCTCAGAGTGCCCTTCTCTCCTACTGCCATCGCCAACCACATGGCAAAGGAAGAGAAAGAGGAGCTTGGGGCTGAGACGGGGAGAAATGAAGGGGTAATTGAAGCATCAGCATCTTGGGCGAGGGAGGGGCCAGACAGGGGCACCAGGAAGGCACAGGGGCAACAGGCAAGGAAGGAGGTGTGTTTAGAACAGCGGGCCCCAGACTTTCCAGGATGAAGATCCCTCTCCTTTTTGTGTGTGTGTGGGGGGGCCTTTCTACATTAAAAAGAAGAAGACTCTTAAAGCAACTTCTGTTCACTACAGAAATGTAGACAAGCAAAAAAGAAATCCGTAAAATATGCCCATCATTTGCCCCACTCAAAGATAATAGCTGTATGGACCCCATATGAAGGGGATTATATTTTATAATATCGTATGATATGATCATATTTTGTGATATAAAAATATAATCATGCCATACTTCCTCACCAAAGAAAAGTTATTTTCTTACTGTTTATTGACTGTGAAAACTCACAGTGACAAATAGCTACGGTGAATTTAGCAACAATACACATTTGAAATGTCATAGAGTGTATGTGTGACTTGTTCAGGCTGGAGATTAAGCTTTGTACATGTGCCTTCTTACTTTCAATATCTCCTCTCCACCTACCCATCCCTACACATGATTGTTTCACCCACAATCAGGAATACATAGGTGTAATAATTATCAAAAATATTTTACCAAGCATCCACTATGTTTAAGGCACTGTGCCCAGGTGAAATGAAAAAGAGAAAACAATAGACACAATCCCACTTTTCTTAGAGTTTTTATTTTAGTAATAGAAAACTACTCAGTGGTGAGATATTTTACATATGATTTTACCAAAGCCCAATTTTAAAAATTTGCAAATGATTCTCTTTTTAAATAATGAATTAAGTGGGTTCAACTTTATTTCCTTGGTAATATCATTCTCACTGCTACTTGTTAGCTGTCCTGGCTGAAAGAGAATGGGATAGAGTTACGATTAGAATTTAGGAAATTGTAGATAATAATATTGTGTTTCTCCAAAGTAGAGTATTGCATATATGAACATTTTCGGAAATAATTCTCTGTTATAACTGACCAGAAAAATATCAAAACACTGGTTCATAGAACTCATGTAGTAGATGGTTGTGTGGGCGGACATACACCTACCTGCAAAATGAGCTATGGACTTTCTGTTATAGCTTCTGTTACAGTTCTTGAAAGCAAAATGACCTCCACTGCTACTGGGAAAGGAGGAATGGAATAGGGTAATTGACTGTGATTGTAATAAGTACAGCAGACCTTACTGGGGGGGTCCGGGACTGGGCACTGGGATACAGGTTTGAATGTGCTTGCTCCATACCTGATGGGAGCTTATGGCTGGTGGGAGGCAAAAATGAGGCATAGTGATCCACAGACAGCTCCAACTCACAACTGGATTGACTGTTTGGGAGTAATAATCACTTCACAGAGTTTCATCAAAGGGGTATGGATTATAGCATGAGGGCAATTTGTCCAGTAAAGCAGGAAGTGGAAGGATGTCATTCGAGGCAGAGGAATAACGTGGGCAAAGCTTCCTGTGTATTTGTGAAGAACCAGGTAATGCAGAGATCCAACTAGAGAGGGTCAAGATCAGAAGGTAAACAGGACTAGATTAAGAAGAACTTGATGCCACTTTTATGTTTGCAATTAATCCTGAGGGCCATTGTTTCCGTAGAAGAACATGCAAATCCTTGTTGGCACTCCAGATCACTTTAGAAACAGTTTTAACGTCATTATTTACTTACTTTACTTTTCCTTTATGTTTAATGAAAAAATAAACATGTGGAAATTGAAATTTAATGAAGATTATTGCTTAGAACAAGGGTAAGTGTTAAGAAAGAGTAAGTAGATTTAAAGAAAATATTAAGGAAAGCATTGTGAAGACGATAAAGTAATTCAGCAGAAATTCAGGAAGTTGGGAGGCAAATGATGGATATGTGAGGAATGCTGTCATAGAGTTAGATGTGGGAGCCACACGAGTGACATGATGGGATTTGCAGGGCATTGTGGGCTTGCTGTGTTTTCCAGAAGATCACTCAAGCTGCAGAGAGGAGCATGAGCTGAGGTAAGGGGAGGGAGCGTGGGGCTCTGTGTTGGAAGGCCAAAAAGTGACCCCAGGAAGAGATGGTGAGGATAGAAGCTATGGCAGTGACAGTGTTGATAGAGAGGAGGGGCCGATTCAAATGTACTTCCACTGCTTCCTGTCAAAATAGAGCACAGCTTGGCTGACAGGCAGGAAATGAAGAGGAGAAGATGGCTTTTTCCCAGATTATTATCATTTATGCTTTCTTTCCCATTTATTGGTATTAGACTCATAATGTCACATGGTGGTGATATTTTCTCCCGGTGCCCGGAAGCTGCAATCCTAAGTGCTCATAAATATCTTCAGGGATGGATCAAATGGAAAGTATGAAAATGGGCTTCTGAGTTAATCGTTACAGCATTTGGGCTTAACTGCCAGCCACTTACGACTGGCCACACACAAAGAAATGCCACTTTGAAGTTCATTAGTTGCCATCAAATATAAAAGAGGAGGCAATTTATACCAGGTGGGTTGATGGTTCTTGTAATGCCCTTTCTTTTTGATGGCCTGAATTACCCAAGATTCAACAGCTCCAATAAGCATTGGTGACAGTGGGGAGGGCAGGAAAGGAAACATGGTGAGCACCACTTGAATTTCTCCTGCTTTGTATCCCTCTTCATTTCCTCTCCTATTAGCCCCCAAATTTTCCTCAAAAAAAAAAAAGTGCTCTTCTCCTACTTTAATCCTTGCCTATGGAGGGTATAACTCTGCCCCTTGCCTTCCAGCCTGATATGAGTCTCAGGTTTGGCCAATTAGAGTTTGGGCCATCCCCAAGGCCAGTGACTGGTTCATAAGTAGGCACCCAGCACAAGCCCAGGCAAGGAGACTCAGTCCCAGCACATTTACATTTTGCTGGAACTGGTTGATAGAGAAGCACTTTGCCTTCTGTGCAGATATAAACCGGCAGTGCCAGAGGGCCACTGTGGGGAGGAAATGGACCTTCAGGAGACAAAGTGTCTCTACCTTGACTTCATTGTTGGGTTCTTTGGATAGTTTGTCTCCTTGGACCTGGCAGTTTCGTGAGAAAGTATCCCCCTGCCCCCACCACCCCTTTTTTCCTTCTCAGGGAAATCTGAGTTGGTTTCCTGTCATCTGCAAACAGAATGCGCTAAGCAGTCCCTCTGTTCTCGATGCCCTGCAAAGCCCAGCTCAGTAGGTCCACGCCACTGCCTGGGATGGGGGGCCAGCAGTGTGATAAAGTCCAGCATTGCAGGGAAGAGATAAAACAGCGTTAGCCTGCATTTTAATTCATTCTGCAATCAGTTATTGAGGGATTGCTATGTGTAAGAAAGTGTGTTAGGCAAGATTGAGCAGAAGAGTAGGGACATAAAGACATAAGAAAATGATTTGTATCTTTAAAACCTTTAGAATCCATCCAGGCCAGAGCAAGGAGAGTGTCAGTGCTTGTCTTTGCCTCCACCAAAGCCGGCTCCATGCCACCTGCTCTCTGCACAGGATGTTATTTCCCATCCCAATGAGAAAATGGACAGTCAGCTGAAAGCTCCCTCTACATCCTTGTTATTGTATGTCCAATGTCTGGACAAAATTAGCCCCCAGGAAATAAATTTCATAAGTATATATGTAAAAACAAACCTAAAAACTGAAAGATCAAGCAGATTTGGTGATGATCTATAGAGACCTTCCCTCTTCTTTAGAGAGTTTGTCCCTCTGGCAATTGCATTTTGCTTCAATGCAAAATACTGAGAATTGCAATAAACGTTTGAAATTAAAGAAGGTAAAAGGAAGGAGATAGAGGGGAAGGAAAGAGGAAAGGAAGAAAGGAAGGGAGGGAGAGATAGGAAAGATAGAAGGAAGAAATATTGGCTGCCTCTTGGAGTTTGTTGGCATAGAAACATGATATATCTCACTCTGAACAAAGATTCCAGTACAATTGCAATACGACTGTATATCAATCCAACAAAAATATCCACTGGGTAGGGATCACAAAGCATTACCAAAGAAATGCAAGCTGAAGAGGAGTCTAGATAAAAAGTTGGGGAGATAATCCCTGGAAATCGATAGGGAAGATTTCAGTCTGGAAGTTGAAATCACAAGGCTGAGTCCAGCTACACCGAGCTGGGACAGGCCACTGTTGCCTTTCTCTCTACATGCTTAGCCAGCACAAATCAGGTCATTTGCAAATCTTGCCTGCCTTTCTATCCTGGAAGAAGAGATGCGTGGCCACTTATTATTTCTGCATGCACTGAGGACTCTTCTCTCTTTTGTTTCCTAAACAGAGCTACAGGGCCTTCAGCAGAGCAAGAATTTGGCATGCAAAACTTCAACACCCAGATCCCTCTTGATTTGTGGCTACACACCTCCTCTTTCCCACCTTGGAAACCCCTTTCTCTAGTTCCTTGCCCAGCCACTGAATTCATAGTGTGTCTCTTCAAATTGTAGGACACATACTTATGGCTTTTCCTTTGAAATTAAAATCCAAGATAGGTAAAGCATATTTGGAATAGAGGAGTCCTTCCATCTTGTACATGACCAACTAGTGAGTCAGCAAGCAGGCTGGTTTGACGGAAACAGTCAGAAAGATCTGTGAAAAGCAAGAGCTGGGACATAAAATACAGATGCCTGCAATACTCTTTAAGATTACAACCATGATGGAAACCAAAAACGGGCAATCCCACATTTGCAGCAGGGAGATGAGGATGTATACACATGTGAGTTTTGATAGACAAATATATCCAGTTGCCACTACAAATGCATTTTAGAAGTAGGAACATATAAATTGTAAATATTAAACTCAAATTCACACCTACCTTTATAAAGACTCTTGACCAAAACTACTATGTGAGCCCAGACAGATAAAGACCCCAGTCACTGTAGACCAGCAGTGCCTGGGACTAGGGTGCGCTGACCTGTAAAGGATGTTGTCAAAGGACAGCTACAAAGTCTGCAGGAGCTGGGAGGGTGTTCATTCATGAGGGAGGCAAAAGCATGGGGTGGGAGGTCACACGGACTGATTGGAAATGGGTGACTGGTCCAGGGTCCAGATTGGGAGTGTGAGATACGGGACTGGCAGAGAAACCCGAGAGGTAATCTGAGGTCAGGTGGTGCTATTTTTAGGGAATTTGAACTTCGTTTATGGGCAAGGGTGTGCCATGGATGGTTTTAGAGCAGAAAGTGCTGTAATGATATCTATGTTTTGGGGTTTTTTGGGGCGATGTACCAAATTTATTTGAAGGAGTGGTACAAATGAAAGCACTGAAGTAGATGTTTGGTATAATTTATAGAAAAGGTAAAGGTGACCTCAACATGCAGGCACTGCCTTGCGGACCAGGAAGTCCCCCTGTAGCTCTGGGAAGCCAGCCTAAGGCTTAGCTCTGCCTGTCACTGTCTCCCAGGGTGTGATTGTCAAAGAGACACTCTGCCATGCCAGGTTCGGCTGCTGGAGCCCTGTGGGGGCCTTGGGGCGGACGGAGGGCGCTATGAGGAGGCGGTAGAGGGCTGGCTCTGAGTGGCCGGCCAGGGTGGGTGACGAGCGCAGGATTCCACCCAAGGTCCGTTGAAGCAGGAACCTGCAGCAACTCTGGAAGAAGACTGTCAGATCTATGCTTTTTGAAGTCACTTTTGAAACTGAAACCTAGCACCAAACCCAGAGTAAGCATGTCAGGAAAGTAACCTTTTAAAGATGACGGGTTCTAAACTTTCATGGGAAATGGGCTATTCGGAGTTTGGCAGATGCACCCTTCAGTGGGAAGAACCCCTTTCTCTCATTCTCTCAGCTGTAGCCACTGCACCGGCCCAGGCTTCTCAGGAGGCGAGGGAGGTCATGTGGTGGAGACACATCTTCGCAAGCTACCGCAGCCACGCCCTATAGTGCAACCAGTCTCCTAATTTGGGGAGAGCTGTCAGCGTCTCATGCCAGCAGCTCAGACAGTCATTTCTAGAAAGCACACGTCCCTCCCTATCCCAGCCCACACAAAAGGCAGGCCAATCAATGACAGCATGAAACACAAGAACAGGTAAAGGAAAATCTGGCTGTCTTGGGGCCTTGTAGCATGGCCTCAGGGCACATCGCCTAGGAACAGATTCTAGCTCTTGCCACCTCCCTTACTCTCAGGTTGTCTTAGTCATCTCAGGCTGCTATAGCGGAATACCAGAGACTGCATGGCTTAACCAACAAATCCTGATTTCTCAGAGTGCTGGAGGCTGGGAGTCTAAGATCAACTCTGCACTGGTGGAGTTAGTGCCTGGTGAGCACCCTCTTCCTGGTTCATGGCCATCTTCTTGCTGTGTCCTCACATGGGGGAAGGTGCAGGGGAGCTCTCTGGGGTCTCTTTTCTAGGGTCACTAATCCCATTCATGAGGGCTCCACCCTCATGGCCTAATCATCTCCCAGGGGCCCCATCTCCTATACCATCACATTGGGAATTAGATTTCAACATATGAATTCAGGGGGACACAAATATTCCGTTTACTGTATTGCTCAGAGCCTAACTGCCTAGTTCCCTGACCTCCTCAGTAACAATGACCTCCTTCTCACCACGTTGACAGAACCACAACCGTGGCCTCATTCTAGTCCCCAAGTGCTTCTGATTCCTCTACTCTCCAGCTGTTGTTCCCCTGCCCCGTGTCCAAAGCTCCCTCACTTACCCCCTTCTGCTCTCAGTTACCCCTTGTCTGCCCTCCACTAGCCTCTCCTAGCTTCATCTATTCCCTTGACTAATCTTACCTCCTTCTGCGAATCATTAAGTGTTCCTTACCACCATCACACCTGCCTGCACAATATAGTAACAAAGATTGCAATAACGATGGTCTCTCTGACAATGGCATGTTTTCTGCTCGAGAAGTATCTTTGGAATGAAGAATTAATATGGGACTCATAACCCGTTATGTTTACCAGCAACTCAGACCTTCAAAGTCATTTTACATCATTGTTGTTTAATCCTCCTAAGAACCTTCCAAAGAATGTGAGATTTTCCCCAGATGAAGAATTTCACTGCTTATGAAGGGAAGGTGACAATTAAGTGCAGGAGTGAGACCCAAGAACGTACTCCTATTTCTGCTCACAATATTCGCTACCATTTAGCATCCCACCGGCATGTCCAATCACATGTGAGGTATTTAATATCGTCCTGTCAATCTCACAAGGAAGCCAGCTTACAAATGAAGAACCAGGAAGCTTAGGGAAACCCAGTGACCTACCCAAAGCTGCTCAGCCAGCAAATGGCAAAACAGACACTAGAAACCAAAGTCCTCTAAGTTGGAGTCTTTCTTTGTACCAAAAATAAACAGTTTGCACTCTGTCATGTGCACTTTGCCCTGGACATTTGCATTTTAAAAGGAAAAAAGTTCATGTTCAAGATAAAGAAAATAATTTCTATTGGAAAAATTGTCTAAAAAATTGTACCAGCATGATTAAAATTTCCATGGTCCCTCAAATTATACTCTGTACTTCTAAAGTCATGCCTGTTTCTAATACCAAAAAGAAAATAGGTCAGATATTGAAGTCATTTCCCTTCTATTACATTCTCTTCTATTTTAGCCTCTTTCTACTGCAGAACACATTTAGCTCCCTCGGGTTAAAGCACAAGAAATGTGAGGTACTCTGGTATGCAAATGACAAGAGGAAAGAGCAGGAAAAAAGGAAGAATCGGCTGTGGCGGATGTTCTTGAATAACCAGGCTTTGAGGTAAATAGAGAGATTAAGCAGTGACCTAGTTTGACTTCAGAAGCAGATGGAACACTCTTAGAAACTGTGTTAGGGAGAAAATCTAGGAAAAGAGAACTAGCGTTGACTGGGAGCAGACTGGTACAGTGGTTAGAGCACATGTTCTCCATATTCCGAACCCGACTGCCGCATTCGATTCTAAACCCCACTTCCTAACTGGGTGACAAACCCCAATATGTCTCAGTTGCCTAATCTCTAGAACGGGAATGATGGTAAAAATAGTACCTACCTCAAATGGGCAGGGAGGAGTCAAGGAGTTGATGTGTGCAGCACCTTGACTAGGGCTGGATGGACATACTCAGGGCAGCGTCAGTGCTAAGATCCATCCCTGGTGAACATTCATCTTGGGGTGGATGAATGAGGCTGCTTTCAACTGTAAGGCTCAGAGCCTCCCTCAGGTTGTAGCAAGAAAGAGGAGTTTCCCATCAAATGCACAGGAAATGAGGAAGTACAGTGCCTGGGTGTTCATCCAGATCACAGAGACTGGAATATTGTTCAGCACATGGGAAGCATTATCCAAGCCATCTGGCCACCATCATGACTGAATGGATGGTCCACCATGCTCCAGTGTCATGCTCCACCATTAGGGGTTTGGTGATTCTCTCTGCAGTTAGGTGCCTTCATACCCACTAGAAAAAGGATACCTCTGGTTCAGGGGGTCAATATGGGTCTTCACAGTTAAAGCTCTAACTTAGCCAGGGACCAAGCAGGCTCTAGCCAACCTATAAATCAGCTGCCAGTGGGACAAGGGCAACCCCTGACCAACACACTGAGGTCTGGAAAGGGACATCCTAGAGTCAGCTTTCCTAAACTGGTGTGGGTAAAATTACATTTCCAGAATCTCTCACCTGGTCTTAGTGCATCTCCATATCAATAGGTGTTTCCAAGGGGTGGAGAGAAGTAGTCTATCTCCATATCAGTAGGTGATTCCAAAGGGAATGGAGAGGGGAGTGCAGGGGGGACCAGAGAAATTTATTATTTTGGCTTCTTCCCAGCCAGGACAGGGGAGACACGGGTGAGTGGGAGTAGTCAATTTCTTGTAAGCAATAAATGGGTTTCTCCCACTTTTTCCCTTTGACTGATTTCAGCTTCAAAGGTTTATTTGCCCCAGGCTGGGAACCCATCTTCCCCTGAGAGTTACAGCAGGGACTGGAGCAGGGCAGCTACACAGAGTATGGTATAATCCTATCTAATACAAATAATTATTTCATTTGATCTTAGACAGTCCTATAAAGTGGGTATTTATTAAGTCCTAAGTTTCAAAGTGCATCCTTTGTTGGCATGGCTATTTCAAGGATTATAGTTAGCTGTAGATGCCAACGGTAAGGCCCAAGGTCAGACAACTTGTAGAATTTAAACTTGTGAAGAGTTAACATTCTCTAAGGAACGCTAATGTAGATGTTTCATTTCATTAATTGTTAAATAGGCAAAGTAATAGAAACTTTGTAGTAGTGTTTATGAGATTTTGATTTTAATTATGTGTTCTTGATTTTACTATCACCTGTCCTGAAAAAACATAAACACATATTCACTTAAGAAAGGAAGATAGGATTCAGCAAAAAGGAAAGGATTACAGCTGGGGGTTCCCCAAATTAGGTGCATCTCAAAATCACCTGTGAAGGCTGTTTTTAACTTTATGGAGGTTTAATTTCCATACCATAAATTCATTCAAGTGTACAATTCAATAATTTTTTATGATTCATATAGTTGGGTGACTACCCCCATGATCCAGTTGACACATTTCCGTCACTGTGAAATTTTCCCTCATGCCTGGAATTTAATTTTGATATTAAATCACTTTATTCTCATATTACAGAAGAAACCCCTGTCAGTGGATTTCCTTCATACTTTTACTGATACATTGATGGACTTACATACATAAGTAAATAAGAGCTCCCCATATGTTGGATTTCTTGTCTTACAGTGAATAGGATCATAGCACGTGTTCTCTCCCATGACCTGCCTTTTTCAGTTAAAAATGTGTCTCAAGATATCTTCATGCTTTTCCCATTCTCTTGTACTGTCTCCCCAGTATTCCAAAGTTTAAATATAGCATAATTAACCTGGCAGCCATTCCTCCTTTTGATGTGAATGTAGGTTGTTTCTAATTTTCTCCTTTTTATCTTAAACAAAGTGGCAAGAACACCAATGTACTTGCATCCATGCATTATTCCTAGAGGACAGACTCCTAGAGGTACAACTTCAAGTGGGATATTTTTTAAACCAGACATCATAACACCCTTCCTCTGCTTTCTTACTCAGTCCACCAAGAGACTTGATTTATTGGATCTCAGTGGCACCCAGGAATCTGTATTTTTACCAGGCACCTATCCTGGAGATGCAGATATAGCTGGCCTGGCACCAACTGCAGACATTGTTGAGGAGTCTGTCATTGTTTTAAGGCAAACATCAGTAGCTTTGCAGTCAGGGAAATGTAGGTTCAAATCCCAGCTCTAACTGCAAGTGGTATAACCTCGGACACTGTTTGTTCCTGCCCATCCACCCATTTATTCATTCTGCACTTAGTAAACAAGCACTGAGCATTTCTTACATGCCAAGCATAATTCTCAGTCAGTAGGCAAGACAGACATACAAACAAATGAATAAATACAATGAAGTGGGATGGATTCTATAAAGGAGAGGCCAGGCCCTGTGTGTTCAGAGGAGCACTTAGGGTGGGCCCTGAAATAAGGGGAGGTTCCTGCTAGGCGACCAAAGCCAAAACAAGCAGAGAAAATAAGCGATCAAAGGCATGAAGTTGTCGTGTGTCAGGATTTCATGTGTCAGGAATGTGTCATGGTACCAGGTGGGGGATGTGGTCAGCGAGGAGGCTGGAGGGGAAGACAGGATTATGGCAGACTGTAGGGGATTTGAGGGTCCTCTTGAAGGGTGTAACAAGGAGTGTTCCATGGCAGACTCATATTTTAGCAAAACCTTTCCAGCAGGTTGTGAAGGGAGGAGTAAAGGGACTTGGTCAGGGAGATCCAGGTCTCAGAGCCATCTGGTGTGGAGACTTGTCAAAAGCCCACACCAGACACCAGGATGGGAACACTTTAGAAGTCCAGAAAAGGACACTTGACTATTGTTGACTTTCCCAACTGATGAACTGATTGTTCTTGGCCTTCCTTTAATCCAGCAGCAAGCCTAGAATTGAATGGTCTTTCAGGAACCAAGCTGTGGCAACTATAAATTCCAGGTCAGAAGCCAGGTGTGATGGTTAATTTTGTGTGTCAAGTTGGTTGGACCAAGGTGTCCAGATATTTGGTCAAACATTATTCTGGATGTTTCTGTAAGGGGTTTAAGATGCGATTAACATTTAAATTGGTGGACCTGGGGTATTGCAGACTGTCCTCCCTAATGTGGGTGGGCTTCATCCAATCAGTTGAAGGTTTCAATAGGAAAAATAAAGACTGATTTTGCCTGTGCAAGAGGGCATTCCAGCAGCAGATGGCCTTTGAACTTGAACTGTAACCCTGGCTCTCCCCTGGGTCTTCAGCCTACCTGGCCCACCCTGCAGATTTTGGACTTCTATCATAATCACATGAGCCAATTCCTTGAAATCAATCAATCAATCTACCTACCTATCTATCTATGCATCCTATTGGTTGTTTCCTAGGGAACCCTGACCAATACACCAGGGAAAACAATGAGTCCTTGGAGGTTCTGTCTCAGGCATGAAGCAGCCCAAAGACCCTGGTGTGAGTGTCCTCCTCATCTAGGGAAGAACATCCAGGGCAGGGTTTTCCCTTCATGCTCAGGAACCTTTGGTTTTCCTGGAAGTCAATATAAAGGAGAAAGAGAGAGAAGCCCCAGATCAGATTCCAGCCAAGTTTGCAGGTGATAGATAAACAATCTAGGGACATAATCTATTTCTCTGCAAATAGATGTGTCCACTACAGCAGTTGTTCATAGGTGTCTTTTCTGAGCTCCCCATTTCCACCGCCTGTCTTGCTCCATGATCTGACGGAGGCCTCACTCTGCAGAGGAAGCTGCCTTGCCCATTTCAGTGATGTTTACATTTTGTTTTGTTCTGTTTCTTTTTGTTTCAGTTATTTGCAGTCACTCAAATCTCAGAAGATGGGGTCCACATTCCAAAAATTCTTCGTTTTTTTCCCCTACAATGAAAATGGTAGTTATACTAACACTATCTTTTTAATAGTACTTTACAGTTTATGTAACAGCACTAGGTTTAATCTCTTAGCCTCAGTTATGAAATCTGTAAGTTGGGAATAATGCTATAAGATACTATAAGATATTACTATACATAGTGCCTCATAGATTGTTATAAGGATTAAATGAGAACCAGTGCTTGGCAGAGTATCTGGCACTTACTAAATACTCAGTCTTTTCCCTACATTATCTCATGATTATTGGAATGAGTCTCTAAGGAGACAGGATGTGATTAACCCTGTTTTATAAATGAGGAAGATAAAGCTCAGAGCTTAAGTTCCTTACTCAGAGTCACACAGCCAATGAGTAGAAAAGCCAGAAATTGAATGCAGACCTTCTGACTCCAATGTTCTTAGGACTATACACACTCAACTTATAAGGCTCAACATTGACATTGAGAAAATACAAGCGCACATAAAAGTCTCTGCAGATTGATGAGCAAAAGTTGTGTATTGCAACAGTTCCCAGATCATGCCAGATGAATAATTAGTGTTGAACGATAAGTGACAAAGGAAAAGCTCAACCAATAGTTCTTGGTCCCATTAAATGTCTCTGGGAAGTCTTCAGCAGATCAGCAATTCCTCAAATGCCCTCGCAATGTGAAGGTCCCTTTGCTGTCCCTTGAGGAGCAATCAGGGTCCCTCCAGAAAGTACGGAGCTGCACACTCTTTTCTTTGATGAAACTCTTAGCTATTTTCTTGCTGCCCTTGCCTCCAACACCATTACCATGGCTCCAGCCTCCATCCTTCTTCTTCTTCATTTCTTTTGGCATTGGAGTTATTTTCCTGAAACTCAAATCTTATAATCATCACCTGTTTATCAACAAATTAAGCCCCCTCCCAATACTCCTGTGTTTAAGTCCAACTCTCCTTATAAGGCCAATAAGGCCATCCTTCATCCATTCAATCTACAAATATTTGCTCAGCCCTACAACATGCTGGACAGAGTTCTACATGCTGAGAAAATCAAGGTCACTGCTTTCACGGAGCTTACATTCCAGCAGGGAAGATGGATCACAACCAGGTACATGTAAATAAACCAGGCATTTTCATAGTACAATCTCATGCTAACTAACTTCTCCTCCCACCACTTCTGCCCTATATGCTGTTTACCTGGACCTCATTTCTCTAAACCCCAGGATATCACACTTCTTCCCTATCTTTGTGTCTTTGTTCTTGTTTATTCCTCTCTGTCTACAATGTCTGTAACTCATCTCTACTTTGCAAACCACATTTATCTTTTAAGGTATAGTCCTTAAAAACTTCACATAGGGAAGTTCTATCACCTCCTATATGAATTTTCCTTCTTAACTCAATGCAGTTATGTCCTCATGTATGACCCATTATATTTTAGGTTTATGTTACAGTCATTTTTTTAGTAGAGTGGCTAGAAAGGGGGTGCTGTACAATAACTTCAAAAAATGTCCCCAATGTTTTTACCCCCTTAATGCCCCCCATCCAAACTTTACAATATGACTTAGTAGCCCCTCCCATCAAGATGTAGAGTCTATTTCCCTGCACAGTGAATCTGAAGACTTGTACTTGCTTTGCTCAGAGTGTGGCAGAAGACATGGAATTCTTGTTCACTTCTGTTCTCTTGGACCCCTACATCTGCCATGAGAATAAGCATGGGCTAGCCAGCTGGCAGATGAGAGACCCTGTGAAGCAGAGTCACATTAGTCCAGTTGTCCCAACAAAAGCCCAAGATGGAACCAGCCAAGCTGCTTAGCTAATCCATGAATTCATGGGTAGAATTAAATGTCTACTGCTTTCTGCCCCTAAAGTTTTGTGATCGTTTGTTATGCAGCATTATTGTGGCCCTAGATCACTGATACAAACACTCTAGGGAACCATCAAATCTTACTATTTTTTGCATCTACCACATTATTGGCCTTATTTCAGGAATTCATTAAGCTATTCAATTATCCATTTATCTACTTTTCAAGCAATTTTGCCTACTATGTACCAGGTGCTGTGCTAAATATATAGGCTTAAAGATTAATATGATGTATTTTCTGTCCTATCAATAAGTGTCAATGAGACAATTGCTATGTCTCTTTTCTCCTTCAATATCTGTAGAGATAGAACTTCCCTAAATGCTCCATATCACCAAGTCTTACATTTAACCTCTCAGTGGATTAAGAAGTTATTTTTTTCTGTCCAGCTACAAACCCTCCAATTTTAATTTGCACCCCTCCCTTCTTACTCAGCTGCCCATGAACCTGGGAATAAAGCTCAGCATCCTCCTCATAAAAACCCTGCATAAACTTAAATTCAGTCATTAAGTTAAGGAAACAGTTAAGCTACTTTCATGTGCTGAAGATTTTATTTTAGGATATCTCTGTGGGAAGGGATGTGTGGGATTAATTGAGCTTTCTGGATATCTGCACATGAGCATTGGAGTTTTATATATAGAATGGGAACACCTGATCACAGCACCTGCAAAGAGAAATTACTCATTTAACCTCCTGAATACCAATCAGAGAAAGAAGAGTGCTGAGGATAGAGGGCCCTGTGACTGGGGGGTCAGATCCCTGAGTTAAGGTGCAGGAGGGGACCTTGCAAAGATCCCATTTGGGTCCTCTATCCCTGCAGCACCCCCACTTCCTCCTCATGGTCACTCATGTCCTGCTTAAGACCCACTCTCAGGCCAGATTCTAATTACTCACTAATGCATGTGCCTGTGCTCCAACTACTGCAGATACTATCTTCTATAATACTTAAGGGACTGGTTTTCCAGATTTTTTCAAATAATAGAAAGGAAAATCTATCTTTTTCACTTTTTCCACCATCATGGAACTTAGAAAATCATCACCCCTGCAGAGCTTTAATAAATATTCCCTTTTCTTTTTCTGTGTTTTAAAAAATACATTTAGCCCTATTCCTGTCCCTATTCTAACTCACAGCATCAGAGAGGGCTTCCCTGACAAGCCTCTATAGACTTACATGCACACCCCTTGCTCCTGATCCTGTCTTGCTCTTCTGTTCTTCATGCTTTTTAGCATCAATTGAATCTATTTGTGTAGGCTTTTAAAAATCTGTTTTCCCCACAAGAGCTGGGCATTTGTTTCGGCTAAATTTTTTCATGTTTTATTAAAGTGTAATTTATATACAACAAAATTTATCTTTTTTAGTATAGAGTTCTATGAATTTTTCGAAATACATAGTCAGGTAACCACCGCCACAATTAGGTTATATAATATTTCCATCACCCCCCCCCCAAAAAAAACTCCCTGAGCCCCTTTGTAGCCAGTCCCTCCCCTACATGCAGTCCCTGGCAGCCAGTGATCTGTTTTCTGCATCTCTATCTTTACCTTTTCCAGCATATCGTAAATATGGACTCATATAGTCTATAGCCTTTATGGCTTCTTTCACTTAACAAAATACATTTGAGATTCATCCATGTTATTGCATGTATACGCATTTTCTTTTTTAATGCTTAGGAGTATAACATCGTGTGGATCATACCAGTTTGTTTATTCATTCATCAGGACGTTTGGGTTGTTTTCAGGGTTTGGGCCAAGACAAATGAAATTGTTACAAATGTTTGCATACACATTGTTTTGTAAACAGAAGTTTTCATTTCTCTTAGATAAATATGCTAAGTCATACATAAAGTATATGTTTAATTATATGAGAAAGTGCCAAATTGTTTTTCAGAATTTCTGGACAATTTTATACTCTCAACAGCAGTCTATGAGAGCTCCAATGGCTCCACATCCTTGCCGGCACTGGGTATTATCAGCTGTCAGTTGTCAGTGTTTGTTTTGTTTTGTTTTGTTTTATTTGTCATGCCAACAGGCAAGTGGTAGTATCTTGTGGTTCTGTTTCCATTTTCCCAGTGACAAATTATGCTGAGCCTCTTTTGATGAACATATTCGCCATGCATTTATGTTCTTTGGTGAGATATTGGTTTAAATTCCTTGCTGATTTTTTGTTGGGTTGTTTATTGCCTTATTATCATGAATTTTGGGAGTTTTTTATATGCTCTGGACACAAGTCTTTTATCAGATTTGTGATCTACAAATATTTCTCTTATCTGTGTTTGGTCTCTCAATAACGTCTGTCAAGGAGCAGAAGTTCTTAATTTTGATGAAATCCAACTTACCAATATTTCAATGGATTGTTTTGATCTTGTATCTAAGAAATCTTTGTTTAGCCTAAGATTAATTACAAAGATTTTCTACCATATATTTTTTTAAAGTTTATATTTTTAGGATTTTTATTGTATGAGTATGATCCATTTTGGGTTAAATATTGTATATGGTACAAGATATGGATCGGAGTCCATTGTGCGGACTCCAGTTGTTCCAGTACCAGTTGTGACTGGGATTTCTTACTATTTTTTGCTGTATCCTACTGCTTAGAATTATGTCTGGCATATAGTAGGTGAAATAAATATTTCAAAATAAATATTTGACAAATAAATGAACCTAATTAATTTTATCTTTAGCATACACTTAAATTTTTAACTCATCTAGAATGTGTTATGGTATGTTGTGAAAACTATGAACTTAAATTTATTTCTGTTATACCAGTTTCAAGTACTAAAGTAGACCAAATATTCCTTCCTTGAAATAGGAATTAATTTAATAATTAGATTAATCTAATTAGTTAATTAATCTAATCATATAATAATTCACCATATATTTAATTCACCAAACCTTGAACAAGTCACTGAGTTAGACACTAGGACAGGAATTCTTATGTCAGTTTGGTGACATCTATGGATTGCTTTCTTAGAATAATGTATTTAAATGAATGAAACAAAAATATAAGATTACAGGGAAAACCAATTATATTGAAGTAGTTTTCCAAACACTTTTTAAAAATTGTGACACAGTAATATGTGTTTCTTTAAACATCATAACACAGTCTAGCAGCAAGTCTAATAACTACCATAGTTTCAGAGCTGTGATAAGCCTAAGATATTTTGAGTTGTCTGCAATAACCTGTAATGTGATATAAAAACATCTGGGATTTCTATTGGTGGCAAAGAAACAGGTGTTATGATTCTGTCATGACTGTTGTCTACATCCATGATTGAAGGACATGCTAAATTTCTGTTAGCATTTAGTATAAATAAAGATGTATCTATTCAAATTCCCAGATGCATGAATTTCAACACCAGTTAAGAACTCCTTAGCAGGAGAGATAGACAGATGAAAACAATGTGGTCCCTGCTCCCAAAGAATTCACGTTCCAGTAAGAGGCAAGGTACACATGAACAAGAGATTCTATGAGATGCCCGATTTCATTGAACTGGCTGAGAGAGTATATAAAAAGATAAGTCAGCCCTGGAGGGACACACTGAGTCACATGGGCATATAAGGATGGACAACCAGATCTATATAGTAGAGAGTGGGAGGAAGGAGAAGAAAGGAAAAGAAGAGAACCTCAATGACCAGTCTAATCTCTCCCCCTACCTTTACCACTGGATAAGCAGAGTAGCTTTGTTTTAAAAAGCTTGGCCATTGCTAAAAATAGAAACACTGGAAAAGAAGGTACTGGTGTCTGGGGTAGGTGGTGGACATGACAAATAAGTTCCTTTCCAGGCCACAGAAAAGTCTTTTTTTCTTCGTAAAGGATGAAATGATACCCTGGAGTTATGGGCTGATATCATGGGACTTAGGCTTGTGAGGAAGGCCACATGAGGTTATGGGGGAAATAGGGCTTTTTATCAGACAGATCTGAACCTGAGCTGGTCCCTTGGCTTTATAATTTGGATAGGCGACATAAGCTGAGTTAGTCTTTGCTAAGGAGGATGGCTTTTATGCCACTGCATTAATTTCCATGGAGGAGAGTGACGGGGGAGGAGAGTGACAGGCTGGCGTAAGGATAATACAGAGAGAAGCCTTCAAAGTTCAAGAAAATCTGAGAGTGGATAGTGACCAACCCTTGGGAGGCTTCAACAGGGACTGGGCACGCGCAGTTCTGTTCCTTGCGGCTCTCTCAGCCTCTTTGGAATAAGGGATAAACAGCCATATACACACATTCTCCTTTCTCCATGTGGCTAGCTATCTGGGACAGGCCTTGATCCTGGCATTGGGGAAGCAAAGGGAGGAAGTGTGCAGTTGTTTATATGCTCTGCCTGGTGTGTGTGTCTGTCAGTCAAAGCGCATTCAGGGGACAGAAATCACACCAGTTATTTGAGAAGAGGGAATTTAATATAAAGAATTGTTAACTAGTTATAAAGTTGTTACCTAGGAAACTGAAGGATAAAAGAGAGCTCAAGAGTATCACACACAGAGTAAGTGCTGAAGCAGCTGCCACTCGGAGAACAGGAGGAAGACACTGGATTAATCACTCAGGAGCTAGGAGGAGGAGTCATGAAGCTAGGACCATGACCTCTGGGAAGGGGATCTGCTAGACTCCTGGTGCTGGGGTGGGGAAACCCTCGGCGTGTGCAGTACGGTGCTATAGGAAGTCCTCTGCCATGCTGTGAGGTACACAGGAACTGCTAGGAAGACAGAAAGCCATTTGATAGGTGCCTCCTTTTCCTTCTAGCCTCCTATTCTCTCTCTAGTGCCCCCTATTGGCAGATCCTAATAAGGAGGCACTGACAAAGCTAAGCCTGGCTGCAGCATCGCAGAGCTGAACATAAAAGGGTGGATTTGGAGCCAAGAGACAATAGCCTAATAACTGGTGCAAGATGTATGTGTATTGAGTGTCTGTGCATAGTGTGTGTGTGTGTGTGTGTGTGTGTATGTGTGTATGAGAGAGAAAGAAAGAAAGAAAGAAAGCACAGTGAGTGGTAGGAAGTTTGCCTCTAGCTCTAGTCCAGTTCTAGCATTATTAAGGCATTTGATTCCTATGTGACTTCTGTGTTTATTTCTCAGTTGGTTGAAAACTTGAAAGGAAGAATAGTATGACTCATTACTCCCATCACAAACTCCAAGTGGGTCCTGTCCTAAGAGAATGTTGGGTCAAAATCAAGATAGAGCCACTGATGGGCAGCATGATGGTTTCTCGGTTCAGTAACCACTGCTTCCTAGAAAGAACTTAATTTCTCTGAGCCGGTTTCATTCATCTGTGAAAAGAGAGTGGGACTATCTTGTTTAAGAGTTGTGAGTTTCCAACAACACAAAGAAATAAAAGACATTCAGATTGGTAAGGAAGAAGCTGAACTATCACTCTTTGCAGATGACATGATATTGTACATAAAAAACCCTAAAGAATCCACCCCAAAACTACTAGAACAAATAACTGAATTCAGCAAAGTTGCAGGATACAAAATTAATACACAGAAATCTGTTGCATTCCTACATACTAACAATGAACTAACAGAAAGAGAAATCAGAAAAACAATTCCAATCACAATTGCATCAAAAAGAATAAAAATCCTAGGAATAAATCTAACCAAGGAGGTGAAAGACCTACACCCTGAAAACTATAAGACACTCACGAGAGAAATTAAAGAAGACACCAATAAATGGAACATCCCATTCTTATGGATAGGAAGAATTAATATTGTCAAAATGGCCACCTTGCCTAAAAAACCTGCTAATTCAGTGCAATCCCTATCAAAATACCAATAGCGTTCTTGAATGACTAGAAAAAATAGTTCTAAAATTCATATGGAACCACAAAAGATCCCAAATAGCCAAAGCAATCCTGAGAAGGAAGAATAAAGCAGGGGGATTATGCTCCCTGACGCTAAGCTCTACTACAAAGCCACAGTAATCAAGACAATTTGGTACTGGCAAAAGAAAAGACCCATAAATAATTGGAACAGACTAGAGAGTCCAGATATAAATCCAAACCTATATGGTCAATTAATATATGATAAAGGAGCTATGGATATACAATGGAGAAACGACAGCTTCTTCAACAACTAATGTTGGCAAAAGAGGACAGCTACATGCAACAGAATGAAACTAGATTATTGTCTAACTCCGTACACAAAAGTTAACTTGAAATGGATCAAAGACCTGAATGTAAGTCATGAAACCATAAAACTCTTAGAAGAAAACATAGGCAAAACTCTCTTGAATGTAAACATGAGCAACTTTTTCCTGAAGACATCTTCTTGGGCAAGTGAAACAAAGGCAAAAATGAACAAATGGGACTACATCAAACTAAAAAGCTTCTGTACAGCAAAGACACCACAGTAGAACAAAAAGGCATTCTACAATATGGGAGAATATATTCATAAATGATATATCTGACAAGGGGTTAACATCCAAAATATATAAAGAACTCACACCCCTCAACACCCAAAAAGCAAATAACCCAATTAAAAAATGGGCAGAGGATCTGAAGAGACAATTCTCCAAAGAAGAAATTCACATGGCCAACAGGCAGATGAAAAGATCCTCCACATAGCTAATTATCAGGGTAATGCAAATTAAAACCACAATGAGATATCACCTCACACCAGTTAGGATGGCCAACACACAAAAGACAAGGAACAACATGTGCTGGCAAGGATGTAGAGAAAGGGAAACCCTCCTACACTGCTGGTGGGAATGTAAGTTAGT
The DNA here is from genome assembly GCA_032199065.1 of Smutsia gigantea. Classification (NCBI taxonomy): domain Eukaryota; kingdom Metazoa; phylum Chordata; class Mammalia; order Pholidota; family Manidae; genus Smutsia; species Smutsia gigantea. The sequence continues at coordinate 111,213 of JAVSCE010007344.1, read as the reverse complement.
TCAACCATTGCGGAAGGCAATATGGAGATTCCTCAAAAAACTGAAAATAGAAATACCATTTGACCCAGGGATCCCACTCCTAAGAATTTACCCAAAGAAAAGAAGATCCCTGATTCAAAAAAACATATGCACCCCTATGTTTATTGCAGCACTATTTACAATAGCCAAGACATGGAAGCAACCTAAGTGTCCACCAGTAGATGAATGGATAAAGAAGATGTGGTACATATACACAATGGAATATTATTCAGCCATAAGAAGAAAATAAATCCTACCATTTGCAACAACATGGGTGGAGCTAGAGGGTATCATGCTGCTCAGTGAAATAAGCCAGGTGGAGAAAGACAAGTACCAAATGATTTCCCTCATTTGTGGAGTATAACAATGAAGCAAAACTGAAGGAACAAAACAGCATCAGACTTACAAATTCCAAGAAGGGACTAGCTGTTACCAAGGGGAAGGGGATGGGGAGGGAGGGAGACAGGGATTAATGTGCATTATGATTAACACACATAATGTGGGGGGGGTTGGTCACAGGGAAGGCAGTATAGCACAGAGAAGACAAGTAGTGACTCTATAGCATCTTGCTACGCTGATGGACACTGACTGCAATGGGGTGGGGGGAGGGACTCAGTAATATGGGTGAGTGTGGTAACCACAATGTTGCTCATGTGAAACCTTCATAAGATTGTACAGCAATGATACCTTACTAATAATAAAAAAAAGAGTTGTGAGGTTCAGTGAAGGAACACAGGCACAATCTGTAGTACAGGGATTGATGTATGGTGGGAGCTCAAGGACCAGTAGCTACACTCATGACTAGACACTTGACATAGAATCCAGGAAATGCAGAGCTGCAATTGGGCTTTGACATTTTGATGTTTAGAGTTTGGGAGAAAGAAAAATAGAGAATAGAGGTCCTTGTACTCCACTTTCTACTCCATTTCCCATTTGTAGAACCAAACCTGGTCTTTGGAAAGAAAGATTTAAGAGACCTCACCCAGGGTTCTCCAACCCCTGATATCTCATTGCAGTGGGAGGTTCCAGGCCTATCAGATTCATCCAAGTACACATAACATTTTCATCTCATAAGATGTGAGAGAGAGTCATGATTTGCCTTAGATTACAGAGCTTGAGTTTATGGAAATGCATCCCTCTTTGCACATATTGACCAGTAGCATGAAAGAGGATGTAAGTCTGGGCAAACTATATTCCTTGAATAGTTATTATGGACTCAGAATCTCTGGGTTCTTCAGGTTCCAATTTGTGTTCCCTGAAAAAAAGCCAAACCATGAGCTGGGAGAACACAAATTCTCAGCTCAGATGTGTGTTAGGATCACCTAGAAAGCTTTTTAAAAATACCCACTTCTGAGCTCCAGCCTAGATCACCTGAAATAAAACATTTAGGAAACAGGGTTCTGGCATTGCTAGTCATTAAAGTTTCCCAGATGATTCTAACGGAGAGCCAGAATGAGAGCCATTTGAGTAGAACAGTCATTCTCAAAGTGTGGTTTCCTGACAAGCAACATTGACATCACCTGGGAATTATGTAAGATGCAAATTCTCAGGCTCCACTCCCAACCTTCTGAATCCAAACCTGCAGGGATGGGCCTAGCAGTCTGTGTTTCAACAGGACTTCCAAGTGATTCTGATACACGCTCAAGTTTGAGAACTCTGGCTTCCCCAGTGATTTGATAAGAGAGTGTGTATATATAGAAGGGTGTTCAGAGACCACAGACTTCCACCTCCCCTCAATGCACCACACTGTCACATCTCTGGGCCTTTAGGCGCTCCTATTTCTCCTATTATTACCTAGAAAACTTCATGCATTTAAAAGACACAAGTACCCATTGTCTAGCTAGGGAAATCAAGGACAATTCTCTGCCCTACAGTGCCGCCTCAGGCTAAGCCCATCACTGCCTTTGTACATAACCTAAATGCAGCAAACATCCTACTTTATTTACCCATCCGCCTTGAGTCTCAGACCACAAAACCTGACGCTCTCAAAGGCAGAGATAATCCCTTACACATCTTTGGTGTCCAAGCCTCCAGTAAGGCTCTGGCAATAAAATAAAAGTGGCAATAAAACAAAAAAATAAATAAATGAGGAAATAAATGAATTATGAATAAATTCCTCTGAATAAGAACTATTTTATTCATAACTGTTTATTGACCACCTATTCACAGAGGAACATTTTAATAATGTTAACCTTATATAAATGACCTGTTTAAACTTCCCAGTGATATGAGCTATTTTTATCCCATTTTTACAAAGGAAAAAGACAAACACTTATGCAAGTTACCAAGGTCCCCATGATAGGTAAGTGACAGAGCTGGGGGTTTGAAGCAAGCATCTCTACACTCCATTTTCACGTCTGCAGTGTACTGCTGGAATACGGGGCATTAGAAGAATCACCTTCTAATCCTGGCTGAGCAATCACTCTCATGGGGATCCTGGACATGTCATTTCTCTGAGTCTCAGTTTTGCCATTTGCTAAATGAATTTGTCTGGTGACACCAGCGGCTTTAACCATGTGCCCCACTTTCCTGGAAGCGGTAGAATTACTAGTAGAAAGCAATAGTTCCATCTGTATACCAAGCATTGACTGGGGACTTAGCAAGGCTGTTTTTAAATGTACATAGAGACTGTTGTGAATCATTCATTCCTCAACAAACATTTGGTGAGAGCCTACGGTAGCCCATAGCCCCTGCTAAGTGCTCCGAGCACAGAGGACAGTAACCCAGTCACCAGCCCTTTTTTTCAGTGTGTTACCAGGGAGAGCAGGAGACAATATGAATACATGCATAAACGTAGAAATAAAAATTGCTAGAAATGCTATGAAGAAAGCCATCTCTCTGTGAGTGAGACTAAGGCATGGGGAGCCTATTTTATTAGACTGGTGGTCAGGAAAGGCCCCTCTGAGGTAGTAATGATTAAACTGAGACCTGAGAGAGAAAAAGGAGCCAGCCAGCTGTGTGGGAGAAGTCTTCACAGCAGGGAAAGCAGTGAAAATGCCCCAAGGCTATTGAATTTAAACATGTTTATTCCTAAATACTAAAAATAAAACTACTACTGCTGGAGGGCCAGGATAATTTTTGTAGATTGAAAAAAAAGCCCATACTATGTTTTTCCAGGTAAGTAAGTAATGCCAGTTCCTGTAATAAACACACCCCATCTCAATGACTTAATGCTGAGTGTATCCCTCACTTCAATCACGGTCCAATGTGAGTGGATGGGGGGCATCTGCTCCAAGCAGTGATACAGGACCCAGGCCCCTTCCAAGGTGCAGCTTCACCATATTTCAGGGCACAGCCACTTTTCACTGCCTCATCCTGGACGTGATACATATTTCCTCCACTTATACTGAATTGGCCAGAAACAGCCACTTGGTCCCACTCCAAAGCAAAACACCCAGAAAATGGAATCTAGCACATTATCAGAAATGTCTGTCTCAATATGTGACCTGACAATTTGCAAGAGAAATACAAGTGATCATTAAGTATGTTTACCAAGATTATAAATCAGGGAAATGTGTATTAAAAGTAACATAACTTGTCTCATTTATCAAGTTAACCATTTTTTTCATATTGAAAATCATGAATATATGGAAGTGAAATGTCAAATGTCCATTAATGATAGATGTTTTAAAAGATTGTGGCACAACTATTCTGTAGAATACTATGCAACTGTTCAAAAGAACCATCTCTACATATTGTCGTAGAAAGATGTCTGAGATATGTTGTTAAGGGCAAAACAAAGAAAGCCAGCAATAAAGCACATCATTTGGAATGGCAGACCACTGGAAAAACTGCAATATCCAATAGTAACCTATCAGTGGATGCAAATACTGCTCTAGGATTTAATAATGTTATAACAGAATTTCTAGTGATGCATAGTTTCCATTAATGGAGTAGATTTTAAAATAACATCTCACTTTTGCTTAAATATAGTTGTATAAAGTATACATCATAAATCACATTTAACATATCTAATGGAATGCACATATATGTGTGTGTATGGCATACACACACATACATACTATGCTGTACACTGCATAAACAAACCCATGTCAAACAGACTGAGCAGTGACCACATATGGAGATATAGGTAACAGACTTGGTAACAACTACTTCACCCAAAACCACACTTTTCCTAAAGACTAGTTCTTTAAATGTCTACAAGTAGTTTGCTAAAACTGTCCCTCTCTCAGCTGCTTCTCATTATTTATAAGATGTTGTCATTTTGATAAACCCTAAATAAATACCCAAAAGTAAGTCGGAATTGCTCTTAGGTCAGGAATGCCCTTTTGTTAAGAATACCTAAATGCCAAAAAAGATAGAAGGACAAAGAGTAAGATTCAAAAAGATGCAAAAAATACTGAATTTTGACAAATACGTGAATTGGCAAATGACTCATGGACAGACTTTTTGTAAACAAACCAGATTTTGGCAAAATGAAGTTGTTTGTTTTTAAATAATAAAAGTATATTCTCATAGTCATTAAAAGTGGGCAAATCTGGACTCTAAGATCCATTCCAACTACGACCTCCTTTTTAAAATTCACCAAGCATGCTCCATCTAGTACCTACAGGGTGTTAACGGTGAGGTCAGTGTCATCTGAGTATACCCTTATTGCCATGAGCCTAACGTGAACACTACTACACAGTGGCAATACCCTGCCCCAGTGCTACTGAAGTCCTGAGCTGGTGGCTGGCCCTGGGGAGCGCTAAGTCTGCCCAGAGCATCCATTTGCTTGACAGCATGCTGACTTCTACAGCTTCTACTAGGAATCTGGGAGTCATTATACACTCCTCATTAGCATTGAAAAACCATCTGGTGGTCATTAGAAAGCAAACATTACATATAATACATTAGGCCTTAGAAACAATTTAATTAACATCAAGGTCTAGTCAAAAATCCTCCAAATAAGGGGGATTCCCAGATAAGGGGCAACTTTGCTTTTCTCTTTAGCCCTTGAACAGATGAAGAATTCTGTCAGGCTGCAGTCCTGCCAGCTCCAGGCAATGCCTCCTGCAGATTCAGTGACCTCAATTCAGAGGTCATTAAGCAAATGGCCATTTCTTTTAGGGTTCCGTGAAGTTGAATTTTTCAAATTCTTGATAGTTGTGTGACTATCAAATCCTGAGTGAAACAATGTCATTTCCCAGATTCCCTGAAAATGCCACAGTGGGGACACAATTGCTCATTTCCCCCCCGCTGGCACACACGCTGGCCTAAACTCTGGGATTAGGGTATTGCATTGGAAAGAACTTTAAATTAGGAATTAGTACATTGTATCCATCTTAGCACAACTTGTTCTCTGTGTGATCTTAAGCAAGTTGCTTAATTTCTCAGAGTCTTTCTCCTCCTCTGGCAAATAGGCCGCCTCTTGTGTCCTGGGGGCTTTGTGGATTCTCCCTGACCCAAATCATCAAGCCAATATAGGATATATTAAGGGCCAGTTTGGAATTAGAGAGTCATCGTAGTCCAGGCTTCACTTACCTTCCATAAAGCAGCATATTGGTGCCAAAGTGAGGACTGGTCTTGATAAACCAGTTTGTACCCAGTATTTTCGATGACACAGTCCGGAGAGCATTTCCCAGCCCCCATTTTTCAGAATATTTGCGTGAAATTAACTCAGTCCATCTCAGACCTGTGTGCTCTCTGCCCTTTAGACTGTGGTCATGTTTGCCAGGGATTTCTTTCTGGGTGGAACTGAGTGTGAGGACACAGCCCAGACTCAAGGCTAGACTCAAGGACCCCCATCCCCAGCTGGCCATCGGATCCCTTCCTGGCCCGATACAAAGGTCATTAGTTCATTGGACTTTAGTTCCTGTGGTTCTTGCTGGTCCTCAGGCATGAATCCTGGCCCCTCTTAAGGAATTTACTCTCTTTCCTAAATATTCTAAAGGGATCTGCTGAGCACATACTTTGTGCTGGGTACCCTGCTGGTATTGAGAATGTGGAGGCTTAGGGCTCAGTTCTTTTCCTGGGGGATTTCATAGGGCAGTGGGGGAAACAAACTGGAAATCACAATCCCTTGCAATAACTGCGAGACTGAGAAAGCAGAGTGTGCTCCTCTGCCTCACCGCTCAGCATGGTGTCCTGGCACCTGCAGAACCAGCAGTCGCAGCATCGCCCAGAGCTTGTTAGAAATGCAGGTGCTCGCGCCTCACCCGATCTTCTGAATCAGAGTGTATGTCAACAGGTCCCACGTGACTCCTTTCCACATTCAAGTTTGAGGGGCACTAGGATGGAAGACTGAAGTAGGTTAACCAGCCCTCTCAATTTATGTAAAACTAAGAGGTTTCCTGGGGTGTGGGACATACAGAGCTAATATGAGGACAGCCTCAGGCATACCAGAGCAGTGAGTCATCCTAAATAGAGGGCCCCTGGCTTATGACTCTCGCAGGATAAGGAGCAAGTCTCAGGAACTCATAGAGCCTGAGATGACCACAGAAGAACTAGCCAGATGGAGAAGGCTGATGAGGCAGCCAGCCTAAAGGGAACAAACGGGTCTGGTGTAGGTTTACAACCTCATTCCCAGAGGTCTAGCTTAGTATGATAATGCTGCAGTGGCTGCCAGGGGGATGGGTGAGTGGGACCAGACGACACGACTCAAACCCTTCTACTCACACTTCAGTGAGAGTACTGTATTTTTAGTAATGAATTTGTATGTTGGGGACTCTACTAAATTCTCCCAAAGTATTATATTGCTAAAAGAAAAACAGTTTGAAAACCTCTGCTATAGGGAGAAAAGTAAGGCTTTATAGCCTGGAAGCTAGATTGAAATGCTGGCTCTTTAGTTTGGTGGCTGTGTGATCATGAACAAGCCACACAAATCCTCTGAGCCTCAGTTCCTCATCTGTAATGTGGGTCATGTCAGAGGTCTCCACGATCACCTTGAGGTTGGATGTTCACTAGAAGTACTCAGGACACAGAAAATCTATTATACATCTGGCTATGGTGAATTACAGTGAAAGGATAGAAATTAAAATCACCAAAGAAAAAAGGTTCTTCGGGTGGAGTTCAGCAGAGACAAATGCAAGTTTGCCCTGTTTCTGTGGACTCACACAGGCAGCAGTTAAATCACCCAGTAATGATGTGTGACAAGTAAAAAATACTGTTAACCAGAGCAACTCACCTGAGCTCGGATGTCCACAGTTTTTTCTGGGGGTCAGTCGTTCAGGCTAACATTGATCAAGGAGTGCCCATCTGACTGACCCTAACTACTCAGTCCTCAGGCCCCCAGACGTTGAACTGATACGGGATAGGTGGCAGAGGAACAAAAAGAGGCATTCACCACAAATCATGTCATTAGCATGAGCTACCTAAGCTATGTGATATGGGCCAAGGCCCAAGTATAAAAAAACACTCTTACTAGGCAGGATATTCCAAAGGTTCAGAGATTATCTCCCAGGAGCTGGGCATGGGCGGTCGTTTCTGTGGAATGTGCAGGGTTTGAATACTCTGTGTCTGTTGAGTTACCCCTTTACTACATATGGGGATGATAACCAGTACCTTGCAAGAGACAGATACTTGTATTCTGACACATAATGAGCAATGGATACAAGGAAGATTTTATATCCCCTAAATAAAGAATATCTGTGCTCAAGCCTTTCCTCTATAACTCCACAGCTTTATATATTTTTTCCTTTTCCTAGGCTTTCTCCACCCAGCTCTTTCCCACCAGTAAATGCTCTATTTAAAGTCGTGCCTCCAAGAAGCCTTCCCCACCAACCAAATCCACAGTGATCTTTCTGGCTCATTCTGGCAGCTACTCATAAGCAACCTCTCATGGTTACCTTTTTTTTTTAAAGGAAATATGATATTATTTTTGTAAAAATAATATATTCTTACTGTGAATTAAAGCAGAGAAGTGCACACACAAAATTAAAATATTGCCCCAAATTATATGGTCCCAAATTAACTATCAATATTTTTAGGTAAATATTGACTCATATGCTTTTCTCTATATAAATATAGACAATAAATTGGCAGATGTCTTCCTAAAAATAGAATCATGCTATAAGAATAAGCACTATTTTTTTCATTAGAAGTGCTTGATTTTATTTAAATTCACCAAAACAAAGAAATTAAAATGAAATGGAAGGAATTGCTAACTTGAAATGAATCTTTACCACATAGATATTTTTACATATGCTGATGTTAAGAAATAAAATTAGGAAGTTCATAATGAGAGGCTTTAGGTGTTTTTGAACTACAGGTTTTAGTTTTAGGCAGCATTGATTGACCCCTGTAAACAATGAAACCATTAGCACTCTCACGCCTCCTCCCACTCTCTCCCACCACTGCCTGAGTTTTGTTAGAGCCTCATTTTTACACTGTCAAGGTTTGTAGTATTTGCATTTTGCTTTGTAAGAATCATTCCCATCATTATTTAGTATCAGGTCTATATATATAAATGGACTCAAAGCTCACGTTTACCACATCCTCCATTCTTGAGTTCTATGCTTTACTTCATCCCTTAAGTGACCTGATTTCATTTTCAAGTAATCTTTTTTCCAGAAAGAGCTCACGGGTACAGTATTTCTTGGGTTATGTGGGTTACTTACGAGTATCTGCCTGTTCCCCTGTTGTCGAACAACATCTTGGTTACATCTGGTATTCTTGAATCACACTTTCCTCCAGAAAAATGAAGACATTGGTCTATTACTTTCGACTATTGAATAATGCTGTCGTCAGCCTTCTGTCTCCTTCCTCTGTGACTTACTTATTCTTCCTGGATGCCTAAAAAGCTCATTCTTTATCCTTAAACTTCAGCAACTGAACCAGGATAGGTCTCTGCATTTCCCGCTCTTTCTACTTAGGTGCTCGGAACCAAGTTTTCTTGAATCAGAGCAAGTTCTCTTAATCTGCAGAGTCATGGATTTTTTTATCTCATTATATCTCTGAATAATTTTTCTCTTCTATTTGTTGTGTGCTCCACCTCAAGGACTTCAAATATACACTGGTAAGTCACACGTTTATATCCTTAAGCAGACCTCTCCTAGTGAACCAACTGCTCCAAAATTAGACATCCAGCTGCCTCCTTGTATCTCTTCTTGAATTGAGTCAAACTTAACTCATCCAAAAGGTGCCACTGCCAGCCTTCTAACACTGCTTCTAACAGTCTTCCCAATCTTATAAATGGGAACTTTATCCTTCCAGGTGCCCTGGCCAAAAACCATGGTGTTATCCTTGGCTCTTTTCTTGCTTTCATGCCCCATATCTGATCCTTCTGCAAATTCTCTTATCTCTTCCTTCAGTAGACCCAGAATCTGACCACTTCTTACCAGCCTTCCCTTTTACCCTGGTCTAGTCCACCATCACCTCTTGCTTCAATTACTGCAGGCACCTTGGAACTGGTCTCCCTGCTTCCATGCTCATTCCGCAGTAGTTTATTTTCAACAAATCAGCCAGAGTGATCTTGCGTCTCCTCTGCTCAAGAGTCTGTGAAATACATGCCCCAATCCCCACAGTGGCCTACAAGGTGATGCAAACCAGGCTTCTGCCATTTCTCTGGTCTTATCTCCTAGCTTCCTCGGCATTGAGGACTCCATTTCAGTCTCACTGGCTGTCTTGCTGCTCCCCAAACATATCAGTCATGGTCTCACCCCAGGGCCTTTGCACCTGTGTTCCCTCTCCCTGGAGCTCTAGGCTGGCTCTCTCCCTCGTTTCAGGTCTCACCTCCAGGGCTACCCTTTCCAAGAGGCCTTCTCCCATCATCCTGTATAAAACGACAGCACCTCCACCACCATTCCTTTCACCTTGCTTTGCTTTCTCCTTAGCACCTACCACCATCTGACATATTGACTTGTTTGTTTATTGTCTTTAAACACATTGAAGACTGTTCACACAGATATGCTCCACAATATTTGTTAAATGAACATGAATGAACTAGGTTTGGCTTTTTCTGCCCTCTCTCTTAGCATCTGATTACTTTCTTTGCTCTTTTTAATCTGCCTTCATTGTGTTATTTTCACATTTTCTGTAATTAAATTTTCAGCCATGTCTGTTCCCTTCCTTATTTTTTAAGTTTTATTTTTCAGTTCTATAGTGAGAGTGTTTTATTCAACCAGTGTTCTTCCTTGAGGCTGCAATGTCCCCTTTCATCACGTTCTATTGTTTTATTATCACATCTTTGAACATTGGTTTTTATTGAATTCGTACTCTTATTAGGTTGCTCAATAACTAGAAACACAAGTGGGGAGTTGCCTTCTCTTCCTTGGGTCATGTTTTCTTCTAGATTGCGTTTTCTGTTTACATATTTTGCATTCATTTTTATTTTTATTTTTATCTGTTATTTATTTGTGTAGGTGCCACCCTCCTTTTTTTTTATTATCTGCTCTTACTCTACAGCTCTGGATAGAATTTCTCTTTGTTCTGGTATTTCACTAATGACTTTTTAGACTAGTTAATGTTTTCCTCAAAGGCATCCTTTGAGAATATCTATCCAGTGTTCCTTTTGGTGTTTCTTTTTGGGAGCCTGAGGTCTTGGATGGTGATGGGGGACAGCGAAGGGTAGAGAGAGAGAGAGAGAGAGAGAGAGAGCTCAGCTGACCGACATGCAAACCTATTAGACACAGCACCGTTAGAATTCCTAGTGGCTGCTCTCACTTCTGAGATTAAGTGCCCTCTTCTGATGTTTACTTACTTGGAGGGAGGGGAGGGAGAGCTGTTCCAGGGAGGAAGGGACATGCCTTTGCTTCACTCCTTCGATTCAGAACACATCACTCTTCCCATCTCCTGTACAGTCTCACCCTACAAGTTGTGTCCACTAATCTCCAGTGAGAGAAAGGGAAGGAGACGATTAAGTTAGCTTTTCCCCAGATGTGGATGGTGTGTGTAAGAACTCTTATATTAGATGGTAGGGCTGCCATAACAAAATACTACAGTTTAGATGGCTTAAACAACAGATATTTATTTTCTCACGTTCTGGAGGCTGCCGGTCAGGCATCAACGTGCTACAGGGCTATTGTCCTGTGAGACCTCTCTCCTTGACTTGCAGAGAGCTGCCTTCTTGCTGTGTCCTCCCATGGTCTTTTCTCTGTGCACAAGCGTCCTTGGGGTCTCTTCCTCTTCCTCTTCCCCCAAGGACACCAGTCATACTGGATTAGGGCTACACCCTAATGGCTCACCTTAACATAATCACCCCTTTAAAGACCTTATCTCCAAATAAGGTCATATTTTGAAGTACTGGGGATTCAGACTTCAACATATGAATTTCAGGTGGTGGGGGACATAATTCAGCCCAGAACAATTTTTGAGATATTGTTGACTCCGTGGTTACAGCTCTTGGGGTGAGAGCTGAGTCAGGAGCCTCTCTATGGTGCTCCTCCTCACAGTTGCCTTCCTGAGCCTCTCGTTCTTTCCTGGGCTCATGTCATGAGGCTATGGTTGAATTGCTTTAATTATTTGCTAACTTTGTTAGGAACCCATGGTATGTACAAAGGGGGATTGAGCATTGTGAATTCTGATTCGTTTCCTGCTCCAAATCTGCACTGAGTATCCGCTGAGGACTAGGCTAGGCGCTGTGCCTGCGTGCCAGGGGCTGGGCCCAGTATGAAGGCCAGCACAGCCTGACCCCTACTGCCTGCATTTCCTGCCTGCCATCTTCTCTCTCTGACCTGTTAGGAGGAAATTCCCAAGTCTTCCCCTTATCCACCTCTACATCCAGCCCAGTTCTTTGCCTGTAGTCGTGGATCTTCAATATCACTTAGGACAAGAAATGTATTAGAACTCTAAAAGGTATTGTCACAGTGCTATTTGTTCTTAGTCCCAAAGGAAGAAATGAAAAAGTTACCCAATTTTTTTCTGATTTCAAAGGAGGAGTGAGGAATTGAAAGACTCACATCTGGCCAAGGTTTGATCTCTGAACACTTTGCATAATCAGTCAGAAACCCTTTGTTAGTGGGCCAGATGGCTGCTGCACCCCAAAAGGAAATTAAATATGCAGGCAGTGGCAGTTGAAGGGAGGAATTAGAAATTCTTTTCTAAAGAGAAAGGACTTCATCAGGAGCTGCCCTGTAGGTGTGGTTAATAGTGGCCATTGGTTTCCTAGCAACCAAACCCTTTCCCTTTCAGAAGTATTTCTGCACCCTGCCTTCTAATGTTCTCCATTGGCCTGGGAGGACGCTTTCAGTGCTCATAATGCCTTTCCCAGGAGCTGGAAAAGTCCAGACTAAAGAGGATGGGAGGGGGTGGCCCCTGCCCTCCCAGCCTGGTTTACCTGGTGCCGCTAATGCCCCCACCTGCAGGACCAGCTCTCGCTCATTTGCCACGGCGTCCTGGCCTGGGGCGGGGGGCTGCACAGTCCAAGATTCAGAACCCTGAAATTACTCTTGACACAAAGAGAGCTTATAAGGCAAATCCCAGAGACTTTTATGCCCATTATTAAAGTGTACCCTAATCGCAGTTGTGCAGTCTCCAATATCTCTCTCCTAGATTACGGCAACCACCTCCTCACTGACTTCCTGCCCCTAAGTCTTTCCCTCTGCAGTCCATCCTGCTCTTCACAGCAAGTTGTCTCTGTAAAAGGACATTCTAGTGATGTCTTTCCATGTCTACTCACTTCTTTTGTGATTTGGTTCTTGTTGAATTCCCCAGGTTGGTCATCCTTCCACATGCACCTTTTGCTTAGGCAGCTCATACTGCTAGTTCCTTGGACACAATAGGCCGTTTCCCACCACTGTGCCTGAGGACATGCTTTCCTTCTGTGGCTTGTGCCCTAGCCTACCTTCTACAATTGCCCAATTCCTCTTTGTCCTTCATGATTCAGCTCCCATGTAGCCTTTTCCGAGAAACGCCCCTTAACTCTCTTTCTAATCCAAAGTCAGCTTGAAATGTTTCTCCTCCCACTTCCTACAGGACTCTGGGTTTACATCTCTCTTAGCAGTAAGGAAACTAGGCTCTAATTGCTGACTTGGTTATCTGTATCCCCAGCTAGATGAGAATTCTTTAAGGACAAGGAGCTGTGTTTTGCTTCTCCCCACAATTTTCACACCCAGCTCAGTGTCTGGACTGTGCAGTGAATGAGTGAGTAGATACACAGTGAGGCTGAGAGTTTGCCGTGGCACCTGTCCCAGCTTTCCCAGGTCCATTTCCAGTTCCTTTCCAGACTGGAGTTCTGCTTCATGAGATGTCAGCAGAATAGTATGGAAAGAAATACATATAGTGGCTTAAAGCTCCAGGCAAATCCACACAAAACTCCATTCTAAACTCCCTGGGTCTACAGTCTAGATTCCTCAGCCGAAAATAATTTAAAAATTTAGAATCTGAGATTGTTCAAGAAATCTAAGATATTACCTGCAACAATTTCTCATCTAGTGGAAAAGTTCTTTATACATGATCACAGAGATGTCTTCAAATACTTTCCATTTCTATGAGCACAGGAGCCATTGAGGAAACCCAATGCATCACTGAGCATGACTAATTAGAGTGTAAGCCAAATAATTTACATCGTTATTATAAAACCCAGCCTGTCCATGTACCTTACATTCAGGTCCCTGCACGTAAGGGTCTATATCCTTAACCACTGGCTTAAATTTACTTCAATATGTCCTCCTCATACTGATTTGTGCTGTGTCCTTTGTAACAGCCCAGGCAAAGAGCATTCTTTCTTCTATATTCCTATTCACAGAGTAGAAGACCACTGTCAGGCCCTCCTTGGCCTCTCTACTCTGTTCCTTTCAATTACTTGTCATGAGATGGGATTTTCAGATACTTCATCATCCTGATCACCGGCCTTTGTATATATTGTCAAACAGATCTTGCCTGATCAACAAGAATGTACCAGACGCTACTGCCAAGACTGCAATGGTTTAAAATCTTATACTGCTTGCAAATAAACAAGTTAACCTGCCAAAGTTTCATGGATGCTGGCAAAAGACACCCAACCCCTGGGTCAGAGATGGACAGCAATAGCAATGGCCAAGGTATCAGTATCTTATTGTACCAGTTCCCCAAGCTCCAGCTCCTCCAGAGAGCTATGAAGGAGGCCAGGTAATACCTGAACTCACAGTGGGCTGCATCAGAGAAGAAGGACCACAGGATTAAGAAACCACACTTTTATGAGATCCAAGCAAACATGCCTGACTTCGCTCTGAAAGATGTTTTCCTTATCTTCCAAGGCTCTTTGCTATACAGGTTTGTTCAGAAAGATCGTTTAGAACAAAAGATTGCTAATGCCTTTACTTGCAAGGTATGCAGAAATGGGAGAGCTCTGCGGAAGATTGTCTCCCAACATCCACTGTAGGCATCAGTGCTCAGGAGCCGAACCACTTCTATGCCTGTAAATTGTACAAAAAAGGCAAGTTGCACACAGCTCTGGTCTCCAGAAGCAACATTGTAAGTTTCATCTTCAGAAAGATGGAGCAGAAGGACCTGTACCTCAAAAGCCATGGCCTTGAATTATGGTAAATAGCAGCCAGTGGCCACACATATACTCATTCTTTATTGATGAGCACTTTTCTTCCTCCATTTAAGTGTGTATTTAGTGAAACAGGGGTCAAAACCTATGAAATCCCCTTAGGAGTAAATTCTGGGTCCCATGTGGTTAGTGACATTTTTATTTATTGCTTTAATTATGCCTATTGTAACCACAAGACTAAGCAAAGGGCATGTATCCGTGAAAAATGGGTTTTATGGAAATTGCTAGCAATTTTTTTGTGAGCATAACAGCATCAAGCCAGCTTAATCCTAAGAACAGGCACAAAATTATGACAACAGGTTTTGCCAGGATTTTCAGCTTCGTTCAGTCAGTTACATGTCTCTAGGCTTGAGAAGAACTTGGATTTTATTCGTTTATTTATTCAACACATATTGAACAGTGTCAGGCACTGTTAGAGGTTCTGAGGATAACGCAATGAAATACGCAAAGCTCCTCTCTGCCCACATGGAGCTTCATCCTAGTGGAGGAAATGGGAAACAATTGGGTATACTATCTGCAGGTAGTGTGTGCAGCCAAGTAAGTAAAGCAAGACAAGAGGATAGAGAGCAGAGGGAGGGCGCTGTGAGGAAGTGCAGCTCTGAATAAATGGGGAGTGCTTGCCTTGGCAAATCTGAAGGAAGAATATTGCAGCAAGAAGGAATAGCAAGTGCAACGAACTTGGCTTATTTGAGAAAAAACAAAGGAACAAGCATGGAAGGAGTAAAATAGAGGGTGGTGGGAGGAGGGGTTTTGCCTTTCTTTGGAGCCATAGCTTTGCATCATAAAGGAAATCTGAGCTCTGCCCACATAGCAGGGAGACTTTGTGCCTTGGTCGCTCTATTCATCCTTAGGAGCAAATTTAAAATATGAAAAACTATCACACTTCACCTTGACATAGTTTCATAAAACTCTATTTATACTATTCCCATACTTAAAGCTTTTCACTGATTCCCCATTAGTTATCATGTAAATACAACAACACTGGTATCTCCTGCAAACCTATTTGGCCAATTCTCCAACCTTACTTTTCATGCAGCATCACCCTAACACCATAGAATTCAGCCTTAGAGGAGCCCTTGCAGCCCTCCAATGAGTGTCCTGCAGGCATTTGCTCCTGAAGACACATCTTCATGGAGTATCTGCCTTCTCTTCTCCCTGTTATCTACCATGTATCCTTCAACACTGAGCTTGGACATCTCAGCTTTAGGAAACCCTACCTAAAAACTTGACCTGAGTAGGGAAGGATTCATCATCTGTCTTTGCTTCTCTCTTACATCTTTCTGTTTTAGTCGTGCTTGCTTACTGACTGCTCAGCACATTTGACATTGAGCACCTTGAGGGGAGGAAACCTCAAATTTCATTTCTGTAGTTCAAATTCTTAACAGAACATATTCTTCAAGGTAGGTGCCCAGTACTATTTTTTGGCAGAATAAGTAAGTGACTTAATGCATGAATACATTTGAAAACTTTCTCTATTAGCACGAAGCATTTGAATAGATTCCTCTGGACTGCTAAGCAGCTGCTCTAATCATTCTGAACACACTTTTAGGCTGTTCAGAATACAATTCAATAAATTGTTTTAAATCTATAACGCATTAACCAACCACACTTCAAAGAGTTCACACTGTAACTATCCTCTAATAATCTCAATAGCATTGGAAACCATCTTTTGGCTCCATTTTCTTCCTAAGAATTAAACCTACTATTGCTATTCCAGGAATGACTTTGCATTTCATGGCCTGAGAAACCCACTTAAGAGGCGTGAGCAGAAACTCCTAAAGAAATATAACCCTTCCTTAAGTAGAATTGTTCTTGGGCTACTTTACAAAGAACTTAAATCTTTGACATCTATGATCTCAGATGTGAAATAAAAGGTGGGGGGGAAAGGCAGATCTTGTAGTAACAGAAAGTAGAATGGTGGTTACCAGAGACTGAAGTGGGTGGACAAGGGAAGAAATGGTAGTTCCCAGGGGCTAGGGGGAGGGGGTCATAGGGAGTTCTTGTTTAATGGGTGCAGATTTTGCAGTTGTGTAAGAGGAAGAACATTCTGGGGAGGGAGATGGATGTGGTGATGGTTGCACAATCATATATATGTACTTGATACCACTGAACACGTACACTTACAAGGGTTAGGACAGTACATTTTATGTTACCTATTTTACCACAATAAAAAAAAATTGGGATAAAATGATTTTCAAAGTCCTTGGCCAGTATAACTCATAGCAGAGCATGTTGAATCATTAAATGGAATTCCTCTGAATTATTGCTGCTTAAACAGTGTAATGCTTATTTCAAGTTTGGTTAACTCAGAAGCAGACCCTGAGACAAGGCACTGAGTAAGACCGTTCATTTGGGGTGTACTGGGAATCCCAGTAGAGAACCAGGGGAAATAATACAGGGAAGAGAAGACAGTAGACAGAGAGTGTGTTATTAAGCCAGCCTCCCTGGTGGGTGACTGGAACTTCCTCCCATGGGTGACTCTGGGAAATGACGCAAACCATGCTCCTCACAAATGTCCCACTCAAAAAGTGAGAGAGCCAGCGTATTTATAGGGCCACACTCAAGAGTGATTGATTGAGAGTTACTTAGGAGTTGTTAATTTCTGGACATTCCATGCTTGCCACTGGGTCTGACAGTTGCATCTGGGAGAGGAAGGGAAGAATTCCCAGGGACAGAGATAGAAACTGGCAGGCAGGTAGAGGGAGAGGGATATAGACAAGGCACTGACAGTGTCTCCTACAGTACTCTGGTTCAGCAAGAGTCTTTCCTGGCTCTGCACAATGTGGGAGTCCATTCTAAGGTCATTCTCAATGAGCTTTCCTACCCAACGAATGAGAATAAATGCCCACCTGCTTCAGCCTCACGTGACTATGGACTCAGGTAAGACCCAGCTCTCATTTCAGAGAGGGCTACAACACCAAGCAAGCAAAAAAAAAAACCTCCCCAGAGATAGCAAAAAAACAGGCACTCAGACTTTTACAGAGCATATCAAAGGCAAGCATAACTGCAGTAAAAATAAACGGATAGACTTTACTTAAAGTCAAGTGATCAATCATAGAAGGAATGGCTGAGAATAAAATCAGTGGGACAAGTGGTATAAGACACACCCTGGAGGACAGGAAGAATCAGGTAAAGGAATCTAGGCCAAGCCTGGATAAGGGATGTTCTCTTGGTCCGACTGGATCAGGGTTACCTCCAGTTCCTTCAAAAGAGGACCTGAACATCGTTGATGTTAGAACATCGCTATAGTGATGGCTGTTGTAAGTATTTAATCACCTGTATTTGGTTCTCTTTCCATAGGAAAGGACCAGTCTTGCTTAACTAATCCTCTTACCATCTTTATGAAATCCTGAGTAAAGAACCTGTCCAGGTATTTCTGTATTCAGATAACGGGGCTGGGAGGAACCTACACATTTTTTGTTTAGTCTACAATCTAGCACCCAGAAGGTGCAAACCATGAACACACACACACACACACACACACATATGGTTTCTGCTGGGTGTGCTGCTAGCTGCACATCACAAAATGCCTTCTGAACAGCAGGACTTTTAATTAAATCAGGAGAAATCTAATTTGGCCTAAATTGGCTTGCAACAAAAGGTGTTAAGAGGAACAGAAATTGTTCTGCAATGTGGATGTTTGTGGAGGGGAGGGGCTCAACCCATTGACAACTGTAATGAAAAGTGATGTTGAAAATATGAAGCCTTCTGAAGAAGGCTGAAAATGCTAATCTGTGATATTCTGATTACAGAAAGAAATTATTATAAACATTCATTTCTGACACTGATTGAATCTGAAGGTACAACAAATATTGGAAGCTGATCCCTGATAACCCTGGAAGGAAATAATGGAGGAAGATGAGGACAGAAAGATGAATGTAAACCACGATTACCTGTACAGATGGAAAGGCCTTCCAGAGATGCTCTGGACAGAGGCAATGATAAATATCTTCCTCCTTCCTTCTTCCAAGCAGTAGAATTCACTAGGCTGAGAAGAGGACCTCTGACAGCAGGAATGAAAGGATGACCAAGCAGAACTGCAAAGGCCTAGCAAAGAATAAGATGGTGGGAAATTTGAGAATACCACCAATAGAGTTGTAGTTGTGCACCATGGATCCAGACTGGGTGGGAAAGAAAGGAAAACATTGGCAAGAGGGGTGATGGGCCATGCGGCAAAAGGAATTTTGGGAGGGTTGTGGTGTTGATGTGATGAAGAATCAGAAGCGTAAAGAAGGGAGTAAGCTGAAAGGAGGGGAATTTAGGTCATTGGGGGATACAGAAATTTACATTCTTGTTGGTGTAGGATTCCTGGCAATACCCATGAGTGTAGGTGGTTGAAGGGGTTGGGGTCATGGGGAGTCACAGAGAAAAAGGAGCTTTGAGGTCTGGCTGTTGGGTGGTTCATCTCATAGATGTTGCCCATGACGATTGAAGGAATTGGGGTGGAGAGGAAAATCACTGTACAATTGCCAGAGTCTTGAGTGAAGAAGGGACGAGGTCAGGAGGCAAGCCATAAAGGTAATGAGAAGTAGTAAAGAGTGGTATGGATGAATGCCATTAGCCTTAAAGGAAGATGGCTTTTATTTCCATAAGGATCAAAAAGTAATGGTCTAGAAGCAGCTAGGAGGATGTCCCCCAAGCCTGAAACCCCATGAGATACAAAGTGTAAGAGAAAACTCAGCCTCCAGCCAAAGACGCAGTAAGTATCCTCTCCGATCCAGCTGCTATTCAGGTAAAGTGGTGTCCTCAGTTGTGTCCTGTACAACAGTGGCTCCCTCAGATGCTAGAGATATACAACCAAATAATGCAAAATAAAAGGGCTCACGATCAGATAAATTTGAGATACACTGCATGGTATAGCTTCCTCCAGGAAAATTATGTTACAAATGAAAAAATTCAGCAAGTCCTGTGGAGTAGAAATGTGTTTTATCCTAATGTTTTCATATTTAGCTGGTCACTGAAGCATTTCCCTGGGGGGAACACCTAGTAACACTTCACAAAATCAGTGTCCTATGGCAAGTAGGAAAAGCTGAGTTAAGGTAAGAAATAAGAAAGGCTTCAGTGAAAAGGTAAAGAGGTCGAGTACAGAGAGGTGTAATTTGGGATCCTAAGTTAGCCTGCCTGGTTTTGAATTCAACCCAGGCACTTCCCAGCCCCATAACCTTGTGCAAATGGCTTGCTCTCTATGCCTCAATCTACTTACTTGTAGAAGAAGAAGATGGAGGAGGAGGAGGAGATCTTTAACATAGTGTGGTGGTAACAGTTCAATTAACACAGGAATGCTTAGAAAAATGCCTGGTACATGATATATGACCCCCAAAGGAGAGCTGTTATATTTGCAATTGAAGAGGAGTTCCAAGCAACAGACTGATTTTAAGCAGTAGGATTTGCCAGAGGAAAGTAATCCCATTTCCAAAGGAGGAAGGTAGGAAAGGTGATTCTCAAATGCACCCGAATTGGGTAGAAATGTGGATCCTAGGAACACCTCCCAGAAACATTATGAAATACCTTACCTGCCTGCACAGCTCGGGGTCTTGCAGTTTAGCCATTTTATACCCACCACTGTGATATGTAGCTTATGCATCTCATGTATAAGACAGGATGAACACTTTCTAGCATGCTTATTATTTAAGTTTTCTCTGGTGTGAATCTTTCATTCATTTCCTTTGCCCGTTTGTTGGTCAAGCTCTTAAATGAATTTTCATCCAAGTGCACATGCAGGGACTCCTCCCCAACCCCCCTGCCTCTTTCTCTTTACCTGATTGAAAAAAAATCCTGAGCTGGTTCCATTCACACCAGTCACACCAGTGACATTTTTATTGAGAATATTAAGAGGTATAAGTAATTCATTTTTTAGTAAGGATAAGGGGTGAGAAATTCAGAGGCCCTTCTGATCAGAGAATCTTTCTCTAAGCCTTGCAACTATTTTCTTCCTTTCTCACTCAATATCTTTTCAAATTACTAACCCAAGACTTCCCTCCTCTTTTTATCTGACAGTTCTGAATCAGGAATATT
Source organism: Smutsia gigantea (assembly GCA_032199065.1). NCBI lineage: Eukaryota > Metazoa > Chordata > Mammalia > Pholidota > Manidae > Smutsia > Smutsia gigantea. The sequence continues at coordinate 90,767 of JAVSCE010007344.1, read as the reverse complement.
GTACCGTGTCCACATTTCTGAAATCTAATAAGAGAGAACATGCTTTTCCTGCTCTATGTGAGTGAAGGGAATCAGGTAGGGAAGAATGCTCTAGGCTACTGTCAAGGAGTCCTGCCCCTTCAGACATCCTCCCTAGAGATGACAGGGGTGTTAGCTTATTTTCAGGGCCCAGCCTGAGCTGGGTGAACCAGATCGGATTGAAAAAACCAGTTCAGACCTTCAAAACATCCTTTGACGGTACCTTGCACCATGCAGGACTTCACTCTTTACAAAACTCCATCATCTTCCCATTGACTGTTCACAGTCCTGCCCCCATGAGCAGCTCTATGTTGATGAGGCAGCACCTGTTTTTGGTATTTCTATGTGTACAAAAATACCCAAAATGGAATCGTTTACACCTTGAGAAATATTTAGGGAATTATATGCTGCGGTTAAAGAGCTAATCAAAAACAGTGCTCTTGTTTATTTGGCAAACTGATCTTTAGCGCCTTCCAAGGTAATTTGGGCATTAATTAGCTTTCACTTGGCTATAGTGTGGTGGAACATCATTGCTATGTTTGTTAGTCATCTCTGCTTCCTCCACAGTCAGAATGGGGTTTGGAGGACACCATAATGAGATAAGAAGGAGGACGTGGGAGAGTATTGGAGGTGAAGGGAGAAAAGAACAAAAGGAAGGTTTATAGTCCAATTCCCAGAGTTCTAGAAATGACTCCCCCAACCCACTTTTCTCTCCTTCACTACATGTAAGGTCAAATCAGCTCTTTTAAGACTATACCTCCTCCACAAGGATTTTTTTTTAACCAGGACACTCTCTGTCAATTTTTCTTTCTCACAGTTACTTCGATCCTAGGCCCCAGGACCTTTGTCATGTCACACAACATTTGAGGACAAAGTGTACAGGACAATGGAGACTTTATCTCACTTTAAAAGATAAAGCAACAGCATTAATATGTATATTTTTATATTGTCTCTTTACCTCCATTTTGCAGTTCTTTGTTCTGTAGAAGAGGTACCCGAGGGTCACCAGAGTTAAAGATCTGTACCTCTTATGGCTTGGAGGAGGACTCCACACCTATTCTTTTGACTTCTAGAGTCCCGTCACTCTGTGAATAGGGGATGGAGAGATGGAAAGAGGAGTACACTGGGCCCTCTGCCCTATTTCATCCAGAGAGGCTCTGCTCCACTCTGTAATGTCTCTAGAAGTTCTGTAATATTGTCTTGCCAAAACGGTTTCATTGCTGAAATAAAAGTTTGGAAACCATGGCACTGCACTGGGCTGGAAACATGAGAACAATAGAATGGTCCTGCTCTAGAAAGTCACGGTCAAGAGAAAGCAATTGTCACCCGAATCAGAATATATGTGAGCTCTTACTCTTCTAAGACACTGTACTGAGCTAGCTGCTAGAGACAAAAGAGCCTAAGACATGGCCCATTATTAAGGAACTGACAACTTAGCTGATAATGAGGACACTTCTGAAATGTTACTATATGCAGTATAACTGTATATTCTGTAAGTGTGATAGCCACCCAGAGTTCATTGGAAGAAAAGTCCCTTCTAAAAGGGACAGGAAGTACAGAAGTTACAATTCAAAGATGGATACTCTAGGATTTCAAAACTGGAAATAGAATATGACAAGGATTATCCTGGGCAAAATGGAGACTCTTGTTCATGCACAAAACTACACTGTGGGTCCATGACTAATGACCCTCAAACAGAATGGATATTTTAACAACAGCCACCTTCACTGTGCTGAGTGCTGTCTATGAGTTGTATTTTTTGACCCTCGGCTTACATTAGTGATGTAGGTATTGTTTTTCTCATTTTGAATAAAAGGAAACTGATGTTTAGAGAGTAAAGTGAGAACTCAAACAACAGCTCTTCTCACACCTAAATGTGCTTCAGAATCAAACACCTATGGAACTTGTTAAATGGCAGGTCCAGTTCAGTAGGTCTGGGTTGGGAGCTGATTTACCACATTTCTAATAAGTTCCCATAGTACCAAGGCCCAGATCACTCTTTGGATAACCAGACTCTACCCTATGAATCTGTGTCTTTCCATAATGCACTGGAGCTAGCTGACATATGGACATGGAGGGGTAGAACAGTGAGTAGAGGATATTGAGGTCAAGGGTGATAAAAAGCTTTGTAGAACTTAAGAGATCTTTGGAAATAATTTTTAGACAAAGAAACAAGAGAATGGATATGAAAATTCAAGATGAAAATGTAAAACCAGAGTAGAAGACATTTATTCTGTGTGTCAGGAAATATTTATTGAACACCTATTATGTACCAAGGAGTGCATATGGTAGCAAAGGGGGAGAAAGTAGGAGCAGTCTTTCCAGGCCTGAAAAGTCATGGAAGACTTCCCAAAAACATGATGTCTAAGTGAAAACTTTAATCTAAGTATCAGCCAACTGAAGGTGGCAGGGGAACATGAGATTCTCAAGGCCAAGGAAAGAATATGTGTCATATTATGTGTCATTGCTGAGAGGTAGGCAAAGCATGGTTCTGGAGGAACTGGTAAATGTCAAGTCTGGCTGGAGAGTAAAGTGGATGAAACTAAAGAAGGATGAGGAGCAGAGAATAAAGGAGTTGGTCTTAGAAGCATGGCCCATCTGCATTAGCTAAATCAGTAAGCAAAGTGGTCATTCTTTCCTTCCCAGCTCTTTAGCCACAGAGATCATCTGGGGACACACATGTGTAAAAATAGGTAACTAAGTGCCCAGGACTTGTTCCTTTAATGAGCCTACATTGAAAAGGGTAGAGTCCCCAGCCTCTAAACCCAAAGGAAAGGCTATTATATGAAGACCTTGGGGCACAATGTCAGGTCACCCCAACATCTTCCAGAATTGGGGGATAATGGCTGAAATATTGAAACCCACAAGGAAAATACTTTGGAATTAAGAAACTGACCCCAAATGGGGGAAGAGCTGGTAACAACAATAACAACCAGCTTTTATGAAGTATGTGCTTTGTGACATCACTTCCTGCCAGGTATTTTACTCACATTCTCTCTTTTTACCTTCTCAAAAGTCCCATTTGTAAATGATTTGCCATCTCTAGTTTACAGATAAGGAACAAAGCTTTTAGAGAGAATAAGCAACTTTAGTTCTTCCATTCTCTTGGCTAGAAATGGGTTGAGACTCGATTGGTATCCAAGCTCATCTGAACCCAAAGCCCATTCTCTTAAATATTTTATAGAACAAAGACTGAAGGGAGAAAGGACACATCTGAATGGCGGCACAGTGGCTGGCTTCCTCAGGGCAGTTCTTCGGTGGGCCTTAGGGATGGGATGTAGTCCCCTGGTGGCAAAGAGTGCTTCACAGCTAGCGCACTGGGCAGCACCATTGATGGCCTGAACTAGGAGCCAGATCAAAACGGACACAGAGCCATACTTGGGTCCAGCCTGGAGATGGATTAGAAGCAGTATGCAGAGTGAATTAGTCAGGATAGACTGGCTTTGCTGCGGTGACAACACCCAAATATGAGTGGCTTTAACACATAAAGCTGCTTTTCTCACCTATGTAATTTCAGCTCCTGGCACAGGTACCTCTTCAAGGCAACCATTCTCCGTGGGATGACCTCAACCTCCAGGCTGCTGGAAACTCCTCTATGCGGTACAGCCTCTGGTTAATTCACCAGGGAAGAGCAAGACTAGAAAATGACATTATGGTCCTTTCACCACCTCCACCCAGAAGTGACATTTTTCACTTCCATCCATGCAGGACTAATCACATGGCCTCCTAAGTGCAAGGGAGCTGGGGAATGCAGTACTCCATATGCACTGGGAATAGGAAAAGAATTGAACATTGATGGGCACTGGTGTGCCTATCACAAGAGCCCCTAGTGAGTTCTAAATAACAAGACTCACTGTATAATTGACTAGATATTCACAATCACCCTTCATTGAAAACTGCCTCACACAATCCTCTGGAGGTATCAGCTGATAAAATTGTATTTATCACACTGTCCCAAAGCTGTAGTTTATTAGACATGGGATCCTAAATCCCCTGACCCAAGAAATACCATTCTGATTTTCTCCCCTAGAATTGGAACACAGACTTTAGGTGTCTTTACATGTATCCTTAAAGTAAGTCTTTTTCTGATTAAGTGAGCTCAAGTTTATTTCTGTTCTTTCATGACCTCCATATTGATAAATGTAAGTAGTTGGTCCAGGCTGATGGACAGACAGGCACAGAAATTGCTTGGCTAAATTAAATAGGTCTGTTTATTTTAAAGATTCAGAAAAAAGTTAAAGTTAGGATTCACAGCTGTAGATTACCAACATCCTCCAGGAGCAATGGACAAGCAAACTTCAAGACCATAAAGTCCTCCTTCCAGATCCCCAAATCTGAAAAAGAGCAAGGATCTCATCAGAAAGTGTAGGAGTCCAAATATCTCTCTGAAGAATCAGCTTTATACACATGAGCAGTCCTGTGTAGGCTGCTTTGAATCCATGCCAGGGATCCTCCCATCTAGGGCAGATTCAATTCATTAATCTCAATATTATGCAACGAGCACCACCTTTACAGAGAGCAGAGAAGTTCTACAAGCTCAGGGAAAAGGCCAGCAGCTTCCAAAGGGGCCCTGAGCAGCCGGAGTCCTGGTCTCATGGACACCTAAGTCAACAGGACTTCCTCCTTCAGTGACACACACTTGAATTCTAAGGGGCAACAATGAAGTCAGAACCAGGGTTACTTTGAAACTTCAAAATTCTTTGTTAAGCGAAATGGGGTCAGGCGCTATGATAATCAAAATGTACAAAGTTCTTTTTCTTCTTTCCTCCTTTTCTTCTTTAAGAACACTTGTGGCTGAGAATAAAAGAGAAAATGTCATATCTAAAATCTCTTTAGTAACAATTGCTCATATGTCATTAGAATACACTTAACTCCATCTGCCCTTTCCCCATGTCTTGTTAAGAGGGTTAATGCTATTGTAATCATAATTCAATCACACAAGTTGAGTACCATCTTATTGGTATGGGATGGAAATTAAAGACAATCATCTCAAACAAAAGTTTAATAATTTCTTCTGCGTAAGTACCTCAGCAAAGTAGCACAGAAAGAGATAGGGATAATCAAAAATGGCAGAGGGTGAAATTGAAAGAATTTTACTTTCTTAAAAGACCCATAAAATTTGGGCTTCAAAGAGTTATATGCTCATTTACTGAGGAAAAGAAATATGGCCAGCAAGTTTGTTACTGTTTTTTTTTTTAATATTATAACTTGACTTCTTATAGTAACATTTGTTCATTGTAGAAAATTCAGAAAATACAGATCAGGAAAGAAGAAAATTAGAATCATCCATTGGTCTGCTACCCTGAGACATTCTCTGTTGACTCTATGTGTGCATACATGGATGTCTTTGCCTATCTTCGATCTCTCTATCTACACAGACACACAAACACATAATTTTTACAAATTGTATTGTCATTTTAAAACTCTTAACAATACATCTTCACAGTAAACAATACTACTATAATTCAACACCCAGTTCTCCTCTAATTCTAAGTCCACAAGATAACTTGCGTCCTTGGAGGTTAGATGTGGCCATTAACTTTGACAAATAAAATGTGAGGTAAAGTGACACATCTCAGTTTGGGGTGGAAGCATTAATATTTAATAGTGCCTTGCTGATCTTCTCTTTTCCTGCTGTGATGTGGAGGGACTGTAAGATGGAAATACCCTGAAATGCTAAGCCAACACAACGACCAGAGCTACCCTTGAGAGTCAGCGACTCTGTTTGGGTCTTTGTGTAAAGCACTGAAAATGTGGGAGCTCTTCCTGCAACATAATCTAGTTTATTCTGACCAGTACAATCTTTAGCATTGTTCTGACATTAAACATTTTTCTAAAAACTCATTAAAAGGCTGAATTGCATTTCACCATAATTTATTCAGTCAGTCTCTTATTGATGAATATTTAAATTACTTTCAATTTATAAGCAATGTTGCAAGGAACACACTTTCTGTCAAATTTTTTGCTCATAATTATCATTTATTACCTAAGGTGAAATCATAGAAGGGAAAGTTATAGTTCAAAAGATATACAGGGATATATAAAACCATAATTTTTAAAAAACATAGTGCCTAATCATGACTGTTTGTTGACAGAACCATCCATGACATGAAGAACAGATGATTTCTCTACTTGATACAAATATTCTATTATCTACCTATCTTTTAAAGTGAAAATGGTGCCCAGTGATTTTTACTTGAAATTCTGAGCTAAATTTTTTTTTCATAATCCTATAGGTTTTTTTTATTTCCTCATTTGTGAATTGTCTTGTCATCATTTTCTTACTGATTTCTTCAGATCTCTCCATTTGTTAAGTATGTAAGTGTTGATATCAGTGAAACAATGACACATTAATTAAGAAATTAACCTTTGTCACATGTACTGTGCATACTTTTTCCAACTGTTAATTAGGTTGGAAATAAACATTCCACTATTGCTTATATTTTTTAATGTGCAGATGTGGTGATTGTTTTGTTTTTCAGGTTATCAAGTCTATTAATATTTCTCATTATGGTTTTTGCCTCTAGTAGCATGTTATAAATTATCTTTTTCATCCATAAATACATGTTTTTTCTAGTACTCTATGATTTTGTCTTTATACTTAAGTCTTTGATACATATGGTATATAAATTATATAGGGCATAAAGTTCAGATATATTTTTTTCCTAGATGGTTGGTTTTCCTAACAATACTTATCGAATAATCGTTCCTTCCCATACAAATTTTAAATGCCATGTTTATCAATGTACCAAGTTCTCAAAAATATATACAATGGCACTTCTGCTCTGTCCTCCTGACCAATCTATGCTCAGACTGGTACCAGATTGGTTTGGTTATTGTATTTTTATACTCTTCAAGATCTCATATCATATATTGCTATCTTTTTCAGCATTTTCTTGCCTATTTTTAATTGTTTATTTTTCAAGTTGAACTTTAAAAAATTCCACTGGGATTTTCACCTTTTCCAGGAACTTTATTCAAGTCTTATTTAATTCAGTTTCCTTCATCAATCACTCAACAAATATTTATTGAGTACTTATTATGAGCCAGGAATCATTCTAGCTTAATGGGGGTACATCAGAGAACCAACAGAATTCCTTGCCCTCATGGAGCTTAGATTCTAAGGAGGAAGAGAAAGACAGTGAATGAGATGAACAAGTAAAACATATTTTGTTAAATAGCAGTAAGAGCTAAATAGAAAAAATTAAGCTGGGAAGAAGGGTATGAGATAGCATTGTTGGTGGTTTTCAGTGGTTCTTCTCGAAGCAGATGCTGTAAGAATCCGATGGATCCGAGAGTTACTGGGCGGGAATCCTGTGAAGGATGAGAGAGCAGAAAAAGTCAGAAGCACTTCTGACACCAATGGAAGTCACCCTCATAACAAAGAGAGAGAAAGGAGGAGAAATGGGGGTGGGGGAGAGGTTGGTTAAGAACTTCTGACTGCTGCGCAGCTCTGAGACAGTCTCAGCTGGGCTGACACGGAGGTTTAGCGTTAAGGACTACGCTTTAGAGGATTGACATACCTGCCGAAACAGCCTCACGCTAGTTCTCCGCCCCCACCGTGCTCATTCATTGGCTGGGAGCAGCCAGGGGCGTGGTCTTTACACGGTGAACTGTATTAGAACCAGAGGAGAGGCAGAGGCAGGCATCAGGTTCTAAGCAGGAAGAAGAGGTAAGTGGCCTCCCTGCATGTCCACTGCCATGAGGGAAGTGTTAACATTTTTAATAGGTTGGTTTTGAAATTTAATACGTATACCTTGTACATGTTTTATTTATTCATAACTATTCTATAATTTTGGTTGATATGAGTGGAGTGGGGTTTTTTTCCCATGACATTTGAAAATTAATTATTGCTAGTACACAGGAAACCTAAATTTTAGATATTTACTTTTTAACCTGCCTCCATGCTGGATTCATATTAATTTGGTTCTTATAAGGTTGAGATTCTTATACTCAGAGTATCATCACAAATAGCTTTGCCTCCTCCAAAAATTCTGATCCGTTTCTTCTCCTTATCTTTTAGCCAAACCCAGGCTGACATGTAGTGATGGTAGTAGACATATTCACAAGCAGGGAAATCTCTTTACGTGTTACAGTTAAGGATTACTCTGGAGGTTCTCTGTCAAGCCATGTGAAAAAAATACATACCTAGATCAATTTCCTAAGAAAATCTGCATTACCAAAATTAACTTAGGAAACTGATCTAGGAACATTATCTCCACATGTCTTGCTGCAGAACTGTAGATAGCGTATGCACTCTTACACCTTTTCTGCCTCCTCCGTATCTGTGATCATATCTTTTATCATTCCTAGTGTTTGTGGTGGTACGTTTACTTATTTTTTTCTTCACTAGATTTCAAGAAGTTTCCTTCTTTTATGATCCTTTTCAAAAAAGCAGCTCTTGAAGTATCTGTCATTTCTGCATCTTTTTCTTTCCTAATTTGTTAATTTCTGCTTTTACCTTCAGCATTCCTTGAGTTATTCTTCACTTAATTCAATTTTACCTTCACAGGCTTTTAAAGGAGAAAAAAGTGAGATCTGTTTGTGCCTTTTTTAGTTGACAACAATGTAGCTACATCTCTAATCATAATATTAATAATCACACATCACAGGCAACATGGTTATCAAGACCAAAGATAAAGACTCTGGCCTGGTGCCCTTGCCCAGGTTCATATCCCAGCTCTACCTCTGCCAGCTGCGTGACGTGGATAAGCAGTTTCCACATCTGTATGAGGACTATTATTATAATAAAACTTACCTCATATGGTTAGTCTGAAGATAATTGGAGTTAATATTTGTAAGGCTTCTGAACCAGGGCCTGGCTCACAGTAACTGCTTTGTAATACATGAATAAATTACATTTTTGCAATACTTTATCCTTTTCAAAGCATTTGCATATTAATTTTCTTCCTCGGTTATCACAACAACCCCATGAGGCCAACAGTTCTCACCCGTACTTTAGATATGATAAAATTGTAACCCCAACAAGTTGACTCCCAGGAGATCACTAGTGAGTGAATGGAAGAGCCAGGTCCTATGAGTCTTTCATCAGTTATATGTGGCTTAAAGCTCAAATGACCTCTTCTGTTTGGGAGTTTGGCTGGATACAGAGAGGTCGTGTTTGGTCCAGCACGAGCAACAGCTGCAGATTTTGAGTGCTTCACCTGAATGGCTGCTACCCAAGACTGGGACCAGTACTTCAGTCAACTGTCAAGAGAGCTCTGGGGCTTCCGGGCCTCTGGACAAGTGTGGCCAGCATCAGGGACAGGCCAAATGAGACCTGGTCTGGGTGCAGGAGATGTGGGTTCTAGTCCTGGTCCTGCCCTGCCTTACTCTGTGAGCTTAAGCTTTGCTCTGTTGTGTTTCAATTTTCTAAAATACTAAGTAGGGGAAATAAGATCTGCCTGGCTTGCTCAGAAGGCCATTATAAGGTTCAACATATGCAGATGGCAGTGAAACATATTTAAATCTTGTCAAGTTTTCGACAAATGCAAGATACTCAGTGTGTGAAAGGTATCTACCCTACTACTTTCTTTGCTTAGACACTGGGTCATGAAAATTTTCCCAGATATGGAAGCTGCTCCTAGACATCATGCTGGCTTCCAAGTTCTTATGCCCAGGAAACTTCCTCCAGCACTTACTCACATCAAGAGCATCACTACCTTTGCTCTGGAGGGAATAAAATCTGTGCATAACTCTGAACAGAAGTCTAATTGCCAGTTGGCTTCTCTTGGACTGTGAACCATAGGTAACAGAACACAACAGAACTTTCCAGATGCACTGTTTTCTGGGGCACACCCAAAACCAAGCAGAAAAAGAGAGTGAACCAAAAACTTCCCTTGGCATTTAGCTCTTAATTACATTGTCAGAGTGTGGGCCACTTGGGGAAAATAATCGTATCGGGAGGGAAGGGGACAAATCCAATTCTGGGTCACATTACAAGAACTGTTTCTGTCAATATATGTTTCTCCAGATTTTAGGAATCATGTACTGAAATCTTCTGACATTTTAATTCATTGTATTCAGGGTTTTTTTTCCCCCAACAATAACTGAATCTGTTAACCACCTAGTCTGTTTTCAGTGAATAGCTGCTTTTGATTTTCCTACAGTTTATGGGATGGGAATTGGAAAGAGATGTACAAATCACAACTGCAAGATAAAATGGTGAGTGTGGGAGGCTGCTGCTCCAACTTCTGCTCCAAATAGAACCCTATGAAATCTCCATAAGGGGATGGGAGTAGCTAGATTTTAGAGACCTTCCTCCCTCTGAAAATGGCAGAGAGAAAGAAAGAGAAGGACAGAGGGAGGAGTTGTTTTCCGAAATCTGAAAGGGTTTATCCTTCCTGGTTTCATTCCTCCCTTGATGTGTGTGTTGGGGGGATTAAAGAGGGGAGGGAGGAAAGGGGATGAAGAGGGAGTGATAAAGAAATCCATGACCAATGCATGTGTAGGAGAGCACTTTGGCTAGACTCCCCATTTGCAGAGAGAACAGCAATTGTCTGTAGCCACCCATGGGTGCCAGGGATGCCCCCACACAAGCCAGGAAGGACCCCAGAGCAAAAGAACTGCCCTCCAAAAGTTCTTGTGAACTTAGGCTGCTCTTAACCAAATTTAGTTCATGTCCCTAGTGAGGAAAGCTGTTGTCAGGCCCAGCTGCCCTGCCCTTATCAGACTGCATGAGAGCAGTACATAGAATTGAGAGCCAGCAAGGGGTGGAATGGAACCTAGCAATTACTGGGTATTATTACATATCAGACACTTATTTATGGAGACATACACACACACACACACACACACACACACACACACACAAAGAAAATCTCATTTAACACACAGGAAATTTCCATGAGAGCAAAGATTTTTGCCTATTTTGTTCACTGTTCTATCCCCAATGCCTTGCACATGGCAAGTGCACAAGAAATATTAGTGAGATGAACAAATGAATATTTACTGTTCAGTGGGAGTGGGATAATTCTATAAAAATCTTGAGGAACTGAAGCATTTATCTGAGAAAAGGAACACCTCAAGCTAATAAGCTATGGAGAACCCCTTCCCCTTTCTGGGCTTCTGTTTTTCACAGTGAGATGAAGGGATTAGACAAGACCAAAGTGTAAATAACTGGCACATGTGCCGCCATTCTCCGCTTCAGCTCCTGTAACAGGTATTACTCCTTGATCATAACACTCATTCCCACAGATCGGGGAGGCAGCTTCACAAACATTCTCATCAGTCCTCCATGCAAGCCCACCTGCTGATTAAAGTTGGCTTGACAAAGGTTCTCTGACTTCTCCAGACCAGATCATGTCTGACGTCCCTCAGATTTACTTCTGTCCTTAGATTCATCACCATTTCTATCTGGCTGTGTTCAGTGCTCAGGACACTGAGACCCCGTAAGGAATGAAAGCTTCCAGTCTTCCCTGAAAGCATTATAACCAGGCAGCCTTGAGATTCTGGGTTTATCTATATACAATCCTCTATTGAAACTTCCTTCCAGATAGAAAAAAAAAGTGTTTTAACTGAAAATCACCTAAATATTGTTAATAAAAAGATTCCCTTTTCTAGGATGAAGACTATTTATTACAAAGACGGTATTCCAGAAATAAGCTAACTTTAAAAAATTAGGACAGATTTTAAAGTACTGGCCTCATGGATTAGCTTGCAGCCAACATTTTCTTGAGTTACACATATAGTGAAGATTGCCATGAAATAAGATGACACATTGAAAATAACATTATCTGAGCAGTGTCATGTCTGGATTTTAGCCAACCTCAAGGAACATAAAATAAAATTGTTTTTTAGGTGTTCTCCCAGCTGGATATCTGGCTTTTAATGGTTTAGGAAGAGTAGGAGAGAGGATTTCATATTGATTTCTTATACTAGTTTACTTTTTAATAACACAGATGCCTTCAATAGCTCATGAGGTATTCCACCAATGGCATAAAAGCATAAAACTTAAATGTTTTGTTTAGAAATTCTAACATTTGTTGTTCTGCCAGGGTCATTGGTTGCAAACAACAGAAGTCAACTCTTGATGTAAATAGGAGGGGAATGTATAAGAGGGTATTGGGACATTCAAAGAATGGATCTGAAGGCTGCTCAGGAAGTACCATGTGAGGCTGAGTACAGCCGGCATCCAGCCCCATCACCACAAGTCACATGCCCACCCCCACCACAGTCCGGGGCTCAGTTGCCCTGGGCTATCACCCCTACACCAATAAACTCTTGATTTCAGCACAGCTGCTGTGAATAATGTCTAACTGTCCCTTTCTTTTTTTAAATCATTTTCTCAAGAATAAAAGTCCTGGGCAGAAGCTTCTGATTTGTGACATGTTTTGGTCCAGTAGCTGGCTATTAGCAGGTCGAGGTAGAAAATAGCTGCCCCCACCCCCTTGGGTTTCTGGAAAGTGTTCAGAGGCTAGGCTGCCAACATGACTATAGCCCATGACACCTGCCAAAATAAAATGCCCAGATAATTACAAAGTGAATTACATATCAGTGAAATACTTAATAGCAAATAACTATGTTTTATTGAGCAGCTACTTTCTTTCAGCAAAGCTCTGGGTACTATATGTAATTTCCTATGTCATTTAATTCTTCATCACACCCCTAATGATTATTCCTATGTTAAGGGCAAGGAGAAAGTGTTTTCCCAAGGGCACAAAGCTAGTAAACATCAGAGGTATAATTCAAAAGAAGGCCATCTGAAGCCACCTCCAGGTCCCCTAACCACTAACCCACACTGTTTCTCCATGAACATGGCCTCAGGGGCCTGGATCAGGGCTTGTCCTTACCAGGTATACAGTGAATGTTTGCTTTCACACCTCCTTTCGTCAGACCTTAAATTCAGTGAGTACTTACCACATACAAGTCACCATCATAGACATTGCAGAGCAGATACCAGCATGAGCAAAGCTCATGTCAATCTCTACCTACAATATGGAGGATAATGAAATACTTTCAAGAGACAAATAAAAGGTAAGTCACACCCTGCCAATCCCTTGAGGGCAAGGACTGTGTCTTTCTTGCTCCTTATATCTTCTGTGCTTCACAGTGCTTGGCCGATAATGGGCTCTCAGTAAATGTTTAGAGATTGGGTATAAATAACTAATAATTATTAAGCACTTACCATGAGCCAAGCACTCTCTCAAGCCCTCAAGAGATAAGTACTATTAGTATCTCCATTGTGGACACTGTGGCTGAGGGAGGCACTTTGCCTAGGATCACATGCAGGCAGTGGGCTTAGTTAGGATACAAACCTAGCCAGACTACACCGTATCTTGGGATTGATGGTACTCCAAGGCACATGCCGCCTATAGTAATCAGGGCTTCACATTTGCACTACACAACTTCCATGGGAATAGAGGGCATCCTTTTCAATTTCAACTTTGTCTTAAGAGAAAAGAAACATCTTCCCGAATTCCCTGAGAGACCTCCCCTCTTTGTATCTAATTGGCAGATATCAGTTATATGCCCATTCCTAAACTGATCCCTGTAGCTGAAGTGAAGGTGTGAGTTGATTGGCTTTGGCCAAAGCAGCTAATCAAACCACAGCCAGGGAGATATCAAGAGAAAGTGGAGGATAACCCTAGTAGGGTCAAGCCCTGCATCTGGACGTTGGTTCAACTTTCCTGGAGTATATCCACTATTGGGAGAGGGATGGATACCTGGAAGAGAATTGGAGTGCTCTCAGGAAAGGGCAAGGGGCAGGCAGGGTGGATGCTCTACAGGCAACTATGGCCGCTGTAACCCTTTCTCTTGAAAATCTGGCAACAGCTCCCACAACTTTCAGAACAAAGTCCATATGCCTTGGCAAGGCATACAACCTCCTTCATCATTTGCTTTCAACCTGCCTTTCCAGGCTCACCTCCAGCCATTGCATGTCCCACGTCCTCTCCTCCTAGAACTATTCACTCTTTCTCAAAGCAAGGCTCTGACCACCCCCTTGCCTTTGCGCATGCCATTCTGTGCTTGGAAAGCTTTTCAACACTCAGTAAAAATGGTGGCTCTGGTAGGACCCCTTCTCCAGCACTACCACCCACCACACTCCCTCAGCAAGGGGCTGCAGGAGCTGTGGCCCTCCAGTGCTTCCATCAAGGTGTGCTGTGAGACTGTCTGCTCAGGTGAGCCTCAACCCCACCCTGCATCCAGGGGCCAGCCCAGCATAAGCCTAAAGAAAACAAGGAGTGAACGAATCCTAATATGATATTCCCCCTGAATTTCCCAAGTTTTTCCTTCCCAAACCTTATCACAGTTGAAATTACATATTCATTGATGTAACCATTCATTTGGTGTCTATTTCCCCTTAAAAAATTTAAGCTCAGTGGGGGCAGGGACCATGTCTCTTGTTCACTCCGGCACCTATCACAGTGTCTGACACATTCTAAGGATTTACTAAATAACTGTTGAATGAATATTGCATGCATAGTTTAAAGATGTTTAAAAACTGTACACGTTTTTTATTTTTTTGCATCATATCTATTTCCTTCATCAAGGAAATAATATTGTTCATAAGAACAGAGAAGAAATCTAGGCTTTATTCCAGACATCTTTTCACAGCTTCGATTCCTGGAAAGAGGCAAAAACCTCAAGTCACATGATTTCATATTTAGAATATTAATTTTCCCTAGGTCATGCAGAAACAGCGATACTTTCCTTAATGAAATGCCTTTGTACTAATTTCTATTTGTATGCAAAAGACGTCATCGGTTTAACTCATGGAGACAATCTCCCCACTCGCAAGCACACCGTATCTGCATAGCAGAAGGGGAAAGGCTTCTGATTTATTACACGTAAACAAAATGAATAAGATAACATTTTATTAGTTAGAAACCATTACAAAAACAGCAATAAAAAGAGGCCGTACAAGTGGAAGACACCCTTATCAATAAATCCTTGGAAGTTTAGGATCCCAGTGCATGTTGCAATAATAAAAGAGATCATTAAAAGGATTGAAGTGCAGAACTGTATCATTTTATCAAGAAGCAGCTTTATAACAATAGGAAACATCAGGGCAGTGATGGTGCATGGATCTCTAAACTGTAGAAAAGAAAGGTGTTTGAGATTCAAGTTGTTTTAGCTAATGTGAGAAGTATCCATTTTTAGGCTGTGTCCTATTGAAATGTGCAAATCCAGGCAAGAAATGGTACTTCTTTAAAGTCAGTATCTTTTAAAGTCTTGTTTCTGGCAGTGAGCAGTAAATGGCTTTAGTAAATTAGCCATGTCCCTCCTATCAATTACAGTTGATGTTATAACTAAGAGCTGTAGGTGAGAAAGATGGTTTCGTTACTTGTTCTACAAGACTCTTGGTTTTTCTTCCCTTGACTAAGGATCTTTATTTCATCCTAGAAAATCCTTATGACACATTGCAAATACTTTTTATATAAAAGCATCACAGGGAAGCACAGAGACTTCAGAAGTTTTTCATTTCCCAGAGAGCTGTAGTCAGTTTTCAGAAAGTAAATTGCGTCCTGCACCGGGTTCCTCCCTCCAGGTCAGTGCTTCCCCTCCCCCACCTTGGTCAGTTCAATATGAGTCACTGCCTGGGCTTTGTTCTGTGGAATAACATTTTCTTCTGGGAGTCAGTTCATGCAAAACACTCCCCGCTGAGAGAGTGGAAATTTACCCATAAGACATTCTTCCAACAGCAGGACCCTGTTGGAAACCTGATCAGAATGTTTAAAGACTTGACTAGCTCATTCTCCTTAACTCCCCCAAAATTTCACAGAGAAAAGAATAAATAAATAAACCACATATTTAAGGCTTATAATACCTGGTGACAGCAGACACAATGAGATATGGTCTAATTTAGAAAGAAAACTGAAAATGAGTAGATTATTTCTGAAATTCCTTCTGCTGCTCTGGCTTCCCCAACGATTTCTGTTCTCTCTTCTTCTTTTCCATTTTGGTTTATAGTCACTCTGCAGTCGTTTGATTGATCAATGCATCAACTTTTTTTTTTTAACAACTGCCAGATATTCCATATGTTACCTTAAGCCATGGAGCTATTATTTTGCAACATTTTTATAAACTCAGATGTATTTTCTGTAGTGCAAATGACATCGATTTACCACTAGAATAATACATTAGTCCATAAATGGCATAAATAACAAGTGTAAAAAAACAAAAGACAACAGGCCCAAAATGGAGTCACTTATGCTAAGCCCATGTCACCAAACTGGGACTTAACTTAATTGCAATTTCAGCTCTCCCAGAGATGGAGTCTTAAACCAGTCAATCAGAAATCGTCTAAGCAGCACTAGTTAGGTAATCTGCCTGATAGACCCTTGCCTTCCTCTAAAGAAAGTGACCTTGCCATAACCAATCCAATTATTTTGTCCAGTATAACTTCCTTGTTCCACTCCCTTCTGCTTATAAAAGTCTTTCATTTTGTACAGCAACTCATAGATCCTTCCTCTCTGCTAGATTGGATGCTGCCCTATTTAGGAAATGTTGAATAAAGCCAATAACATCTTTAAAATTTATTCAGTCAAATTTTGTTTCTTAACACAAGAAAATTTGGTTGTGATTTCTTTATTAAAAAGCCTTGAAGCAGGCTCCTCCTTGTCATATGAGCACACAGAGGCATAATATAATGTAATTAATAATGTAATATAATGTAGTATCTATACACACTTATGTGTGTGTGTATATGTGTGTACATATATACATATTGTTTTGGGGTTTTCTTTTGAAAGAGTAAAGTGACTGATCATGGAAGATGTGGAAAGTAGCCCAGCCCTAGAACTTTGCTTCTCCCTCATCAACATTTACCATCATTACCAAATGTTGATGCCAAACGTTGGAAGGAATAGAACATTTCACCCAAAGCTGGTCCCATCTTAGAGAGGGCCCAGACAGAGCTGGCAAGAACTGGCGGACCTGAAACATCATCTGTTTGATGGCCAAGGAGCAGAGGCCTGGTGGCCCCTGGGCTAGACATTTTGTCATCTTTTCTCTTTATTGAGAATGTCGTTATCTTGGTTTTCAAAAGTGCACTTATAATATACTTTACTAAATAGTATGTAGAGTTGCACAATGTATGTCTATTAAAAAAATCCTGTTAAAAATTTCAAAGTTTGCAAACTGGAAGAATAAGTGAGTGGCTCATTTAATTTATTTTAATCAGTTATATCAGGAAAATGCAATTCTATTGAAGGGAAACCTTTGCAGAAGCAGAGAGCAATTATGTTTTGCGCACAGAGTACTCTTTTTTAAAAAGACCATGTGTGCAGCATAAAAAAAAGCTTAGTAATGTCAGTCATCTTGATTTCAAATTCCTTCAGCACAGTCCTTAAACAGTGCAAAAATTATAGAAAGTAAAAGCTATTTCTCTCAAGATTCTGTGCTGCTGTTTTCTGCAGTTCTTGAACATTCTTGATATAAATGTGTTTCCAAATGTACCTGTTTGTAAAAGTAAAAAGTACCACAGCAGTGCTTTTAACCTTGTTTTAAATAGATATTCTCACACTATATCTTAAAGAGAGTAACTCACCAGAGGCCCCTTGGGTGAGCTAAACTTCCAGTAAATTTTAGTAATGGGATTCCCCCAATAATTAACATCACGTTATGCAAAAGAGCAGCTTAAAAGTTCTGAAGCAGATGGCAGTAGTACAAATGACAGCCTATTTAAAGGGAGTTTGTGAAATTTTTGAAGATATTGGTAAGAGGCAATTCAGAAAATTTTGCAAGTATACCACACTTCTAAAGACACATGTAAATGCTATGCCTAGAGAGAGCAGAGGTGTCTGCTCTCACAGATTTGGGTAGCTTTACAAGGAAGTAAATGCATTTCACAAGTAAAAACAATCATGTTTCCTTTCCACCTAATGTAAGTAAATCAACTCTTGAGTTGAAATTTCTTAAGATCTAGTGACTTATAACCTGTCCAGATATGATTAACAAACACCTTTGATTAAAAATGGAACTATAGATGACTAGTGACAGGTAAATCCCTCCAGGTGTACAAGTCTCCATTGTTTCATATATTCCTGGATTTGGGTCATTTTCTGGTCTGTAACATGGGAACTTGTATAGCTCTCATTATTATTAGTAAGTCAAGCAGGGGTAGAAACTTTGAACAAATACTTGAAGTCTCCTGGAGGAAATGAATGACCTAAAACTACAGCATCAGTTTCATAACACACACAGCACCCAGATTTCAAACAGACTGTACTCCAAAAGTTTATTGGGAAGCTGAGGGTTTAGCATTCAGAAACAGTTTGATCTACTTTGGCTGCTTTCATAAATTAACGAAAATCTGATTTAACTCATAATGAACCAGAAGTAGGTGTTAACACTTAAGTAGCATTATTTTAATACATTGTTCAACCCCTTATGATACCGTAACTGGGGAGAAATATATTTTACTCTGTTAAATCAGAAACAGATCAAACTGCTTCTGAATGCTAAACCCTCAGCTTCCCAATAAACTTTTGGAGTACAGTCTGTTTGTAAGCTGGGTGCTGTGTGTGTTATGAAACTGATAGTGTTTTTTAGATCAGATTTTTAAGCCAGATTAGTGAAAGTAGATATCCGCACTCTGCTCCCCTAAAGCAGTGACAAATTACTACATCGGTGAAGGACAGCAAACCGGTCTAGATACAAAGAGTTTGTTAACTCTTGGCAAGTCTACAATTGCAGAAAGATAGACATTCTTCTTCCTGTTATTCAATCCTCATTTATTTTGAATCAGATAATAAAATGGTTTTATATCAGACCACTTATTAACTGTGTGACCTTGGACAATTTACTTGCTCTTTCTGAGCCTCAGTGGGTTGTTGTGAAAATAGGTAATTTTTCTACAATAGACATTGGCTCTTTGCCTCACCCAATTTCCATTCCTCCTCTTCAAGCTATACCCCTGATTTCACTGGAGAATTCTCTCCCTACCAACCTCCCATGCGAGGTTCTAGCCCCACCCCCAGGGTAGAGCACATGACCCAGGCCTGCCAATCAGAGCTGGCTTCAGGGCTGACTTCAGTGACTCAGATGACCCACCCATCTGAGCAGGTCCAATAAGGCTGAATCTCAGAATGTTTCTCTCTGGGAATGCTGGGACAGAAATACTTTGCTCTGCTGGGTTTAAATCTGGAAAGATATGCCTTCAGGAGCACGGTGGCCATCTTCATTTATCCCAGTGGTCCTCACTGAAGGGGAGGGAGAGGGAAATTGCTCTTCTCCCACTCTGCGCCACCCGCAGGCAACATCTGGAAACAATTTTGGCTGTCACAACTTGGGAGGAGGGGGCAGGGGTTATTGCTCTCATCTAGCGGGTGGAGGCCAAGGATGCTGCTAAACAAACAACAATGAACAGGCCAGCCCCACAACAAGGAATTTTCTCTCCTGAAACATCAGTAGTGCCCAGGAGGAAAAACCCTGCTCTCACCGCATGGTTACATGCAACAATGTTAAAGAAGTGGAGCTGAGAAATGGAAAAAAACTGACTCCTGGTGATACCGTTTGAACCCTGGACTGATTCACAACTTACGTGAGTTTTCTGTCACAACCAAAAGAATCTTAATTGATAATCGATAGGTATGGAACATAATGCCTGACATACAGTAGGCACTCAATAAGTGGTTGGTATTTTCATCAAAGGCTATCATTCATACGAGAACCAGGATCGGGGAAATCCAGAATAACACCTTATTTATGATCAGGGGCTCATGGGTCAGATGCTATCTACGTAAGTACTTGTATTAGCTCCCTACAGCACATACCTATACCCTCCTTTGTGTTCTCAATGCATTCCACCATTCCGATTTGTACTCAAAAGAACACAGATCCAAAAGATAGTGTCATTTTTTTTCAGAATTTACAACTTTCTCTGCTATAGATCTGATAATTGAGAAGTCCAAGTATCTGTCAGGAGACTGAAAAATTAAAAGAAAAATGTGAAAGATTTCTATAAAATCATTAAGTCTTCCTCTTAAAAGTGACTCCCAGTCTGTCCATGGAAACCAGGCTGACAACTTAAAAATTGCTTCATAAAATAACATTTAGGAATTTAAAAAAATCTCATTTATATTTTGTGTTTTTCTTCTCTGTTCCTGTGCTTTTAGAATATATCATGGGAATGGACAGGATGGTAATGTACCCTAGTTGAAATGCAGAGATGTGTATATTTGTGGAGATATATATATATATATATATATATATATATATATATATATATATATATACACACACACACACACACCTGTGTGTGTATGCCATTTGACCAACTCAAAATAATTTTCACATTTTTTTGACTTCAGAATTCTATAGCTTTAAGGGCATACGTTTCACAGTACTTCACTCTCTTAACAGTTTGTGCATTTTCATTCCTCTGTAAGATATGAATGTATTATACTAAGAGATATTATATAAATGAGACCATTATTCAAAATGAGAATCTTCTCTACTAACAGCATCACTGTTTGTAGCATATAAGAATAAATAAATGCCTCCCATGAGTGACTAAATGCAAAATAAAAGTAACCACTCTATTTGAATAGTTTAAAAAAATGCTATTAAACATAATGGCTTCTTGACATTCAAGTAGCACTATGTTTTAAGTGATCTTCATTTTTTAAGAACTACTTTATTTTCATTTTAAATATTGATGACAAATCAAGTTCTTCAGAGTGAGGAACCAGAGGAGAAAGCTTTCCGAAGAAAATGAATTTCCATGGACTCTGGAGTTCCAAGGTGCTATTTTTTTACTTTGCTTTTGTTTGGCTTTGTTTCTGTGTTCTCCTGAGGCTGTGTAATAACATCATATAAACAAACAACCTGAAAAATTGGTGGAGCAGTCTTATTTCTCAAGTTTTTCTTCAATCCCTGCTGGTATGTATTTTTGACTACATTCCTGCCTTCCTCACTTTCACCTTAAGGGGGAGCTCTGATCTCTATCAAGGACACATCAAGACCAAAATGGCCCAGTGGGATCCACAAAGAATGAAATTCACGTGAAAGAGATGAGACAGACAGAGGAGGGAGGAGGGGGGTGGGCACCTTCAAAAGGAATAGTGACCCCTTTCCTTTCTTATCTCTCTGCCGAAGATTAGCACTAGAATCAAGTTTTAAGAAAAAAGAGAGCAGCAAGAAGTGGCAGGCATGCCCAGACCTATTTACGGAAGGGTGCCTTCGAGGTCTGGCTTTTCTCCCACCCCGGTTCATCAGGTTAAAAGAAGAAAACCCTGGCTAGGAAAAGTGTGTAAGTAGCTGACATTCCTGTACCGCAAGACGTGATGGTACATGACCAGGCAAGGATTCAGGAGGTAGAAAGACAAGAGCATAGCTCCCAAATGATTATAAAATGATGCTAGCACCCAGATTGGAATCTCCACTAGACTCTAAGCTCTCCCAGGGCAGGGACTGGGTCTCTCATGCCTCACAGTGCTCTCTGTCTGGGATAGTGCCTGGCACACAGCACAAACAGCCCAACCACTTACCACAGGAAAACACAGTGAAAACGGTGAAAACGATACTTGCTCAAAGTTTTTGAGCAACTCATCTAGCCTTTCTGGATTTTAGCTTCCTTACTTCCAAAAATGAAAGGGTTGAAGTAAATTATTTCTCTGGTCACGTATAGCCCTATGAATCTATAAAATAGGCCCCTAAGATTTAAACATAACAGTCACCAAATTTACAGACATAGATCCAGAGATATGACAATCAGCCACCTGCTCTTTATATAGATCCCTTGAAGTCACATTTGGGAAAATAATTTGAAGATATTTGTCAGATTAAGTTTTTCTGCCCTATTCAAAGCAATATCATGGTCCACACTATACCAACACCAAAGAGATTTCCATTCTGGCTTTCATCCACCTGGGGATGTTTTCATCTTGTGTGGTGAGCAACATTATTTGTTTATAACTCTCAAAGATTCTATTCTTGGCTCAGTGAACAGCCATATTTGATACTGTACAACAGGAAAAAACTGCGAGGCCATAAAAGTCCCTTTGAGTGGCATAACAGCATAGCCAGCCAGGCACAGTTTTTGGAGCCAGATCTACTACAGCATGAACTCCAAAAGGATAGTTGACCTCTTTGAGCTGTAGTCACCTCCCCTGTAATATGGTAATATTCTGGCCTCACTGACTGGGAAGATAATATGAAATGGTGTATATGAAATGTATGTCCATGGTTAACACTCAATGAATATAGCAACTGTGTTCTTGTTTAAGGCCCCTTCACTTCTTCTGAAACATTAAGAAAGAAGTGATGTAAGGGATAAAAAAATAGATAATGAACTCTTTTTGGAAGAGGGAAACTTGAAAGAACTGAGAAAGAGACTAAATTTAGAGTCAGAAAATCTGGAATACCTCCCCTTACTTATAGGATATATGATCTTGGGTAAATCACTTTATCTTTTGAACCCAGCTTCCTCTTCTGTAAAACAAGTCTGTCATGTGCCCTGGGAAACACTCTGTAAATGCCAAAGTGCCGTTCAAATTCTCGACGCTAGTATCATTATTACTGTAGACAATGTAGTTCAAGGACACACTAATAACAGGCTTACAAAGCTGTGACATGTCTGTGGACAGGTGGGAAGCAGTAGCTTCAGATTTGCCACATGGGTATTCTGGAACTGGAGAGAGTGATTTTTTAAGTCTCTGGCAATCAGCAAGCAGTTGTAGAATTATTGCAGAGTAGGGCAGCATCCCCAAGATGGGCTAGAGGAAATGAAATGTGCTTGTGTTGGGCTACATTCAGAATTATCTCAGAGATATAGCCATAACCATCTTCAATTTCAAAAGAAGCTCTTTCTATGGTTCGGAAGCATTGCACATCCCTACACCAACTTAAGGAAGTCACAGAACAATGATGAGAGAACAAAGCATCAACAGCAGAGAAATTCCTCTATAAGCTCCTTTAAGCCTCACACTGAAACGTGGAATGGAGGAAAACAAATTCCTGTGTTTACACTGAGTGTATCAAAGTTTATCTCTGACATTAGACAGGGACCTTGTCTTCTTTAGAGATGTCAATACTGTCACAGAGTTTTCAAGAATCTGCAGAGCACTATTCACAAACCTGCACTAGCTTTGACAAATACGGACATTCCTAGGCAAACCATTGTGAGACTCAAGAGTGCTTCTCAGGGTATGAATGACAAGCTGGGAGGAGCTGATCGTCCACTGGAGGGGCAGGTGAGGGCCATTAAGCCCAGCCAGTCATTAATCTCCAGGAAATGCCCAGAGCCAAGGTCATTATTGCTATTATAAACCAAAAATGAAAAGAAAAAAAGAAGGCACGTAGCTCTGTTTTATGGGTGATACAGTTTCAATTGGCACATATTGAGCATTTCTAGAGATTTAATTAAGCAATCAGATTGCTTGAGTGGTCTCAATATTCAGTGCCTTTTATAGAGTTCTTTAATGACTATGCATAGGATTATTCTGGATACTTTATGGACCATAGCAAGTGAAGCTTTATGTCTTCCCAGTAATACAATGAACCTTTCTTTCCACCACTACTCTAGCTTAAACAAAGGTTTTTGTGGTTATTGTTTTGGGTGGGGGATCTTAGGTTTGTGTCTAGAAAAGTGTAGCCAAATGAATTGGAGTGAAGATAATTAAACCAAAAAGCATTTGACTTTGCCCTTTTATGATTCATTCAAGCAAAATGTAGTACCAGGGTCTAGTAAAACAAGGAGAGGTGAACATTTACTACTGTGTTTATTCATTCATTTTCTAGGTCATAGGGATATAAACAATGTTTTTAGGATAAAGGATATAGCAATGAAAAGAATCTGTAAGATCTGCATCTATTCATAGAACAGTAGAGCACAGTGATTATGGGGACAGACTTTGGAGCCAACTACTTGGGTGCAAATCTTTACATATTCACTTCGTAGCCATGAGACCTTGGGCAAATTACTTAACTTCTCCGTGCCTCTTCATTTTTAAAATGGTATTAAATAATTCTTTCCTCTTTGGCACTTGTAAAGATTAAATGAGTAAACGCATGAACACAGGATAATGCACAGTATGTAATATGAACTATATTGGTGTCAGTTGTCCTTATTACATTTATGTGCACAGAAATAAGACAATATGCAAGGGAGTAAATTAATAAATGATGCATTTGTAAATAGCGGTGAGTGCATCTAAAAATAAAACAATGTGATTAGAGTGGTATAAATTTTGGGGGAAATTCTACTCTGAGAAAGTGACATTTGTGCTTAGCACTAAATTACAGGCAAACCTCCTGTTATTGCACAACTTTATTATGCTTCACAGACCTTGCATTTTCTACAAGTTGAAGATTTGTGGCAATCCAGCATTGAGCAAGTCTGTGGGTGCCATTTTCCAACAGCATTTGCTCACTTCATGTCTCTGTGTCACATTTTCATAATTCTCGCAATATTTCAAACTTTTCCATTATTATTTTATGGTCAGGGATCTTTGTGTTACTACTGTCATTGTTTTGGGGTGCCGTGAACCAGGCCCATATAAGATGATGAACTTAATCAATAAATGTTGTATGTGTTCTGAGCGCTCAACCAATAGGCTGTCCCCCTGTGTCTCTCCCTCTCCTTTGGCCTCCCTATACCCTGAGACATAGCACTATTGGAATTAGGCCAATTAATAACTCTACAGTGGCCTCTAAGTGTTCAAGTGAAAGGAAAAGTTGAATATCTCTCACTTTAAATCAAAGCTAGACCTGATTAAGCTTAATAAAGAAGGCATAGTCCGAAAGCTAGGCCTCTTGCCCCAGACAACCAAGTTGTGAAAAAGATGTTGAAAGAAATGAAAAATGTTACTCAAGTGAACACACTAATGGTACAAAAGCAGAACAGCCTATTGTTGATAAAAGTGTTAGTGGTCTGGCAAGAAGATCAAACTAGCCACAATGTTCCCTTAAGCCAAAGCCTAATCCAGAGCAAGACACTGACTCTCTTCCATTCTGTGAAGCTGAGAGAGGTGAGGAAGCTGCAGAAGAAAAGTTGGGAGCAAGCAGAGGTTAGTTCAGGAGGTTTGAAGAAAGAAGCCATCTTTGTAACATAAAAGCACAGGTGAGGCAGTAGGTGCTGATGTGGAAGCAGGTTATCCAGAAGACTTAGCTAGGATAATCCATGAATGGGGCTCCACTGAACAACAGATTTTCAGTGTAGACAAATAACCTTCTATTGGCAGAAGATGCCATCTAGGACTTCCGTAGCTAGAAAGGAAAAGTCAATGTCAGGCTTCAAAGGTACAAAAGACATAGGACTCTCTGTTAGGGGCTAATACAGCAGGTGACTTTGAGTTGAAGCTAATGCTCACTGACCATTTTGAAAATCCTGGGGACCTTCAGAATTATGCTAAATACCCTGTCATTCTGAGTTTCATCATCTGTAAAATGAATGAGTTGTCTTGAATGACTCCAAGAGATTTCTTATTTCACTGGAAAAGAGATTCATAACATTCCTAGAGAAATCTAGTCACACAGAAATCTAGTTACATGTGCTATTGTTACTTCACATGAGACTTTCTGAATATTTCTGGCCACATATGTACAATATGTGACTAGGAAACTTTGATTTGAGCATTCTTAACTTTTAAAGACGGCCACTGGCATACAGGAAAAAGAGAGATATATCCATAGGTCCCCATGTAATTATAAAGTGCTCTAGTCTTCTGAGCAATCAAAGCAAGAAATAACATCATGAATTAACAATTTTTGTTGGGCACCTCCTGTGTGAAGCACTTGGCTCAGTGTCCTGCATGAGTAGATGCTCAGCACACATTTGTTAGTCATAAAAGAAGTAACTATTCTTTTTTCTTTGTTTCCACAGAGTTTCGCTTGAATCTCTCTTAAATATTTATTCCATTTGGCCGGGTAATAAAATGATTTGTCTTCCCATGTCTAGCAGAGTATAAGACTGAGGAACAAGGGCTATGCAGAAATAATCTTTGCTCCTTCACTGGCACCTTGCTGCATAGCTGACTAGTGAGGAAATCCTCCTTCTTTAGTAAAATAGAAGCAGGCTCTCTAGGATCATCCCTGGAATGATGTGGGGCAGCTGGACCCTGCAAGAGAGAGAACCGTGGTCTGTACTGACCCTGCCTCCCTCCAGGGGCCATTCCCCTGTGTGGTATGGGTTGAGGGCTCAGCTCAGAAGGGCACTAGCGCTTGGGACCACTGTTGACCAAACCTCCAAATTTGCTCATTTTGGGAAGAAATAGGGAAGAGACAGTGAGCATTGTTGCCTTTATGGCTGGGTATTTAATGCCTCATCAGAGTCAGTCATTGTTTTATGACAGGTTTCAGTTTTCTGATTATGAGGATACAGTGAAGTCCAGAGACAACACAACATTGTACTAGAAATCAAAGGCTGTCTGTCTTTCAGTTCCAGCTATGCCATTAAGTAACTTTGAGAAAGTCATTTCCCCTTTCTGGACCTGGGTTTGTGTTTCTTTAAAATGAGGAGGTTGAACTCAGTCACAGAACCCTCACTGTATACCACTGACCCAAGTGGAGTATCTCACACTGAATTGGTGGGCCCCAAAGCCTCCCCGTTGAGGCTACCTCCACACTCCCAAAGCAAACAGAAATGGAGTTTGAATGCCCAGAACCACAGCATTGCCAGCATGCCTTTGGGCACATGGATGATAGCAAGCCCCTTGTTTAGATAGCTGTACACAGTTTGCAAAGTGATTTCACCCCCCCACCCCCACTTAATTTCGTCTGGCATCCAGTCATTTTAAGTAAGAGATCAAAAGTGAGAAGTAGCTACATTTCCAGCTTTTAATGCCACAGTCCAGAAAGTTAGGCACCCAGAATGTTCTGAAGGAGTGAGATGAGTTTTAGAGTACTTAAGCCAGCTTGGGGGCCAGGGTTTTATAAATGTTTAAATGAGCTTGTTTCTTATGAATATAAGAGTAAATTGTTTTTTAACTTTACTATGCAAACTGTATCAACAATCAAAATGCCGAGGTAAATAGCGCAGTAGCCGCTAATACACACAGCCTAAAAAAGTTAACTCTAGAAAACCTCATTTGTCATATTTTAAGAGAATTTCCTTTTATCATGTTCATGATAGAAAGACCGAAAATAAAAATGAGCAAAAAAGTTAGTAATAATTTTTCCACATGGAGATAATTACTGTTCACAAGTGAGTACATACCTTCCTTGTCTTTTTGCAAAATACAAATGCTTTAACTGAAATTGGATAATCATGTACACACACTTTTAATCTGCTTTTTTCATCTAACAATATATGATCATTACTCCAGGTAAAGGAGTACATTTCAATAATGCAACTATTTTTAATAGGATTATAGCTTTCTATCATATGGATAACCACAATATATTCAAATAATCACCTATTGTTGGAAACACTGACCTAGGGTTCCTTAAATTGCTTCAGACAAGGACAGGAGGGTAGAACCCAGAGAAAAGAAATGAGAACTAAGTAGCCCTGCTGTGGAGTTTGGAAGCAGGAGAATTTTTTCCTTCCCGTTGCATTAAAATCAAGTTTAAAAAAATACAGAGAATGATATTATCTAGTTTTTAAGGGGTTGGGGAGAAATGTACACTCTTACACACTGAGGGTATATTAGTCAGGGTTCTCCAGAGGAACAGAACCAACTGGAGGTTATCTATCTATCTATCATCTCTCTATCATCTATCATCTATCTATTTACCATCTATCTCATCTATCTATCTATGTCAGGGGATCTGCATATATATAGGTAATATTTCATATATAATATTCCTCTGATACTAGAGTTTCCTTACATCTGTTCTAGGGTCAGCCTGGACCTCCAGTTACAGCCTGCTCTGGATCTCCCTCCCTGGTTTGGTCTTCGTGCCCTGGCCGTCTCTGTGACCCACTTTTATTCCTTCTATGGTCCCTTCTCTGGGTTTCCGTGGTCATGATCGCTGCCCCAGAGTAAACAGCTAGTCTCAATTGGGCCCTGGTGGGCTACAATAATTAATTTGTTCATTCATTCAAGAATTAGTAACAGCGCTATTGGTGTAGTGGTAGCATGCAAGATTCCCATTCAAGAATCATTTACTGAGCATCAACTATTTGTAAGTCCCCAGCTATACAAAAATGCATCACATACAGTCTTTGCACTTAATATGCATACCATCTGTATTAGTCTGCTGAGGCTGCCATAACAAAATACCACAGACTGGGAGGCTTACACAAGAGAAATTTATTTTCTCACGGTTCTGGAGGCTGCAAGTCCTAGACCAAGATGCCAGCAGGGCTGTCGTCTAGTGAGGCTTCTCTCCTTAGATTGCACACAACCACCTTCTCGCTGTGTCTTCACATGGCCTTTCCTGAGTGCATGTGTGCTCCTGGGGGCTCTTCCCCTTATAAAGGCACCGATCCTGTGAAATTAAGGCCCCACCCTGTGACCTCATTTAACTTTAATTACCTCTATAAAGGCTCTCTCTCCAGATATAGTCACACTGGGGATTAGAGCTTCAGCATATGAATTTGGGGGGAAAAATTCAGTCCATAACACCATTTAAATGAAAAAGTCAAGTAGGTACAGACGACTGCCATATGGTAGGATGCATACCATCAAGCTATTGTGTATTTCTGGGGGTGGAGCTTCTAACCTGTCCAGGTGGATTTTAACAACAGAGAGGGAGTTATCCAGGTGGACAGGATGGAGCTGGGAAATCCAGGCAGAGAACGCAGTCTTTGTAAAGCACGAACGTGAAAGAGCACCACCTGTTGGAGGAGATGGAGAAATAAAGAGATAGGTTGAGGTATGGAGGTGACACTGGAAGCTGTGCCATGAACTCATTAAAAGGCCCTCCTCTCTCAACTCCTGTCAGGCTTGTTTCCCAGGCAATAGTCCTCCTACCTCCCTCCCCTTCTCACTCCACTCCAAGTATTGTTGTCTTAGGTCTCAGTCTGAGAAACACTTAAAGTATTAGCCCCTTCCTTTTTGTATAGCACTTGAGAGTTTACAATACACCTTTGCCACATCATTTGACCTTTAAAACTGTCCAGTGGAGGAAAATAAATATATCCATGTATATGATGAAGGCAAGATTTAATCATAATATTAATAGTAATAATAACTGGCTGAAGGTCAGGGGGCCATGTTAGAGGTAGTTTAGGGCTAGAACCCAGACCATCTGCAGGCTGATTCAGTTCTCTCTTTTACTCTACTTGCATTTTTCTCTGCTGTTTGCCTCATGTGTCATATTTCTCCAGTAATGCACCTACATTTTGACACAGCTTTCTGGAAATAATGTGTTAACCAATAGGAAAAAAACTCTCAGAGTGGGAACATTGGGCCTGGCAAGATATTTTTTGGCTGGACAGGCCTGTCAAAGCCCATTGAATCACACATCTGCCTCACAAAGGGCCAACCCAGAGCAAAGCCCAGGGGTGTACTTCGCCGAAAGGAGTGAATTAAAGCACTTCCAAGTCAGGAAATGCCAAGCTAGGCTTTTCTGTGGTGTTAACTTACTGGCCCAAAGTAGACCAAATAGTAATTTCAGCCTAGCCTGTTACCCAGAATCCTTCACTGGACCTTTGTCAATGTTGCCAAGGCAACAAGAACTCTCACTACTTTGGTGATTTTTAGTTTCAGTCACAAACTCCATATTGACTTGGCTGAAAGTTTAATGCAGCACAACTTTAACTCACAGGAATGCATGAGGAATAAATTCTCTGAGTTTCCAAAAAAGCTGACACTATAGTCCTTTAAAAAATTGTGCCCATTTTGGATGGAAATTTCTCTCAAATTCTTTGCTTGTATCTGTCTCTTCTTCACATAATCAATGGAGCATAATTTAGTTGAAGCTTTTTCTGGATGACTCAGGTTCTAAAGTGGCCTTTCCAAAACACAAATCTTACTCCAAGATCAAATCTAAGCTCTTTCAATTTGGGAAAATGCCTTCACTGCTCACCTTAATCTACCTTTCCAATCTCGTATGTCCTCTTTCTCTTCATACACCTTTTACTCCAGGAAACTGAAAGTCATCATTATTCTTGGAACATCCATAAAACATACCACATTCTTTTTGATCACTGAGTACTTATAGAGGGTGGCCCTTCTAAGCCCTTCACTCCCTTTCTGCCTAGAAAATTCTTAGTCAGCCTTACTTATTGAGCTAGTCCACCAAGTCTCACATGAAACTTACCAAAATCTTCCAAAACCTCCTTCTCACCATAATGCCACTGTACTTTGTACATGCCCCTTTGTTACAAGTAGTTATGTGCCTGACTCTCCCACTTCTTCTTTGCACTATAATTCCTAGTTAGCCCAACCTTGGCCTAATGTAGGTGCTAGATACGTTGTTAGCATTATTAACAAATACTCAGCTCTTATTCATAAATACCATTTACTTGGCGTTTACGGACCAGACACTGTAACAGAGATTTTCCTTATATTTCTCACTAATTCTCAAAACAACACAGTTAAGTCCAGAGTCTGAAATCAGACTCAGCTCTCCTGTCTCCAAAATCCAGTCTTTGACTCTGTACTACATGGCATAGCACATACTGAACAAATCAACCTGCTAAACTAACAGCAGTGGTTGTTAATAAATGGGAGAGGAGTTTGTAGCATCAATGCCAGTAAGAGTGAAGGAACAAGGGTTTGGACAGGTGGGAGAGTCTGAGCAGGAATCAGGAGTCAGAAAGGCAACATGTAGGGTTAACAAGGAGGGAGCTATAGCTGGAAAAGGCAAACAAGTCTTTTTAATCTAGAATCTAGAGTTGGAGTCATATATTCAATTGCTTACGGGGCTCAAGCAAGCCAGACCACTTCCAGTAAGACATCTTCTCTGTTTCATTTCTACTTGAATCACATGGCTCTCTGGGTCTGGCTTCAATTTGACTACTTTTGATAGCAATATATGTACAAGAGGTATTTTACATTCACTAACTTCCACTCCAAGAAAAACAGTAGTGCGTGCATGATGAAAAATGGCAGCTGATACAGGACCTCCATGCAGACACTGCAACAGGCCAGGGGAGGCATTGACAGACTGGATTCCAGGAAGAAGGTGGAACCCAGTATTTCCAGATGATATAATTTTTAAGAGAAGTTGAAAAGCTGTATTAATTTTTAGAAGTCAGAGCGTTATGCAAAAATTTTTAAAAGATTATGTAGGGTCCATATAAATCTCAGGCTTTATTGTACCTAAGTGTCAACGGAGGATCATATTAAAATACAAGTCCTAGAGTACACCCCAAGAGCTTCTGACTCAGGAGGTCCCTGTGAGATCTGAACATGTGCATTTTCTACAACATGAAATGATGAAATGAAATGATGGAACCCCACATGAAATGTTGGTGGCTCAGGGACCTCTCATGGACTAGCATTGGGCCGCACACAGACATACAAGCTCCAGTATCAGGAAGCCTATCTGGTTCCTCTGGTCCAGAGGTTTAGAGATGAGAACTGGAAGCAGGAGGGAGACAGCAGAGGAAACCCTGGGGCCAGGAGAGAAGCTGCTGTCTTATACACCCTTTTCATGCTTCTCTTAGGGAATGTGTTTCCAAATAAGACAGACGTTCGAGATCCAACCTCCAGAAAAGTTCTTACAGCCTGACCTGAGACTAGTAAGAATAAAGAAGCCAGATGACGTGTGTACAATTTGGTGGAAATCAGAGAGGCACTAACGTAATTAGGAAATGGGGTAGAAGAGGACCTGACATAGTTAGGCTTCGAGAAGTGAAGTCCGAGTGGTGACTCGCTAACAGTCTTAGAGCACAAGAGGGAAATCTGGGAGGAGAAGGTGAACAGCTGTTCTCTGTTTCTATGGAAGCTTGGCTAATAGGACATGAGCCTCCAGAACAGCAGGAGGGGTTGAAATGGAAAAAGAACTCTGGTACCAGACAGCTGTGAAGGATAGGCATTGATTGCCATGGGCCCCGCCAGCTTCCTACTGTTCAGATATTTAAAATCAAATAAATGATAGACTCTGAGCCTACTGAGGGACCCATTCCCTGCCAGTGTTTCTCAGAGTACAGGACTCGGCCACTTTGGGGAGAGAATATGTTTGGGTGCTTCACAGACACAGAACAAAGTGACTTTGGTCGAAGATGGGAAGAGGTATCCCCTTTTCAGTTCTCTTTCACTACTTGGTGGTGTCAAGGAGAAAGTCTCCCTGAGCTACCACCTCTCCCAACTTTCTCAACACTTGCCTGTCTCTCCCAACCAAAAGAGGAGGCTGCAGCAGCAGAGCATAAAGCAGGGGACACCAAGTATGAGGATCGTCGCTGTTGTGCTTTACTTTTTTGGGTTTCCTCTATGGCAAGGGATGCTGGTGTTTCATTTAAGGTAGTGATAGAAGGTTTACTTAAAAAAAATTAATTTAGGAAGGAAAGTTCACCGAATTATGGAAAAACATCAAGCAAATGGTACTGGATGATGACGATGGCCGAAGTTGTGCAGAGGGCACTTGAAAGGATGATGTTTTGGAAATATGGATCAAGTGGAAACCTTTCCTTTATGAACAAGAGACTGGAAGCTCAGAAGTTTGAGGACCTTCTCAGTTCACACAGAATTTACAGGTGGAGCTGAGACTGGAGACAGATTTACCCAGGATGGAGAAATGGGAGGTTGGGGGTTGCCTCACACGTCTCTGAAACATCCTTTCCCCTCACATGTGTCTGATCAGTCCCAGCTTGTGGCACATATAGCCCTTGATGAAATGGGCCATTTTCATCCCAGCACTGTGACCATCTCTCTATGTGACTTGACAAGAGAGAGCTTCTCTGTCATCATCTATAAAGTAAGCACCTAATTCAGGATGTTACGTGAGCACAAAATGAAGTGTGC
Source organism: Smutsia gigantea (assembly GCA_032199065.1). Lineage (NCBI taxonomy): Eukaryota > Metazoa > Chordata > Mammalia > Pholidota > Manidae > Smutsia > Smutsia gigantea. The sequence continues at coordinate 58,008 of JAVSCE010007344.1, read as the reverse complement.
ATGTGAACATAACTCAATAAACTCTAAAAGGTCTCAAGATGTAAAGCTCGGAAGAGGTAAACCCAAAGCCTACGGCTAGTTCTCACAATCCCCTACTATTTGTATGAAATGCAATATTAAAAACCAATATCAAGTTTTTCATTGACCTCATCCTCTTTTGCATAAAAAGAAAATAATTAAACATAGCTTGCAAACATTTTATTTTTTCCCAAATTGACCCTCATGCATAAACTATTATTTAGCAGTGATTTAGATTATGTAATATTTTTACAGAACTGTAGGTTTGTTTCTTTCAAGTATATCAAGGTTTTCCTCATTAAAAAGGCAAGAATACTTCATAATTAGCACTCCCGAACATCAGCTTCAGCAAAGATGGCCTTTGATTATGTTGTTTGGAGGCAAATAGGTGTTTCTAAGGACTTAGAAGCAGATTATGTTCTTTAGAACGTATACCCTCTCCTTAAAATTGGGTTCAAACTATTTTATGGTTTATTAATCCATCTTGCAGATATCACTAAAGGATGAACTTCAACCCAGACCTTATCCAAATAATCACAGATTCCTAATGACTATGGCCAAATTAACAAGTTTTTGCTATAAATATACCCAGTGAGAGTTGGTCAATGTAAATGCATTATTTTATAAAACTGAGATTATTAACAAAACCTGAAGCTTTATCCAATAAAGAACCAAAGGAAAAAAATGCATTTGCAATCAACCTGCCGGCAATATTACAAAAATGAGTGATTTGTAACCTCTGGTAACTCAAACCTGTAACATCCATCCTATTGCACAAATAGATCATTCAGAAAAGTAGAGGTTACTTCCAGAAACAATAGTTGTATAAAGGTGCTCCATTCCCCAGTAAATTAAAGAGGCAGCCTCACTCCTACTTTCCCCTGAAAAGAACACTGGAGGAACCTATTAAGAGCATCGTTAGTTTCAAGGAGGCAGCTTACATGGAATTTGGATATTAACATACAGAAATAGATACCTACTCTCCCAGCAATGCAACAACCTTAATGGAATAATCTTTTCAAAATGAAAACTCTGCCCTAATGAAAGTCCTCTTTTTCATGGAAATAAAAAAGTGAGGTAACAAAGGCAAGGCTCTCCATTGACATGATTGATCCCACAGTCTCACCAGAAATGCATATTTAGGCCTGGCGATTATTTGTTGGAGATTTTAATGTTAAACTACCTGCAGAATACATTTAGCTATAGATAATACAAGCCAACTGACATTTTTAAAAATTTCTTTCTGAAAATGGAACTTATAAATATTTATGTTAAAGGATCAACAGGTTAAGTTTTCCATTGCTAAAGCAAGTTTATTACCACCATGTAAAATAGCTGAAGTTAAAGAGAATCAGTATATTTAAACCTGTAATATGTTAGGACCATTAGCTGCATTTTAGAATAGCAGACTTTGTTTTCATGTCACAGGAACCAATTTTATAGTAGACTAAGCTGCCCTTGGGAAAAGTATGTGTGTGTGTGGCATGAAGGCACAGCTCTCATCAGGTATCTGAAGGACATCTTAACACAGAATGATGGCATTTGTTCCTCATGAACAAATTATATTATGAATTACAATGTAATTACAATATGAATCCTGTCCCCTGGAATTGTGTAATCTGCAGCCTTTGCTCCTACATGTGGTGACCCTGGGGCAAAAAAAGGGACAGGAATTAAGTCTTGATGCTTAAGATGGAAATTGACCATGCCTCCCTGCAGCCATGCACCTTTGCCATGAGACTCTGCAGGTTCTCCTACCAAGAGAAAGGGTCTATTTCCTCAACTTTTTACTCCCGGCTGACCTCATGACTTGCTTTCACCAACAGTTCATTTTATGAATGTCTCGTGATGACATTATGTCACTTCTAAGCATAAACTTCAAGAGCCCTTTCAACACTGCCCTCTCTTGCTCCTGGAACCACGTCACCAGGGCATGAACAAGCCCAAACAGCTGCTGGAGGGCCAGGGACCACAGAGAGGACAGCCAGCCATTCCATCGGAGGCCATTCTAGACCAGCCAGATTCCAGCTGATCTTCCAGCTGACCACAGATACAGGAGTGGGTCCGGCCGCAATCAGCCTATCCAGGCCGGGTTCAGCAGAGCCATCCAGCTCATTGATTCATGAGCAACAATTAACAGTTGTTGTTGTAAGTCAGTAAGAGTTGGGGTGGTTATTTTATGCAGTAAATTTTTATTCCCATGATGATCTAAGCTATAAAGAGTGTTGCTGTTTGAGTTTCACTCAGGCAGATGAATAGATTGGGGCACAGAAACTCAGAAGAGATGGGTATACGTCTGAAGGGCTAAAGTGTAGCCCTGAGTAAGTAGAGACGCTTTCTTTTAAAAGACCCCACGGCTTGTGCAGGTAGGTGGGCCAGTGAAATATAGCAGCCACCTACAGGAAAGAGACTTTGCCCAGTGTCCAGAAGTACTGAAAGGACAGGGAGGGCCTGTGCTTACTGTACAGCAGTGAGAGGTAACTACAGAAAGAACATACAGAAGGCAGGCTCTCCTTGCTTTGGAGTAAAGTGGGATGAACATCCTCCATTGTCTGTTCAGTCTCCCAACATTCTCGGGAAAAGGTAAGGAGGGTACCCAGTTCCCCAAGGGAACTCACTAGTCTTCTTACCAATCAGAAGGATGGGATTAAAGGAAGTATTAAGGTAATTTGCTCCAAATACGGTAGAGCAGTTCTTATCATTCACATCAGAATAAAAGGTCCCTCCATGCCTCATTTAATGCTATTGGCCTTGAATCTATTTTGAGTGATTAAATATTGTTACTCTGCCTTTCTTTTGTTAACATTGGTCTGATATAAATTTGTTAATCTTGTTTTAAAAGCATGTACAGTAACATGTATTTAAAATACATGATAACCAGGCACCACAGGCAGAGATTCCCTTCATCTGGGGTGGGACCTGAATGTCAACACAACTGTACCACATAATGTTAATGCACATCTAGGGTTGAGAACTGCTGATCTAGAGCTCACCTGTATCCTACCCAGTGGGCAAATCTTTAGCATAGATTTATTTCTCCTCTGAACCACCATTTCCCCCAGGCTTTGTTGAAAACACCTGGAATTTTACTTCTTTCAGATTTGTTCGTTTTTTTTTTCTTTAATATTATGCTTCTTATGTTCCGGGAATCCTTTCCATTTAATTTCAGCCTCATTAATAACAATTATTTAGGCATAATTATGAGCTCAGCTGGCTTCTTTGCTCATCAGTGTGTCTTGTATTCAACCTCCCTTCTATGGAGTTTATGTGCCAATCAAGATACTTTCAGTCACAAGCAGTAGACCACCCCTACCCCCACCCCACCCAGCAGTGGTTTGCAGAGTGAGGGCATTTTGTATCTTATAACTAGAAGCCTGGACATAAGCCCTTCCAGGGTTGGTTAATTTCGCTGCTCCACCATGTCATCAAGGTACCAGATGTCCTCTGTCTTTCTGCTCTGCCTCACTCAGCATACCAATGAACCCCTTTACAGCTTTAAAATGGCAATAGCATTTCCCAGTGTCACTTGCAGATAAACAGTAACTGGGTCAGAAAAGAGGTCTTCTCCCATAGAGCTCAAGGAAAACCTTCTCCAAGAAACAACCAGCAAGATTCCCCTCTCCCATCACTGGCAAGGTGAACGAGATCACTGTGGTTGACTTAACAGAACCATGATTCATCAGCCATGGCTGAGGGGCCAACCTCTTCCATATACATACCTGTCTGGACAAAAGTCTGAATTCTGTTAGTTAAAAGAAGTGGGGATGGCTATTCACTTAATGGTGTTTGCCACAATACATTTTAATTTTTTTATATATGTTGTGTTGTATTTCCTCAAAAAATATGGGTAAGTGGTAAATTTACTAGAGTTTTTGTATTTTAGAAAATATCTTAATCCTCAAAATTGGGTGAATCTTTGAACAAGTATCTGATCCAATTTAGACAGCATCTGTAAAATGAGAAGTCTGCATGAAAACAAAAATAATGTATGGAATAAACCATCATAAGCAATCTAAAATAATGACAAAGTAGAAAAGAAATTTGCAAGTTTCAAAGACAAGAGAGCTTTTAAAAAGAGAAATAAAAAATAACAGTGTCTCAATACCATTTCCCACTTTATAGGAACCAAGATGCCTCTAGAAAAACTCATTCCCGGTCTGGGACAGAAATGTAAAGGACAGACCTGGAACATGTTGTCAAATAAAAAAGCAAAAAGGAGATTAATGACTGCTAGGGTCACACTGAAAAGTCTCAAAGAGGCTCCTACTGGCCAAATATGGAATAATTTGAACATGACTAAGGATAGTAAATGCAATGAATTGAAATACATCAAGATATCATAATCAGTTCACAATGATGCTTAAAAACAAAACAAAAATAAATAAAAGCACTTCAGTTAATCACCCCTGGATGTAGCTGGGGCACAGACTGTTTACTCAAAATTAATCATTAAAAAGAAAGAAGCATTTATTTTGCCTTTTTGCTACAAACTGCACCTCAGGGTAACCCAAAGGTTGATGAGGGAAAGCTTCTATTTATAGAAACAATTCAGCTAGTACATGAAGAATGATTGATTTGCAATTGTTCCATTTTACAACCCTAAAGAAGTAATGGATCTAGACATTGACCATCAGGAGCTGCCTCACATCCCCAAATGAGAACCGGATGCCAGTGTCTCCTGAAAGATACAATGCCATCTATGAAGTATTCTTGCCAAAGCCTTGCATCTGAATTTGATCAGGCTTCTAAAACAAGTCAAACTACCAATGCACAGGAAACACAGGGAACGAGGGAACAAGGTAAATGATACCACAGGAGTATAATCAGCAAAATACAGGCAGTGGGAAACTCCACAGAACAAACAAGCCAGTTTCTTCCACAAATAAATTGCAATGAATAAAAGGAGGGGAAAAGGAGAAGTGGTAGATTAAGACTTGGGACACATCAAGCAAATATAAAAGAAAGACGTTATTTGATTCTTACTCAAAGAAATAAACTTCAACTTTATTATGAGACAATCAGGGAAATTTGAACACTAATTGGTATTGAATGGTATGAAGGAATTGTTGATTTTTAAATTAGGGCTGTTTCTTTTTAAATGCATCCTTATATTTTCAAGATATATGATGAAATATTTACAAATGAAATGGTATGATGCTAGAGATTTGTTTCAAAATAAGCTGGTGAGAAGAAAGTGGGGAAGGATTAGATGAAACAGGTTGATCATGAGTGTTTGAACGGGATGATAGGTTTTTGATGGGTAGTAATACTCTACTGCCAACTTTTATACATGCTTGAAATTTCCCATAAAAAATTGTTTTGGTATTTTTTTTAATAACAAGTCTAACTGCAGTCAGATTCTAGTTTCTTGGCAAGCAACTGTGATAATTTTATGTGTCAGCTTGCTAGGCCAGGGTGCCTAGATATTTGGCCAAACATTATCCTGGATGTTTCTGTGAAGGTGTTTTTTGGATGAGATTAATATTTAATATTTAAATTAGACTTTTGAGTAAAGCCGATTATCCCCTATAACATGGATGGGCTTCATCTAACCAGTTGAAGGCCTGAATAGTAAAAAGAATGACCTCCCTCAAACAAGAAGAAATTCTGTCAGCAGATAGTCTTTGGCATCAAACTGCAAGTACTCCCTGGGTCTCCAGCCTGCCAGTTTACCTGCAGATTTCTGACCTGCCAATTCTTAAGACAAATAATTGTAAATAATTGAATGAAAGAACAAACACACATAAACACATCCTATTGATTCTGTTTCTCTGGAAAACCCTGATTCATACTGCAATCTCTATGTTTTTTCTTTCAGGAAGCTTATAACCCCTTTTCATCCTTCTTTGCCCTCCCAAATTTCACTATGGCAGGTGACTTTCTCAAAGGAGGCCCCTTCTAGCAAAAAATTAATGTCTCTCTCCAGCTCAGGGAAGGTTTCCTTGGTAGCACCTTAGTCTGCCTCCCTGTGCTCTCCTGTAATCACTCTTGGCTGTGTTGACTCTATTCCCTGTGTTTCTTAATTTCAATATTAAATTTTCTGTAGCACTGTCCTTTTCCATTCATTCTAGAAAAATTTCTTCACTCAGTCTTTCAAGATGGTCAGCCAGGTACATGATTTTATTATTAGAACTACCTATAGATTTTGTTTGTTTTATGGCTTGATTTTTTTCTTTTTTATTAAAGTATCATTGATATACAACACTCTTATGAAAGTTTCACAAGAAAAACAATGTGGTTACTACATTCACCCATATTATCGAGTCTCCCCCCCACCCCATTGTAGTCACTGTCCGTCAGTGTAGTATAAGATGCCACAGAGTTACTACTTGTCCTCTCTGTGTTACACTGTTTTCCCCATGACCTCCCTCACATACCATGTGTACTAATCATAATACCCCTCCATCCCCTTCTCCCTCCCTCCCACACCCCTCCTCTTTGGTAACCTCTAGTTCCTTCTTGGAGTCTGTGAGTCTGCTGTTGTTTCGTTCCTTCAGTTTTGCTTCGTTGTTATACTCCACAAATGAGGGAAATCATTCACTATTTGTCTTTCTCTGCCTGACTTATTTCACTGCTGGTGGGAATATAAAATAGTTCAACCGATGTGGAAAGCAATATGGAGGTTCCTATCCATAGAGTCTTGTATGTCAGCAACCCTGTTCTGAAATTCTAAAAACAACTTCAAATTCAGCAACCTCATGCAACCTCTGTGATCTTGAGCAAGCTATTTAACCTCTCTGTGCCTTAGTTGCCTTTTCTGTAAAATGGACCTCATAACAGTACCTTGTTTATGGGATTTTTGGAGGATTTAATAAGGTAAGGCATGGAAAAAACAGTACATGGAAAAGGCTTAAAAGGAAATGCTCAATAATTATTAGCTTTCAGAGAATCTTTAAAAAAAATTTTTATATGTGAATGCTTTCAAGTCCCTTTGAAAATACTGATTAGAATTTTCAAAATTTATATGCCTTTTCTCCATTAACTCTATTTCCTTAGAATTGTCCCTCTAGCTTTTCAGATCGGTTTGCTATTTTATGTTGTTTGTTTTCCTCAAATATTTGGTGGCTTTTGACTTTTCATTTATACTTAAAAAGAGGATCTGAAATGACTGATATTGGTAGTGAGCACAGCAACATTATGACTTTCAAGGATCCCTTCCTCTGTAAAAAAAAAAAAAGGTTTAATTATATTTAATGACTGCATTGGTATAAAATAAATATAATCTAGATTGGATTAAACTCACCTTTTAAAGTCTGATTTAAGAGAAATTAGAACATTTCCTTGGGCTCCTAACAATGTCATGGCCCAGGTACTATGCTTAGTGTACCTAATGGAGAAAATGTCCCTGGTAGTGGGAGGAGGTTGTTCTCAGCGTGTGTGATTGTGGATTATGACTTCAGGAACCCACCTGAAAAAGGCTTAGGCCTCTTCCTGGAGCTCAGAGCGGTGTGTCTGCTCGGCGGCGTGCGCACTCTGGACACCCAGCAGTGGGCATGATCCTGCACTTCTCTCCAACTCTAAGGCACAAATCAAGAAAACTCTGTGGCAAATCAACCACTGTATCAGGAGCGTGTTCTCATGGATTCATGCTGAGGGCAAATCCTAAAGCTGACCATTCTGAAGGCACTGGATAGGCTCTGCTGTGGAGCAGCCTTTCAGTTAGTAAACTTGGCAGTTCTCTCAAGGCCTCTTCCCATTTTCCAGGTATTGCCAAATATTGTCTTTTCCAGGGTTTTTTCTGGAGACTTTACTTTTTCCAAGGTCGTCTTTTTTAACTTGTCTTTTGGATTGCCCCACAGCTGCTTCATCATAGATTTGGCCCCATTTCCTGGATTTGTCTCAGAGTTCCTCAGTTTTGCTCTTCTGCTGAAGTCATTACTCCTGATTTTCTAGTACTGCTTTGGGACTCTTCTTATTTTTACACTTCTTCTGTTATTTCAGTAAGATTAGTAGATGGAGAAAAGTTGCCAGTGGTGCTTAATAATCATTTTAAATTGATGTGTGACATACTAAATTTATGTTTGTTTTAGATAAGGTTTTATATACAAAGAAACATAATAGGATTTCATTTTAGCCACCTGGATGTCTCCAACTTTTCTGGCTTACTAAGCTCATCCTCTACCAAGATTAATTATTTTAATTATTCATTATTCAAAATCTGAATGGGAGGTTTACCTTTAAAAGCTCGATACCTCTTCAATTTATGTTTCCTCAATCTTCAGACTTTTTAAACTGTTTTGCGTCTCACTTCTTAAAGATGTTCATATCTGTTCACCCCATGACACGCAGTAATTACTATAGCTTTATAACAAGTCTTAAAATCATGTAGTATGATTCTTCCAACTTTGTTTTTCTTTTTCAAAATTGTTTTGGTTATAAGTCATTTTTCTTTTCATATAAATTTTAAAACCAGTTGGTAGTTATATAACAAAAAGCCTATTTGGATTTTGATTGGGATTGCATTCAATTTGTAGATCATTTTGGGGAGAGCAGATATCTTTTTTAAGTATTCCAATTCTTGAACATGATACATCTGTCCATTTATTTAGGTGTCTTTCTTTCATCATCATTTTTTAGTTTTCAGCATATAGATTCTGGACATGTTAAGTGAATTTCTAAGCATTTTGTTCTCTTTGGAGCAATTATAAATAGTACTGTCTTTTAAATTTTGCTTTCCACATGTTCATTGTCAGTGTATAGAAAAAGATTGTTTTTTGTGGGTCGTTGATCTTGTATCTTGCAATCTTGCTGAATTTACTTATTAGTTTTAAGAATGTTTTTGTATATTCCTTGGGATTTTCTACATAGAAAATAATGTCATCTACAAATAAGAATAATCTTACTTCTTCCTTCCTAGTCTACATCACCTTTATGTCTTTTTCTTGGCTTATTGCATTGACTACAATTTTCAGTCTGATGTTGAATACAAGTGGTTAGTGTGGATCTGTGCCCATCCCTCATTTTAGAGAGAAGGCATTCAGTCTTTCACTGCTAATAATAGTGTTACCTATAGGTTTTATGTAGATTCTCATTATCAGGAAGTTATTATTGAGGAAGTTCTGCCTTCATTGAGAGTTTTTGTCTTGGATAGATGTTAAATTTTATCAAGTGATTTTTTCTGTATTAATTTATATAATTGTGTTTTTTTCTTCTATGATTGTTACTATGGTGGACTACTGCATTAGTCAGGGTTCTTCAAAGAAGTAGAACCAAGAGGATATATATGAAGCTCACCCTCATTATGGAGAGCAATCTATTTTACTCAGTCTACTCATTTAAATGTTGATTTCATCCAAAAACACCTTCACAGAAATGCCCAGCATAATATTTGACCAAATATCTGGACATCCTATAGTCAAGTTGATGAAATTAACTATCACAACTACAGTGATTGATTTTTGAATATTGAAACAGTTTCACATTTTCAGGATAAACTCTATTTGGTCATGGATTCCATTATCCAATATTTTTGTTGAAGGTTTTTGCAATAGGTTCATGAGGGAGATTAGTCTTTGTTTTTTGTTTTCTTCTTGTACTCTGTTTGTCTGGTTTTGATATTAGGTTAATGTTAGTCATATAAAATGAGATGAAAATTACTCCTACATCTCCATCTCTTATTTTCTGGAAGATGTTACTTTAGAATGGCACTATTTATTCTTTAAATGTTTGGTGGAATTTGCTGTGGAAACCGTCCAGACCTGGAGATTTCATTTCAGAAGATGTTTAACTATGAATTCAATTTCTGTAATAGCTATAGGGATATTCAGATTATCTATTTCAATTAGGATGAGTTTCAGTAGTTTGTGGTTTTCAAGGAACTGATCCATTCCATCTAAATGATCAAATTTATATGTATAGAGTTGTTTGTGGTTGTAATGTTTGCAGTCTGTAATGATATCCTATCTTTCATTCCTGATATTGGTATTTAGTGTTTCTCTCTCTCTCTCAAACTTGCTAAAGGTATATCAATTTTATTGATATTTTTAAAGAGCCAAGTCTGGCACAATCAATTTTTCTGTACTGCTTCCTCTTTGATTTTACTGATTTCTGTTCTTGTCTTATAATTTCCTTCCTTCTTCTTGGTTTATGTTTATTTTGCTCTCCTTTTTCTAGTTTCCTAAGGTAGGAGCTTAGATTATTGACTTAATTAAGATTAAGACTTTTCCAATATAAACATTGAATGCTATAAAGTCCCCTGTCAGTACTACTTATTTACAGCCTAGAAATTTTGATATGTGTTTTCATTTTCACTCAGTTCAATATATTTTCTAATTTCCTTTAAAACTTCCTCTTTGACCCATGATGTTTAGAGATTTTCTTGATGCCTTGTTGTTACTCATTTCTATTTTAATTATATCAGTGTTGAAAAACATACTATGTATGATTTCAAATCTTTTAATTCTTATTACTTATCTTGAGAAATATTCCATGTTCATTTGGAAATAAGGGTATATACTGCTATTGTTGGATGAACTGCTTTAAAATGTCATTCAGACCCAGTTCATTGTTGGTAGTGTTAACTCTATATACTTGAAAATGTTTCTCTCTACTTATTCTATCAGTTACAGAAAGAGGAGTTTTTAAATCTCTGATTTTATAATTATTTAAGTATCTATTTCTTCTTTCAGTTCTGATGGTTGTTGCTTTGCATATTTTGAAGCTCTATTCTTTGGTGCATACATGTTTAGGATTGTCAGTCTTCTTGGCAAATTGTCACTTTTATCATTATGTAAAGTCCTTCATCCATGGTAATTTTCTTTGCTCTGAATTCTGCATTATCTATTGTAAATATAGCTATTCCATTTTTCTTTTGATTAGTGTTTACATGATGTATTTTTCCATCATTATACTCTTAGCATACCTATACATTATTTTAAAGGGAGTTCCTTAGAGACATTTTATAGTTGAATATTTCTTTTGAATCCAATCTCTGTCTTTTAGTTGGTGTTTTTAGGCCATTTATAATTAATACAAGTATTTATATTTGGATTTATTATTTCCATTTCATTATTTATTTTGTTTCCTTTGATTTTTTCTTTTTCCAATTCTGCCTTCTTTTAGACTATATAAACTTTTTTAGTGTATTGTTTTAACTTATCTATTGTGTTTTCAAATATCTGTTGATTTTTTTAATGGCTTCTTTAGGGATTACAATATACATACTTAACTTTAAACAGTTTACTTAAAAGCAATATTTTATAATTTCATGTGTAATGCAGAAAACTTGTCACCATACAAATCCTTTTATGCTATCTGTTTTATGATGCAATTTCTTTTGTGCTTCCTTTATTCCTAATTATCCAAGTTTCCTTCTACCATTTTCCTTCTGTCTAAAAAAATTCACTTCAGTAATTATATTAGAGCTGGTAATGAATTTTCTTAAGTATCCTTCATTTGTGCATGTCTTTATTTCATTTTAATTGCTGAAGGTTATTTTCACTGGATATAGAATTTCCTGTCTTCAGCAGTTTAAAAATGTAGTGTCACTTTGCTTTGGACTCCATGGTTCCAATGAGAAATCTTCTGCCATTTGAATCATTGTTCACATCTAAGTAATGGGTCAGTTTTCTACACCTGCTTTCAATTTTTTTTCTGCTTTTAGTTTTCATAAATTTCATCATGTTTTTGGGCATAAATTTCTTTACATTTATCCTCTTTGGGATTACTATACTTTTTAAATCTATAGATTTGTTTCTTTTGTCATCTTTGGGAAGTTTTTGGGTGTATTTCTTCAAATATTTTATCACCACTGATTATTTCTCCTCTTTTTCTTGAGTTAAAAAGATACAAATATTAGGTTTTAATATAAATTAAAAAAATTTTTTTAATTATACCATTCAGATTGGATCTTTCTGCAACTTTACTTACTTTCTCCTCTGCCACATTTATTTTGCTGTTTAACCCAAACAGATAATTTTTTATTTTTGCCATTCTACTTCTCTGTTCTAAATTTTCATTTATTTCTTCTTTTTAGCTTACACTTTTTGCTGAGATTTATATCCTGATATTCATTTTAGCACTGTTTGCATTTATTCTTGAAACATTTTTACAATTACTGCATTAAAGTTTTGTTTGAAAGGTGATTCCAGGAAGATGGCGGCATGAGCAGAGCGGCGGAAATCTCCTCCCAAAACCATATATATCTATGAAAATACAGCAAATACAACTATTCCTAAAAGAGAGACCAGAATATACAGGACAGCGCACAGCCTGCATCTGCACCTGAGAGGACTCGGCACCCCGCGAGGCGGGTATGATACGGAGCTGCGTCGCGGCAGGCCCCGAGCACTCCCCCACCCCAGTGCACCGGCGGGAGGAGAGGATTCAGAGCCGGGAGGGAATAGAAGTACAGGCCCGCAAAATAACCAGCCCTGGTGATCTGCGCCGGGAGCACTGACACACATTGTGAGGTGTATCAGATACTGGAGAGGCAGAAGGTCCAGGTTTTGAGCTGGGAACATGCCCGGGTCCTTGCAGCAGGCTCCCCAGAACAAAAGAAAAGCGTGCGCTTTTTTTGGCGGTCTTAAAAAGGCAAGGGCCCAGGATCGTCCCAGCACACTGGGCCCAGCAGGCTGGGAGCCCTGAGGAATTTTGGACCCCTTGGCTGGTGACTGGGAAAAAGTAGCCACACTGAAACTTCACAAAGAGCACAACAGCCTCCCAATCATTCCTGCCCCGGCCAGAGCGACAAACGGCCCTGCGAACTGCGCGGCCACGGCTGCGGAATAGTGGAGCAACAGTGCCACTTACAGCATCCTTACAGAATCTACTCCCAGTGGGCGTTTTTTTTCCTTTCTTTTCTTTTTCTTTCTTTTCTTTCTCCTCCTTTTTTTTTCCTTTTTATTGTTTGTTTTTTGTTTTTTTTTAAGTCTTAAAGAACACAGCTGACATACGTGGCAACTACCAGTGACCACTTCTATCGCCATGAAAAACAGAGGAATATGGTGCAGACCAAGCTCATCCAGTCCCAGACAACACCAGAGAGGGAGACCGAAGGGATGGAAATGCACAATCTTCCTGAAAAAGAATTCAGAATAAAAGTCATAACCATGCTGATGGATCTACAGAGAAATATGCAAGAGCTGAGGGAGTAAGTGAGGGAACTGAGGAAAGACAAGGCAGAAATCAGACAAGCCATTGATGGGCTTAGCAGCAGACTGGATGAGATGCAAGAGGCTGTTAATGGAATAGAAATCAGAGAACAGGAATACAGAGCAGGTGAAGCAGAGAGAGAAAAGGGATCTCTAGGAATGAAAGAATATTAAGAGAACTGTGTGACCAATGCAAATGGAACAATATTCGCATTATAGGAGTACCAGAGGAAGAAGAGAGAGAAAAAGGGATAGAAAGTGTCTTTGAAGAAATAATTGCTGAGAACGTCCCCATGCTGGGGAAGGAAATAGTCTCGCAGTCCATGGAAGCCCACAGATCTCCCAACACAAAGGACACAAGGAAGACAACACCAAGACACATAATAATTAAAATGGCAAAGATCAAAGATAAGGACAGAGTATTAAAGGTAGCTGGAGAGAGAAAAAAGATCACCTACAAAGGAAAACCCATCAGACTATCATCAGACTTCTCAACAGAAACCTTACAGGCCAGAAAAGAATGGCATGATATATTTAATGTAATGAAACAGAAGGGCCTCGAACCAAGAATATTGTATCCAGCATGATTATCCTTTAAATATGATGGAGGGAATAAACAATTTCCAGACAAACGAAAGCTGAGAGAATTTGCCTCCCATAAACCACCTCTACAGGACATCTTAAAGGAACTGCTCTAGAGGGAAGCACTCCTAAGGCTAAAAAGATGTCCCCAGAGAAAATAAAATCATAGCAAAGAAAGCAGACCATCCAAATACTAACTAAAGGCAAAGAATAAAACACCTAGTATATAAAGAATGGAGGAAGAAGAATAAGAAGGGAGAGAAATAAAGAAACATCAGACTGTATTTACAATAACTTAACAAGAAAGTTAAGTTAGATTGTCAGATAGTAAAGAAGCAACCCTTGAATCTTTGGTAACCACGAATCTAAAGCCAGCAATGGCAATAAGTACATATCTCCCGATAATCACCCTAAATGTAAATGGACTGAATGCACCAATCAAAAGACACAGAGTAACAGAATAGAAAAAAAAGCAAGACCCATCTATATGTGGCCTACAAGAAACTCACCTCAAACCCAAAGACATACACAGACTAAAAGTGAAGGGATGGAAAAAGATATTTCATGCAAACAACAAGGAGAAAAAAGCAGGTGTTGCAGTACTTGTATCAGACAAAATAGACTTCAAAACGAAGGAAGTAGCAAGAGATAAAGAAGGACATTACATAATGATAAAGGGGTCAGTCCAACAAGAGGATATAACCATTATAAATATATATGCACCCAATACAGGAGCGCGGGCATATGTGAAACAAATACTAACAGAATTGAAGGAGGAAATAGACAGCAATGCATTCATTTTAGGTGACTTCAACACACCACTCACTCCAAAGGATAGATCAACCAGACAGAAAATAAGTAAAGACACACAGGCACTGAACAACACACTAGAACAGATGGACCTAACAGACATCTACACCCCAAAAGCAACAGGATACACATTCTTCTCAAGTGCACATGGAACATTTTCCAGAATAGACCACATACTAGGCCACAAAAAGAACCTCAGTAAAGTCAAAAATATTGAAATTCTACCAACCAACTTCTCAGATCACAAAGATATAAAACTAGAAATAAATTTTAGAAAGAAACCAAAAAGGCTCACAAATACATGGAGACTTAACAACATTCTCCTAATTAATCAATGGGTTAACGACCAAATCAAAACAGAAATCAAAGAATATATGGAGAATAATGACAACAACACAAAGCCACAACTCCTGTGGGATGCAGCAAAGGCAGTTCTAAGAGGAAAGTATATTGCAATCCAGGCCTATTTAAAGAAGGAAGAACATTCCCAAATGAATAGTCTAAAGACACAATTATTGAAATTGGGAAAAGAAGAACAAATGAGACCCAAAGTCACCAGAAGGAGGGACATAATAAAGATCAGAGAAGTAATAAATAAAATTGAGAAGAATAAAACAATAGAAAAAAATCAATGAAACCAAGAGCTGGTTCTTTGAAAAAAAAAACAAAATAGATAAACCCCTAGCCAGACTCATTAAAAGAAAAAGAGAATCTACACACATAAACAGAATCAGAAATGAGAAAGGAAAAGTAACGACGGATCCCACAGAAATACAAAGAATTATAAGAGAATATTATGAGAATCTATATGCTAACAAGCTGGAAAACATAGAAGAAATGGACAACTTCTTAGAAAAACATAACCTTCCAAGACTGACCAAACAAGAAACAGAAAAACTAAACAGACCAATCACCAGCAACGAAATTGAAGCGGTAATCAAAAAACTACCCAAGAACAAAACCCCCGGACCAGATGGATTCACCTCTGAATTCTACCAGACATATAGAGAGGAAATAACACCCATTCTCCTTAAAGTTTTCCAAAAAATAGAAGAGGAGGGAATACTTCTAAACTCATTCTATGAAGGCAGCATCACTCTAATACCAAAACCAAGCAAAGACCTCACCAAAAAAGAAAATTACAGACCAATATCCCTGATGAACGTAGATGCAAAAATACTTAACAAAATATTAGCAAACCGAATTCAAAAATACATCAAGAGGATCACACACCATGATCAAGTTGTGGTACAACATTCGAAAATCCATCAACATCATCCACCACATCAACAAAAAGAGGAACAAAAACCACATGATCATCTCCATAGATGCTGAAAAAGCATTTGACAAAATTCAGCATCCATTCATGATTAAAACTCTCAACAAAATGGGTATAGAGGGCAAGTACCTCAACATCATAAAGGCTATATATGACAAATCCACAGCTAACATCATACTTACAGCGAGAAGCTGAAAGTTTTTCATCTAAGATCGGGAACAAGACAGGGATGCCCTCTCTCTCTACTGTTATTCAACATAGGAGGTCCTAGCCATGGTAGTCAGACAAAACAAAGACATACAAGGCATCCAGATTGGTAAAAAAAGAAGTCAAATTGTCACTATTTGCAGATGACATGATATTGTACATAAAAAACCCTAAAGACTCCACTCCAAAACTACTAGAACTAATATCTGAATTTAGCAAAGTTGCAGGATACAAAATTAACACACAGAAATCTGTTGCTTTCCTATACACCAATGATGAACTAACAGAAATAGAAATCAGAAAAACAATTCTATTCACAATTGCATCAAAAAGATTAAAATACCTAGGAATAAACCTAATGAAGGAAGTGAAAGACCTATACTCTGGAAACTACAAGATACTCCTAAGAGAAATTAAAGAAGACACTAACAAATGGAAATGCATCCCATGCTCTTGGCTAGGTAGAATAAATATTGTCAAAATGGCTATACTACTTAAAGCAATCTACAGATTCAACGCAATCCCTATCAAAATACCAACAGGTTTCTTCAATGAACTAGAATAATTCTAAAATTCATATGAAACCACAAAAGACCCCGAATATCCAAAGCAATCCTGAGAAGGAGGAATAAAACAGGGGGGAATTACACTCCCTGACTTCAAGCTCTACTACAAAGCCACAGTAATCAAGACAATATGGTATTGACACAAAAACAGACCCACAGACCAGTGGAACAGAGTAGAAAATCCAAACATTAACCCAAACATATACAGTCAATTAACATTTGATAAGGGAGCCTTGGATATACAAAGGGGAGACGACAGCCTCTTCAGCAGCTGGTGTTGGAAAAACTGGACAGCTACATGTAAGAGAATGAAACTGGACTACTGTCTAACCCCATACACAAAAGTCAACTCAAAATGGATCAAAGACCTGTATGTAAGTCATAAAACCATAAAACTCTTAGAAAAAAGCATAGGCAAAAATTTCTTGGACATAAACATGAGCGACTTCTTTATGAACATATCTCCCAGAGCAAGGGAAACAAAGCAAAAATAAACAAGTGGGACTATATCAAGCTGAAAAGCTTCTGTACAGCAAAGGACACCATCAGTGGAACAAAAAGACACCCTACAGTGTGGGAGAATACATTCATAAATGACGTATCCGATAAGGGGTTGACATCCAAAATATATAAAGAACTCAAGCACCTCAACAAACATAAAGTAAATAATCCAATTAAGAAATGGGCAGAGGACATGAATAGACACTTCACCAAAGAAGAAACTCAGATGGCCAACAGGCACATGAAAAGATGCTCCACATCACTAATCATCAGAGAAATGCAGATGAAAACCACAATGAGATATTACCTCACACCAGTGAGGATGGCCAACATCCAAAACACAAACAACAACAAATGTTGGCGAGGATGTGGAGAAAAGGGAACCCTCCTACACTGCTGGTGGGACTGCAAATTAGTTCAACCATTGTGGAAAGCAGTATGGAGGTTCCTCAAAAAACTCAAAATAGAAATACCATTTGACCCAGGAATTCCACTCCTAGGAATTTACCTAAGAATGCAGCAGCCCAATTTGAAAAAGACAGATGCACCCCTATGTTTATTGCAGCACTATTTACAATAGCCAAGAAATGGAACCTAAGTGTCCATCAGTAGATGAATGGATAAAGAAGATGTGGTACATATACACAATGGAATATTATTCAGCCATAAGAAGAAAACAAATCCTACCATTTGCAACAACATGGATGGAGCTAGAGGGTATTATGCTCAGTGAAATAAGCCAAGCCGAAAAAGACAAGTACCAAATGATTTCACTCTTATGTGGAGTATAAGAACAAAGAAAAAAACTGAAGGAACAAAACAGCAGCATACTCACACAACCCAAGAACTGACTAATAGTTACCAAAGGGAAAGGGACTGGGGAGGATGGGTGGGAAGGGAGGGACAAGGGGGGAAAAGGGGCATTACGATTAGCAGATATATTGTTGGGGGGGCACGGGTAGGGCTGTGCAACTCAGAGAAGACAAATACTGATTCTATAGCATCTCACTATGCTGATGGACAGTGACTGTAATGGGGTTGGTGGGGGGGACCTGGTGAAAAGGGTAGTTTAATCACCATAATATTGCACATGTCATTGTAGATTAATGATACCAAAATAAACTATAAAAAAAAGTTTTGTTTGATAATTACAACATCTATATCACCATGATGTAGGGGTCTTTTGATTATTCTTTTCTATGCAAATTAAGATTATCCTGGTTTTTTCTATGCTCAGGAATTTTGGATTGAGTAGATACCCAGGAGTGTAATACACATTAAAAACATGGTTTTGAAAAACTTTCTCTTTCTAAATTAACACATATTCATTATGGAACAAATGTTTTCAAAAACTAATACAAAGGAAAAAAATAAAATCACCTATCACCTAACTAAATGGAGGTGACTATTTTTCTCCATTTATATATAACCTCTCTCTCTCTCAGAATGCATCTGGAGTTTAATTTTCATATAACTAATTTGATTTTCTAAGATCAGGTGTATTCTTTACTTCCTCAGAAACATTTAAATTTTCTGATTGCAATAATAGCTTCTTTTAATCATCATTCTCCTCACCCAGATGCCTCTGCACTCCATTTTGTTGACCTTACATCTTACTCTTTTATTTTTTAATTTATACTGTCAAATTATTTCTCATCCTATTAGCTTTCATATCAGTTTCTGTTTTTCCAGGCCATGTTCTTCTGACATTACTGAGGTTTGTAAAAAGTTCCTAAAATATCCTTTTGTATCCACTGGTAAGTTATTTTCAAACAGCCATGCTTCCTCTGAGTTTTGATGTGCTATATATAGTTTACAATAATTTTCAGGCCCTATGTTGTTTCCACTCACTTTTTTCCCACTCAAAATTATAGTAGATTTTCTAAGATTAATGTTCCCAAATTTCCTAATATAGTACAGTTGATATGATATAGCTTCTAAACCTTCCTAGCAGCTACTTAACCTTCATATACATAGACATATTGATCTATCTTTGGACTGGGGATTGGGGTGACGG
Source organism: Smutsia gigantea (assembly GCA_032199065.1). Taxonomy (NCBI): domain Eukaryota; kingdom Metazoa; phylum Chordata; class Mammalia; order Pholidota; family Manidae; genus Smutsia; species Smutsia gigantea. Next base: position 38,937 of record JAVSCE010007344.1, on the reverse strand, counting down.
TTATACCAGTTAGGTGTTTGTTTGCAAGAACATAAAAGTAACTTAAATTAACTCAATAATTGGAAATTTCAAAAATGGGTCAGGTTTCAGGTTTCAGGATCAAGGATCTAGATCCACTTTCTGCTTTTCAGTGCTTCTCACCTCTCTGTATCCACTTTATCTTATGGATTTTGTTTGTGGCTGTAAAAGTTCTAAATACTTCCTTATCCTGAAAAGCTCTGATTTTCTTTTCTCAAAATCATCAAAGGTTTTACTCATATCGGACCAACTTAAGTTACATATTTATGCCCTAGGCTACAAGGCCTGTTGTGAGAATCTCCCTCCCAGATTTCATCTTTCACATAGTATTAGATGGGGTCTGCTCTCTCCAAATCTACATACATAATGGGAAATACTTCTAAAGAGAAAGAGAGGGTGGATATTGAATACAACCTCCTGTTCCTCTTCCAGTGTTCACCGCAAGGAAATTATCCACACTTGAACTGCTGGTATTTTGAGCCACTGGAATACATGTTTTTTCAGCCACTGCCCCCCAAATCAGCACCTTACTTGTGGGGACTAATTTCTAAGAATATGATAGCGGGTTGTAATTCATTAGGCAGGCAGAGTCCCCTGGTTTCATGTAATGAATCATGAATGTGTCTCTAATTGTTTTCCTTAATCCAACTCAATTTATAGCAAGTAGAAAATTCATCCCATATTCTAATAGTAAGGTAACTGTTAGTGTCCACATACATAGTGTTCTGAATTTTTGAGAAGCTGAGCTAGGTACTAGCCATTTCAACCATAGACGTTTAATTTTCACAAAATGTTATCTTATATCCAACTGTTTTCTTTATCTACCTAGTTAACTATTCCATAAGTAATATGAGAAACAGATTCAATAAAACAATTTAAAAATATCTACCATAAATGCAAATCAACTTTTAGATATATAAAAATATAGGTTAAAAAAATTAAAAAAAATAAATCAATAAAGACTGTGTAATACAAACAAAAAGAATGAGCAGATCAATTACTCTTATTATTGGTGTTAATTGAATTTTTTCTAACTGAGCCTCAGATTTTGCTCTGATCTTCCCAGCAGCCAAAGGAAAAATGGTAACATAATTACATGATTCTCAAATATCAGTCTACCACTCCTTTAAAAGAATTAAATATTTTCATGCACTAAAGGTTAAATGACTATATAAAAAGTTCTGAGCATTCTAGTAAAATGTCTTCCTTGTCAACATTCTCACAGGAAATAAAATTCTAAGATACTCATAACTATTATAGTGTATTTCAATATTCACTGAAATAATTGAAAAATTATCATAAAAAATAATTTAATGAGGGAGATTCTTCTTTGAGGAGCAAAATGACATGTTGCAAGTATGTGGCCATCTTATGATTTAATTTAATCCTAAGACAGTGTTTGAAATATCTTGATAAATGCTTAGGTTGTAAATCCTTCAAATAATCTGTTTATATCTTCACTCCAGCTTTTGATAGTGTTTCATGGTCTTTCATTCAATTCTTTCAACAACCTGAGACAATGTTTTTATTCCTACTAAATTACATTTGAGGAAGTGGAAGCTCAGAGGAGTGAAATGCTTTGTTGAAGGTCAAACAGCCAGTAAAAGACTTGGAAGGGACTCAAACACAGGTGTTCTGATTCCACACCAACAAATTGCATTTGTTAAGTACCTATTGTGTGCTGGGCAGTGCTCTTGGGGCCAGGGATAAATAGTTGAACAAAATGTAATCCTTGTTGCCAAAAAGTTTGTAAAAATCAGATAAAGACAAAGATTTTCTATTAGGCAGCCAACATTCCTTGCTTTCACTCTCCTGGCACAATACCACTATTTGTGGAGTAGCCAGTTTGGGAATATTAGATTGTTGGATAAGAATAAATATTTCTGATATCTTTTCCATGTTCTATAATATGATACACATTTTACATAAAAATTCTGCAAGCGTTGAGAGAAACACAGATAATAAAGGACTAGAGAGATGACCGTTCCATGGGGTTGTTGAGCCTTTTTTGGAAAAACCAGAAGGAAGAGGAAAAGATATTCCATATATTCCCAGTATTATAATTTATAACAACTACCCTTGGCCACACTGCAAAATAGCATTTGGTGACAAAAAATGTGATTCTGATGAGGAAAGGTTTTCAAAGGCAGGTGGGAATATCTGGCTGAAATATTTCAATCCTGAGAATAAATTATTTATAATAATTTATGCAAATGAAATTTACAAAGCCATGGGCACTGTACCCTGGAAATGGTTCAGTGGGAAGTGGATGACTGTAAGGAAGCCTGGGAAGACTGACCTACCATCACTCATGGTTATAAATAACGAAGCCATTTTTTAAATCAAATTTCATGTGAAATTCAATACAGGTATATCTCAGAGATACTGGGAGTTCAGTTCCAGACCACTGCAATAAAGTAAATACCACAATAAAGTAAGTCAAATTAATTTTTTGGTTTCTCAGTGCATATAAAAGTTATGTTTACACAATACTGCTAAATATACAGTAGCATTAGGTCTAAAAAAAATACATACCTTAATTTAAAAAATACAGTATTGCTAAAAAATGTTACCACCTAAGCTTTTAGCAAGTCATGATCTTTTTGCTGGTGGAGCTTTACCTCAGTGTTGAGGCTGCGACTCGTCAAGGTGGTGGTCGCTGAAGGTTGGGGTGGCCGTGGCCATTTCTTAAAATAAGACAACAGTGAAGTCTGCACATCTATTGACCCTTCCTTTCACAAAATTCTCTGTAGCATGCGATGCTGTTTGGGAGTATTTTATCCACAGCAGAACTTCTTTCAAAATCAGAGGCAAGCCTCTCAAACCCTGCCACTGCTTTATCAACTAAGTTTGTAGATTATTTTTGTTGTCGTTGCAACAATCTTCACCAGGAGTAGATTCCATCTCAAGGAACCACTTTCATTGCTCATCAGTAAGAACCAACTCCTCATCCATTGAAGTTTTATCAGGAGATGGCATCAATTCAAATAAAACAACAATGAAAAAGTATGAAATATTATAAGAGTTGCCAAAATGTAAAAACAGACACATGACATGAGCAAATGCTATTAGAAAAATGGTGCCAATCGACGCTTGATGCAGAGTTGCCACAAATATTCAATTTATAAAAATTGCATTATCTGAAAAGTACAATAAAATAAGGTATGGTTGTACATAAAACAGATCAAAGGGGAACTACTCTGGTTTACTGACTCCAAGATGAGACCGCCTACGTCCCATCACCTCCTCAGTGAGTACTCCTCCGTGTCGTTGGAGCACTGTTGGGAACTTGTCCTGTCAGCTCCAAGGGTCACTGCTCCAAGAACTCCACAAAATAAGAGACAGCGGTTGCTTTCTCTCAGATGGCTCCTGAAGAGCATGCTGGTAGCAGCATTTTGGGAAGTACAAATAATTTACATTTTTTGTTCTTTTCCAGTCAGTCAGTTCAAGGGCTCAAATGCAAACAAAGCAAACTCTGAGAACTATGATTAAAAAGAAAACAAAAACCAGCTTACAGTAATAACCCCTCCCAAGAAAAGACCCAGCAATCTTCCAGCTACAGTAGCAGTAATTCCAAACCCACTACAGCATCTAATTGAAATATTGATCCTCTGGTTAGGCCTCTAACTTAAAATTCCAGAGCAGAGAGCCTCCCACCACATAGACACCCCCTTCACAGAATCACATCACAGGGCTCATAGTGTTTCCTTAACATTAAGCTTTCCCAGGCTTTCATTTCAATTAGTCATAAAAAAAGATCAAGAAGAAAAGTATTGTCAGAAAGATTCCAGTTAGTGTTTTATTGCCTGAAACAGTTCTCAGGATTAACTGTTTCATGGGAGAAAGAGAATTCTGCAGAAAAAGCAGTGTTGCCCTACAGATAAGAAGCTATATATAAAGTAAAGAAAATAAAATCTACTTTCTTCTAAGTGATGTATCCAACATGTTTGTATTAAACAATCCCATTCGTGGCATTAACATTTTTTTAACAAGCACCAATTTATGCCAAGAAATTATCACACTTTCAATTTTTGTTATCCTTATATTTTCATTTAGGTTCTAAGAGCAACAAAATCCCTTGACATTATTATCTCCTCTGAATACTAATTATGTCACTACAATTGTGTGTCTGCTAATCTTCCAGAAATAATGTGAGAATTACTGGATTGCAATGGGAACAGAAGGGAATTAGAAACATATTTTGTGAATTTGTCAAAACTACCAGCTTTCTAAGAGTGGTGAAAGTGCACATCCAAAAACTTCTTTCATAAAAGGACAAATTACTGCAATGAAGATAAATTATGATTCCCAATACCACCCTTTGAGCACAGACCAGTAGCTAAAGCAAGGCCAGTATTCTGTGGGTTCTTTTATCCTTACAAGAAATTTAGTCCACAGGACTTGGATTTTCATCTCAGGGCACCAGCTTCAACTCCAGATAAGACCTGTTTTTAATCATGCTTAATGGGCTGCAATCCTAAGAGAATAAGAATGAATGTGAAAATCTCCTCTGCAGCAGGAAAGAAAATACACTTGTTCTGGAAAGCAAGACCTAATCCCCACCTCTGAAGAAATGAAAATGTTTATTAGAGCTGACTCGTCAGTCTCAAGTATTTCTTGACTGTATGAAAACCAGAGTATTGTGAGCTATTGTGCTTGAAGGAAACTTTGCCATCACCTCCGTCAGCTCCATTTTGCAGATGTGGAAACCAAGGCCCCCCACGTGAACAGGTTTACCAAAGGCACACACATGGCCACATAGGGCATAGGTATCCATATTTATTTCCCAAACCTCTGATCAAGGCTCTTTCCTCTGCTGCAGATGACAAAACCTTACATCATCTTCAAAACCAAGTCTTACGGATCTCTTTTCCGCACCCTGGGACCACTGCAGTGGGCCAGACACATGCCACTTCTTTCTGGATGCTGCATTCCGGCTCTTTCTGGTCTCTGTGATTCCAGTCTGACCCACCCGGATGGTTCTACACTGTTCTCAACTTTTTCAACCATGCTCATAAGGTTATTCTTCATCCCATCCCTGGCACCCCCACCACATATCTTTGCTCTGTAGCACCAATGAACTGCTCACAGTGTCAGGGTATGCACACACACACACACACACACACACACACACACACACACACACACACACACACACACACATCCTCATGCATATGCATGCACATGCACACATTCCATGTCAGTTTATGCATGTGTGACTTTATTTCTGTGGTCTCCCTTGGCTGAATTCTCCTTCCCATCCACCTGGCTGTGGCATTCTATGCCATTGTTATTTCCCATGACTTCTACCCTTCCTTCCACAACCCAGACCTCAGCCTGGGTTAGAAACCTCTACTCTCTGAGCTTATGCTCCCACATATCTGTTGTACTCTCTGCACCAAACTCACACACATTACATAAAACCCTTACAAGGGTTTCCCAGATTTAGTTAGGCCTGGTTTCTCCCAATCATTTCGCCAGTGAACATGCAGGCATTATGTGGAAACCAGGCCTGTTAACTTATAAACATTGAAACAAATAGCTGACAGGTAGTTACTGTTTGGACTACCTTTGTGCATTTGTAGGCATTAATTATTCCATCCCTTTTTTAACTTAGTGAATTATTTTGAATGCAGTGCACCTGTGCTCCTTCCGCTCTCATAGGAGCAGAACAGAAACTTTTGACATAATTCTGCTTCTGCTTTTTAAAACCTTATATTATTTATGAACAACTGTTTTTTTAAGGAGGTCTATCACTGGGCTCATAAAATGTGGCATCTGAGAAGAATGAGATTCTTAATTGTGTTTGTGATGAAATATATGAATAAATTAATAGAATGCATTAATATTGTATTAATAGCTATCACTGTCTTCTAGAACTGTATGTGCTATGCAAAGTGTAGCTGGTTGTATTGTAAGTATCTTTTTATGTGTCTGTTTCCCACACTTTCTTCCAGGCTAATTGCCTGATTCAGATTGTGTGGCCAAACCCAACATACTATCTGGCACATAATAAAAGCTCAATACTTTTTGAATGAAACATTTATGTAGTCCTAAACTCTCTAAGAAGCCTTGGCTAGGCAGATATTTCCTCCGTGAACCTAATATTTTCCTAATATTCCTTAATAAAAGTCAGTCCACCCTTAAATTTAAGTCATACTGTATTACTGAAAATTGTTTATTCCCCTATAACTTCTCCTCATTGCCTACACCTGCCCTTTAATACAAAAACAAAATAACCCTGATCTCTCTTCCAGATATTTAAAGACCATGATTTCTTCTTTGCCAAATCTATATTTCTCCAGGCTGATTATTTCTCTGTTCTACAATCTTTTTCAGACCCTATTATCAGGGCTTAACTCTTCTAGCACACTTTCTAGGTGATCAGTCTTCCACTGAAGTTGTACCACCCACCCAGGACTGCACACAGCATTGTCTGGAACATCTGGCCAGATCACCATCTGGGAGTGGGGGTTGGGAGTGTCACCTCCTTTGGTATTGATTCCATACCTCTGTTAATGAGACCCAAGTGCTTCAGCTATTTAGTAACTATTTTCTAATAGTTACTAAACTGTAATCATGATGCCTACACACCCACAACTCTTTGCCCCTTTCTTGTCTTGAGAAGAGACATTCTTCCCACTATTTAACACCATTTTCTCCCCTTGGACTCCTAATCCCATTTCATTCTGCCTTCCAAAGATTTTACACCATCACCTACAACCCCTCTCATTTGCTATGTAACCTCCTTCTAGCTAAAGGCCTTTCCCATTACCTTTAAACATACTCAAGCCTCTCAACACAGTATATATATATATTCAAAATTATGTTTCTGCCCTCATCACTTCTCTCAAATTCTCTTGCCAAGGTCACAAATGACCTTTTTTAGAAAATCCAAAGGACAATTCTAGCCTTCTGTTTTTGTTACTTTGCTCCATGTAACACTATTGACAACACCTTATTAAAACAATTTTTCCTTAGCTTCTATGACATTTGACTTCTTGGTTTTCTTTCTACCACCAGCCACATCTCCCCATTTTCCTTTGTGGGCTTCTTCTTAATCCATCCTTCAAATGTCTGTGTCCCCAGGCCCATACCTTCAGCCTCTCCTCTCACTTCCAGTTATTTCAATTATCACCTAAAATCTACCGTCTCTCAGATTCTATCTGCATTCCAGCTGTCTCTCCTAAGATTGAGAAGCATACTCCCTCCCCATCATTTGCACGTGGATATTCTCTGAGTCCTTCAAACTCAACATCAGCAATCTGAACTCAACTTTCTATACTACTTTCTCCTCTTCTTGTCCTTCTTGTTTTCTTGAAAGCCAGGATCACCCACCCAGGGTTCTTCGTGAGGCCTACAGGTGACATAGGGTGTAGACGTGTATAACTTGTTGCACAGGTTTAACTCACTGAAGTACAGCAGGCAATCACACTAAGCTCTCTGTGGCTCACTTTCGGGTCCAGTCTTTTTGTAAAATCAAACCTTCAAATTCCCACCCAGTTTAAATCTTCTCCCCCTCCCCCACCCCAAGTGGCTTAAGAACAGGCCTGACGAATGGACCAGGGATCTATACTAGGGGAGGGGACAAGCAGGATCTTCTCTTTCTTTACTCTCCCCCTTTCCCTCTGTAGCTTCTCTGTTTCCCCCTTCTCATCTGAGGGAAGTGCCTTTAAGTCACAGAGTGCCTCTGGACCATTAGCAAGAGGTGAGACAGGTACCAGAAATGACCTCCAGGAGCCTTCCAAGTCTAATATTGCGAGATTCTCAGATTTGTTTTCTCTGACACCAATACCAGTTTATTTGTCCACACTGCCTTGATAACTTTTGAATCCCTAAATGTCATGTTTATCTATAAGTTCATAAAAAACTGCAGCTCCATTAGGTATGTTTTCAAGAAAAAGCAAAACGTGAAGAGGCTGTAGCCTGAGCCCTGGGATTTCCAAACAGTATATCAGGTGAACTGTTTTGTTAACATTCTCATCTCTTATTCTGTTGCCAAGGCTGGTATAGCACTTTTCATTCCATGTCCACATGGATCACATATATTTTTCTTAAATCATAATCACACTTCAGGAAGGTACATTTATAGCTTTGCAATGTCCTTGGCAGTAGTTGCTACATTTACCCTGAAATGGTGACCCATGGTCTCATGGAAACGTGTTTTTTCAGTTTTTTTCTTTTCAAATTTCTTGACTGTCATGTCATAGTTTGGTTGTTTTGAAACCATCCTCAGCCCCATAATATACTTATGCTACAGCATTTTGAGTATGAGAGTGATGTTATTGATTAAACTTTTGTCAGCAGTTGTGTGGTTTCAAATAAGACTTGATATCTGAGTGTTTTTTTCTAATAGCTGAAGTCTCAACCTTCTGCGTGAAAACGTATTTCATTCAAAATGACAACAATCACATTATAAATTTGTGTGTGTGTGTGAGAAAGTTATTTTTAATGTAATTTTAACAGAAATAATGCATGTATATAATGTGAAAGGACAAGTAGTGGTCCCCTACTCCACCCCCTCTATAAATTCACTATTCCCATGGGTAACATCTTTCCAAAGCTATAACTATTTCTTCTGGTATTTGATTCCATATTTATAAATAACATCACAGCACACATTCTTGATTGTTCAAGATATCTTTGGGTTTCTGAGTTAGGACATAGGCTTACAGATTGTGGCAGAGTCTAAAATGACAGTGCCTTAAAATAGAAGCTTATTTTTTCTCTTGTAAGTGTCAGAGTATGAAGTTAGGAAGACCCTTAGTTACCCAATCCAAGATGGCTTGTCTGTCACCAAGACCACATTTCATCCAATGGGACCAAGGAGGAGGGAATGTGAAGAACACAAAAATGTACGCATTAATTCCATTTATATCCTGTTGTCCAGAACTTGATGTAATGGCTTCCATAAAGGAGGCTGAAAACTGGTCTTTATTTTAGGCAGACACATTACCAGCTAAAATTCTCTTACTATGGAATAAAAGAACATATATTGATAAGCAACTATCAGTTTCTTCCACAATTCCTATTTTGGAAGAATGGTGTTTTATCCTTTTAAACAATATGTGCACATATACATACATACACATCAATACACATATTCCATTCCCATTCTCCCAACATAGCTGCTATATCACAATTCTAGTTAAATAAATATTTGTGCTCACATTACAAAATATTTACAACTGAATCATTTACTACTTCCTCTCTTGCACATCAGTAAATGTATAGTATCTTTACTATATCTCTACTTGCACTGGTTAGCTAGTTCCTCAGTAAGGCTCAGTTGCCTTAAAAGATGATAAATCCCATGGATTTATAAACTAGATTATAAAAAGAAAACAGCAAGATAGAAATAAAATAGTAGAAAATAATAGCAAGTGAGGTCAAAGGCAGGTTATAAGAATTATGGTATTTCTAGGATCTTTATAATGCTTGGGATGAGTTTGATTAATTTGTGGCTTTAAGTTAGATAAGCATGTTAAAAGCATGTTATTGGTAATGATTAAAAATAAAAGAAACAAGGTGAAGGACTTTCAAACCAGAAGAAGTCAAGAAAGAAAAAAAAGAACATAAAAATAGCAGAATAAGTAAAAAGTCCCAAATAAGAGGTAGAAATTAAGCTAAATACACCAACAATCACAATGAATATAAATAACTATATACACCAATTAAAAGATAAAGACTATTAGATACGAATTTTTGAAAATCTAACCAAATGCTGTGTTATGAACGCACCAAAAATGGAATGCAGAGGAGTTAAAAGTCAAAAGAGTAAACTATACACCAAGAATATATTAAAAAGAACAACAACAGAAAAACTTTTCATGATATCAGGGGGGAAATATTCTTTGAGGATGAAAGCATTATTAAAGTTAAAGAAGATCACTACATCATAGTAATGTTTTAGTTTACCTCAAAAATATAATAGCTATAAACAACTATGACCGAATAACAGCCTCAAAATATACCTTGAAGAAACAATCTGATACAGAACTCTGCTGCCTACCATCTAATCTCCAGAGATGTTATTTCAATCCTGGACCCATTTATTTCAGCTCCATCTCTTGTCCCCCCTGCACTCTACCATATTTGTTCTGTCCTTTATTGTTGGCTGTATCTCCAGGGTTCTGGCCAGCTAGCGTTCTGCTGGATTGGCCAATGGGAAAGCACTTTTCTCTTTCTCTACCAAATGTCATGTGTCAGGCAACAGCAGAGTCTATATCCTTGTTCCAGATTCTACCTGTTGATTCTCCCCATGGTTCCTGTAATCTAACCTCCCACTTTTGTTCCCACAGCCTAGGGTTAGCAATTGTTTTCTGCTCTCATTAATCTCTAAATTTTCCTGTCTCCTCTTTGGCTTTGCAACTCTTCCATCACAATGGTAACCAAGTATATACATACAATTTCTTTTGTTTCAAATAGTCAGAGTGGTTCCTGTTTTAGTTTTCTATTGTTTCCATGACAAATTGCCCCTTAATTTGTCTTAAAGTGGCTTAAAATAACATGAATTTATTATTTCACAGTTTTGTAGGTAGGAAGTCTGGTGGGCTTGGCTAGTTTCTCTGCTCTGAGTTTCCAAAGGATTAAATCAAAGTGTCAGCAGGGCTGAATTCTTCCCCCCCCCCCCCCAGCTTTATTGAGATATAATTGACATGTAACATAATGTAAGTACGATGTAATGATCTGAAGCAATCATATATTATGACAATGAGTGCCACAATAAGGCTAGGTAATATATTTCTTCACATAATTATAATTTTTTTTGTAATGAGAACATTTAAGATTTATTCTCTTAGCAACTTTCAAGTATATAATACAGTATTATTAATTATCATCAGTATGTTGAATATTAGACCCCCAGAACTTATTTATCATTTATCTGGAAGTTCGTACCCTTTGACCAATATCTTCCCATTTTCCCCATTCCCAGTCCTTGGCAACCACCATTCTACTCGATGTTTCTATGGTTTTGGCTTTTGATTCCATATATGAGTGAGATCACTGAATAATTGTCTTTCTTTGTCTGACTTATTTCATTTAGCATAATGCCTTCAAGATCCACACATATTGTCATATAATATTCCATTGTATTAGTTATTATGAATAATGCTGCAATAAAAATGGCTTGCAGATATATCTTCAAGACAGTGATTTCATTTCTTTCTGATATATACCCAGGAGTGGGACTGCTAGATCATATGGTGGCTCTATTCCATAATAGATGTACCAATGTTACAACGCTGCCAATAGTACACTAGAGTTCCCTTCTTTCCACATTCACAAGAATGCATTTCGATAATACCCATTCTAACAGGTATGAGGAGATATCTTATTGTGATTTTAATTTGCATTTCCCTAATGATTATGGATGTTGAGCAGCTTTTCATGTATCCATTAGCTATTTGTATATCTTCTTTGAAAAAAATGTCTATCTTGGTCCTCTTCCCAAGAATTAGATTATATGTTTTACTTCATATTCTTTTTTTCTTTTTCTTTTTCTTTTTTGCTATTGCATTGACTCTGGCTTGGATTTCCACAATTATGTTGAATAGGAATGGTGAAAATGAACACCCTTGACTTGTTCCTGATTCTAGAGGAAAGGTTTCAGCTTTTCACTAGTGAGAATGATGTTAGCTATGGGTTTTCATATATTATATTAAGGTATGCTCTTCCTATATGTAATTTGTTGAAAGCTTTTATCGTGAAAAAGTCTTGAACTTTGTCAAATGATTTTTCTGCATCTATTGAAAGGATCATATGATTTTTATCCTTCATCCTGTTAATGTGGTATATCACATCTATTGATTTGCATATGTTGAACCATTTTTGCATATGATACAAGGGATAAATCCCACTGATCATGGTCTCTTTAACATGCTATTGCTAGTATTGTATTGAGAATTTTTGCACCTATATTTATTAGAGTAATGGTTTGCATTTTTCTTTTGTCATAGTGCCTTATTTGATTTTGGTATTAGGGTAAGCTGGCCTCATAAAAACGAGTTTGGAAGTGTTTCCTCCTCTTCAGCTTTTTGGAAGAGTTTGTGAAGAATTGGCGTTAACTCTGTAAATGCTTGGTGGAATTCACCAGTGAAACCAACTGGTCCTGACTTTTTCTGTTTTGGGAGTGTTTGATTACTGCTTTAGTTTCCTTAGTTGTTATTGGTCTATTTAGGTTTTTGATTTCTTCATGAGGCAGTCTTGGTAGGTTGTATGTTTCTAGGAATTTATCCATTTCTTCTAGGTTATGCAACTTGCTGGCATATAATTGTTTATAGTAGCCTTTTATGATCCTTTGTATTTCTGTGATATCAGTTGTACTGTTTCCTTTTTCACTAATAATTTCATTTGTGTCCTCTATTTTTCTTTGTTAGTCTAGCTAAAGATTCTGAATTTGGCTATATATTTACCTTTACTACAGAATTTTATACTTTTTGTTACTTGTCTTCTTTTCATTTCAACTTAAAGAACTCCCCATAGCATTTCTTATAAAGCAGGTCTAATGGTGATGAACTCCCTTTAGCTTTTGTTTATCTGGGAATGTCTTTGCCTCTCCTTCATTTCTGAAGAACAGTTTTTATGGGTATAGCATTCTTGGTTGGCTTTTTTTTTCTTTCAGTACTTTGAGTGTATCATCCCACTTCCTCCTGGTCTGCAAGATTTCTGCAGAGAAATCTGCCAATAGCATTATGGGGTTTCCCTGGTATGTGATAAGTCATTTGTTTTCTTGATGCTTTAAAAATTCTCTCATGTTTGTCTTTTAACATTTTGATTATAATCTCTCTCAGAACAAGCTTCTTTGGGTTGATGTTGCTTAAGTCCTTTAAGCTTCCTGTACCTGGAGGTCCATATGTCTCCTAAGATTTGGGACATTGTCAACTATTGTTTCTTAAAATAAACTTTCTTTCCCTTTTCTTTCTGGGTCTCCCATAATGCAAATGTACATTCATTTGATGGTGTCTAATAATCCACATAGGCTTTTTAATTCTTTTCTCTTTTTGTTCCTCTAACTGCTTGATTTCAAATGATCTGTCTTTGAGTTCTCAGATTCTTATTATTTCTTCTGCATGGCCAAGCTGTTTTTGAGTCTCTCTATTGGACTTTTTGGTTCTGTTTGATTCTTTTTTATGGTTTCTATTTCTTTATTAAACTTCTCATTTTGTTCATGCATCACTTTTCTGATTTCATTTAATTGTCTAGTTCTCTTGCATTTCATTCAGTTTCTTTAAGATGATTATTTTGCATTTTTTATCAGACAACTCATAGATATCCATTTCTTTGCAGTTAGTTGTTAGAAATTCATTAGTTTCCTTTGATGATCTCATATTTTCTGATTCTTTGTTATCCATGCAGTTCTGCATTGGTGTCTGCATTTGAAGGAGCAAAAACCTCTTCCAGTCTTTAAGGACCAGTTGCAGCAAGTAAAGATCTCCTGTCTGTTCTCTGGGCTGATAGGGTTACCTCCAGAATCACAGTTGTACTGAGTTTGAGCCAGTTATGAGTCTGTCACTAGGTCTGCAGTGGGACCCATGGTTGGTGGGCTTGTTACCAGGGATTTGGATGGGTATGGAACCTGTCTGGTCTCTGGGTGGGAGAGACAGACTTCAGTATCTTTTCCAATAGTGTGGCATTTGGACAAGGTCCACTGAGGCCCACACTTGTGTCTATTATCAGGTATACAGATGGGAGGGATGCTTCCTGGTCACTGAATGAGTCTCTGTGTGGGCAGGACTGCCCTTGGGCCATGGCTGAGAGAGGCTGGAACTGAGCCCCAGGGCTGTTTCAGGTTCCACAGCCAAGACTGAAATCTTCAGGACTGACTCTGGAGGCACAGACGGGCATGTCTCATGCTAGGTCCCTAAACAGAATGGATTATCCTTGACCATGTCATGTGGGTCTGGAGCCAAGTTTAGGACTCCTTTAAGACCTCTGGGGGAATACACAGGAGTATCTTCAGCCTGTATTAGCAGGTATGCTCATGGACTGTAGCTTTAAGGGAGCCAGAGTCAAGTTTAGGGTCTTTCAGGATCTCCAGGGCACAGATGGTCTAGTCTCCTGCAGGGTCCTTGTGCCAGCAGGACTATTCATGGACTGTGACTGGAATGGGCAGGAACCCAGTTATAGGCCCTTTCAGAATCTATGATCTGACCAAGTTTTTCAGGCTTACCTCTAGGGACTCTAGACTGTAATCAAGAGGGTCTAGAACTGATTTATGAGCTACTTCAGAGTCCACAGCCAGAGCCAAGGTCTGTATGTCTATTACCCAGTGCATGGGTGGGCATGACTGCTCCCAAGTCCCTTGGTGCATGGTGCTAGTGATAGAACCAAAGCCAAATGGGGTTGTAGCTGAGTCCTCAGGAGTATGGAGCTATTCCCATGTCTGTGGTTAGGATCATGGTCCATGAGTCAGTCTCCTAGATGTAGGCCTGCCTTCTCAAGATGTCTCTTATCAGTCAGTGACTACACCAGGTTTCACAGTCTGTTACCTGGATCCCAGAGCTCCCATAAAGGTACTTCTACCTGTGGATGATTGCCAAAGTTATGTTTGACGGATATCTCATTTGGCCATCTTGCTGACCTAAATTCCTTTCTGGAGACTAAAGGAGAATCCATGTCTGGTGACGTTTTAGTTATTGGCAGAATTTAGTTACACGCACTCATAAGACTGAGGCTCCCATTTCCTTGCTGGCTGTCATCCAGGGAGTGTTCTCAACTTCTAGAGGCTGCTTGCGTTCCTTGGCTCATGGCATCCCTATTTCATCTTTAAAGCCAGAAACAGTGGTCTAGTCCTCATGATATTGCATCTTTTCTCTTTCTTCTGCCTTCTCTTCTTTTGCCATATCTCTTTCACTGGCTTTTTGGTCTTCCTCTCTGATTTTAAAGGCCCATGCCATTATATTTGGCCCACATGAATAACCCAGAACAATCTCACAATTTTAAGGTTAGTTGATTAGCAACCTTAATTCTGACTACTTGCCATGTGATATAACATATTCATAGGCCCAAGATAATGGTTCCCACCAGCTTGCCACTAGCTCAACTAAGGGGTGCTTCCTGATGAAAGGGGAAATTCCTCTGAAAATAGTAGGCTCAGGCCTTACATTGTTCTCTCAGCCCTCTTGAAACTCCAGGGAACCGGTTCAAGGTCCCCCAAAATATCAGTGCAAGGATTAACCTGAAAGGTTAGGACTTTATGCCTCCAACCTTTCCTCTGCATTTTACACATAGGAAGTAAAGGTTCAGAGTCATTGTTCAAGGTCACAAACTCAGTCAGTGACAGAGCAATGAAAATATCTTACACTCATTCATTCATTTATCCACTCAGTAACACTTGTTAAGCCAACCATGCTAAGTGGACTAGGGAAATAAACATGAACTAAATAAACTTTGTCCATCCACTTCTCAGGGATTCCGGTTCATTTATCTAGGATACAAACGCAATAAACATGCTTGCATGCCTGATGGTGGTTCAGTAAAATTTCTTGCACATGTTTACATAGAAATTTGATTTTTCTCTAAACATCTGCTTCAGCTCAAAGTCAGCTAGCAATATGGTAGGAGATGATTCAAAGCCAGGCTGCGTGTCCTTAGCCTCAGTGTGTCAGAAGAAGCAGTGTGAAGCTAAAACCATAAGACCTACAGGGAAGGTAGTAGAAGGTGGCTCTTATTAATATGGCCTGATGCCCAGAGCAGCACAGAGCTGTCAGAAAGGAAGGTATGATGCCTGGAGGGCACACAACTCAACGTAATCTGTGTTCGTTGTTTTTAAATTACCAGTTAAGCCATCCTCTGGGAATGTAATCTTCCAAAATGGGCTAGATTTGTAAATCTCCTTCAACATTCAGTTTTAGAAGTCAGTCTCTTTGCTCACTTCATTTTATTTTTGCTGATGCAGTTGGTCTCTGTAGGGAGATCTTGGGCAAACCAAAGAATGACACAAGAAACGTGAAGCCAGATGTAACCTGGAAAGGCACCTAAGCAAATGAGAGGGAGCAGCTTGAGAGAGGCTGGCACCTTCTTGTCCAGAGCTGCTTCCCCGAGAAGCAGCAGCAGCCTCAGTGTGTCAGAACTAGTGTGAAGCTAAAACCATAAGACCTTCAGGGAAGGTAGTAGAAGGTGGCTCTTATTAATATTCCTTACATCCAATGCTGTACACCCACCGCTGGATCCCAGTGGCCTCCTGTTAGTGCCTGACAAGGCTATGGAGCTACCCATCCCATGGAAAGATGCCAAGAACAGCATGAGGGGATCCAGAAAGAAAGGCCTCTAACCTGATCCAGAACAATGCCCAGAACTAGGCCAGGCTTGAGCAGGAAGGGCGGGTTGTCTGGCAGGGAGAAGCCAGCACCCCTAAGCAGGAACATGTCCTTACTCACCTCAGAAAGGGTTTCTTGAAAAACAGACTCAAGCTATCTCAAATAATAAGCATTTATTGTCAGGATGCATATTCAACAAAAGAGACTGAATCAAAAAAGCAACCAGATTGTTGTCTAAAATTTAAGGCATCACCAGTCCTGGGACTTTGCTATTTGTTCTCTCCTTCTGTTTATGCCTTGTCATTCCTCATCGCTGACAAACTGGTATGTTTCTATATTCTCCAAGTTAGTTTCCAAAGGGAGAAAATCTGGCTGGTCTGGATAATTTCCATTGATATTACTTCTCAGGCCAGTCTTTATTATGGTTCAATGGCCAGCCTATGAATTGGCGGCCCTCAAGTGAAATATTTCTACTAATCTAGTAAGTCTTTATTCAAGGAACTCCCCAGGGGTCACTTGTTGTGGGTGGGACTCGCACCCTTTGAAGGTGGTGGCGAATGGCAGGCGCCATGATGAGCGTGTCTCTTGAACATCCACATAATAAACATGAAGAAACCCCCATGGGTCAGTGCCTACTAAGCCCTGGACTCTCAGGAAGTTATCATTTCTGGACCTCAGAGCCCAGTGAATGGCAGCACCCAGAAGTTCGGGGGTCCCACTTAGGGTATCATGGGGACTGGTTACCTTGACCTTGTGCATGACAGAAAGGAAAGCAAAAAAGAAAGCAAATAGCAAGACCTAAAAAGACAGGTTCTGAGAAGATGCAACTGCTCTGGCTGGATTTTTGCCAGGGCCTTCTGGGTTACCCTTGAGAATCAGGCAGACCTGGGTCACTATGTAGCTCAGCTGTGTGTCTTGAACAAGTTATTTAATCTTTATACCCCTCAGTGTCCTCATCTATAAAATTATTCTAGGTAAACCTACCTTATACATTCCTCATACATGAATGACTAAGTTTGGGGTCATTCTTTTCATCATTATTGGTATGTGAGCAGTGTTTAACTCTTAACGGCAGTTATCATTCATTCTGTGATAGGAAATGGATTGGGACTTGGAACAGGAAGGAGGAGGGACTTGCAAGGCATTGCTTCCAGGGCAGAAATGTGAAGGCAACAGGGAAATCATTTCAGGTTCCCTGAGGTCATGGGCTCTAGAACCTATTCCTTGCACAGCAATCCTGGCAACCAGCTGGTACCCTGGTAAGAGAGAACCAAGAGTTAAAATGTCAGAGTCCAGGCCAGTGCTGATTCAGAGAAAAATTGGATGATGTAACTCTGAAGGGAAAGAAAGGTGCTTCCTCAAACACCATTGGAGGGGCTTGTCCAGTATCCCATTAAATTGGTGGGAACACAGAAGCCCAGAAATAACACTGGGGGAGAGATGCCTCTTTCTTCCTCTCTATGCCCCATCACCAGATGGGATGGCCTGATGCCCAGAGAAGCACAGAGCAGTCAGAAAGGAAGGTATGATGCCTGGAGGGCACCCAACTCAACATAATCTGTGTTCAAGACCTAGGTCATGTGATAGTTACAGAAGCATGTGATAGGAGAAAACCGGCTGAGAGTGGGTTTAGGAGATAGTCAAGTTTTCTCTCCAAGAACCATTTGTGGGCAGGACTGGATCTTTTGGACTGAGTAAATTCAGGATAGGAACAGAGTGGATATTGGCCATTCTGTTAATCTGGATATGTAGGTGCTATAAACAGCTTTAACCTAAAAAATCAAAGCGATATGAATCTCATGCATGTCCCTTAATAGGGAAAGAGGTTATTGTGTTATTATTCTGAGGTGGCTACAGGGGCTTGGGTCCAGAAGGGATGATCCCGTGGCTTTGTACACAACTCACCAGAAAGTCCATTCAGAGATTTGTAGAGGTTTCACCGTATCAGGTGCATTTAGAGAGTGAACTATTATCCTGCTTTATTTGGACTGGGCTCTGATCACCTTATTGTGGACTAACCCACTGTCTCAGAACTATCAAAGAATCTAGAGACTGCAGAGCCAGCTCCATGGCTGCCTCTGGGAATTTGAAGTTAACATGCAGCTTTGCCAATAACAAGATGCAACAGAGCATGCTCAGAGCAGTAGGGCTGAGCTAACTGTGAAGGAAAGGTGGTTTCCATTCAATCTAGAAGCTGATAACTTTCTCTGACCTGTGATAATCTTACCTTGGTACCTAATTCATCACCTGCTGTATGTCTGAAGTTTCATACTCCTCAAATCCTTTGCCCAGACTTAAGATATGTGTGACAATATTCAATCTGCAGAAAGGAAAATCATAATGGAATTAAAGCTCAAATTCTGCTCTGTGCGCAGCTGGGCTATTAAATTTGGCATTTCGGCTTTATTCATGAACCACTTAACACCCCACACAGCAGGATGTTTTGAGTAACTATAATGAAAGTCATATAAAGAAGACAATATAAATATCAGTCTAATTCATATAGATTAATTTAGTTCAAACATAATTTAGTTTTCTTGAATTTGCATTGCTGAGCATTTATTGCATAAAAATGCATTGCATTGCATTTATTATTTTCTTGGTAAAATAAATATCTCTCACCTTTCCCTAGCTTGTACAGGGAAATGGGCAAGATATGGTCACCTGGAACTTCCATTGGCATCAACAGAAAATTCTAGAAGCTGACAATTAATGAAATGGTTCCAAATGAATGGGTTATTAAATAAGGGAAGATTTGCCTATCAGGGAGATATTTTAGAATGTAAAGAGCTTAAATTGGGAACATGAGCTAGGAAAAACATAATTGGGCATGTTGACTATGTTGATGTTAGGTTGAATTCAACATGTTTGTGACTCTCCTGGACAAAGGTTATAGGAAGAAAAGAACTAACATTCATTTTTATCTGTTGTGTATCAGGCACTGTGCATGGTTTTTTAAATACATTACTTTTTTTGAGGTTATCTTTAAAGTTAATCTCTACATTTTCTCACTTATACATTTGAGCATAAAAATAGTACTTGCCTCATAGAATGGTAATATAATGTATGTAGCCAAACTTTGGTCAGATGTTCCTCCTTGGCCTAATCCACCACATATTGGAATGGGTGTATCTAGCAAAACCCATTGCTGGAGCTGGCACCATGTGCATGGGAAGGGAAGGCAAAGCATTCATAGAGGAAATAGAATTGTGATGAATTCTACAAAAAACTGCAGAATGTGCCTTCTAGAGTAAATCTGGACATGGCTTAATAATCCTGTTTCCTTATCTCTAAAATTGGGGTAATAATAGGACCTTTTTATTGGAGTCATCATGAAGATTAAGTGAGAAATACAGAGCATTTTATATAATGCTTATGCATAGAAACTCTTTCCAGTCACTTCAACCAGTTAATAACTCCTGCACTTCTTTCAGGTACCATCTGAGCCATTCCTTCTTTTAAAAATCTCTCTGCAACTCCCAAATTCTGGTTTAGGTTCCCAACAGGTCTTCCCATTTTAAACTCGTCATTACCCAGCGTGATGCCTATCACACTCTACTATAATTGCTATTCAATTATCATCTCCAGAATTAGCATCTGAGTACCTTAAGGGCAAGGAGTAGGTCTTATGCACTATTTCATCCCCAGTGCCCAGAACGATGCTTAGTTGGCAATGTGAACTTAATAAATATTTATTTAATGAAGAATGTTGAACTCTTAGCATCATTATCTCATCAAATTGTTTTCATTGTTTCCTAGATCAGAAAACTGAGTCTGGGAAAAGTTAACTTACTCTACTTTACCCTTGGGGAAACGGGGGAGCAGGTTTTGCATCCAGAGCTCATAAGTCCAAGAACCATGCTTTTCTCATTATGTCATGATGCCTCCTTAGACCAACACCTGTCGAGGATTTTTTATGTGCTGGGTGTAACACTATGTATTTCCATATTATTTTGTTTAGATTCTGGAACAATCTTGTGAAGCAGGTGTATTGGTTTGCCATATGAAGAAACTGTGGCTCAAAGAAAAAAATTATATGTCCACAGTCCCAAGGTCAAGTGGCAGAACTCAGCTCCAGCTCTTCCCTATCCCAGAAAAACTATCTGTGATCACAATTCAGGTACCCAACAAACCCCAAAAGCCAGACCAGCAAACCTCAACAGTCAGACTCAACATGAGAGATCGCGAGGCCGAAACGGATCAAACTTCTCCTGAAATAGTCTGACAGGCTTTGTGGATCTCAGGATTTTGCCTCGCTTTCCTGTCTCCTGGCAGCAGTGCTGTGCTGTTCTGGGGAGCTATTTATAGATCACCTGAAATATGATTAAGCATAGAGCCTATGAGCTTGCTGCGAAGTATTGTGGGAAATTCCTTTTCCAATGGCTAGGGAAAATTCATGGGGCAAAGGAAAATAAAATTGCTGAAAAAAAATACAATGCTTAGAGTGTCTGAAATTCGTTTAAAAATTAGTATATTAGTATTTTTCTCTTCTCTTTTCACCATTTCTATTTAGCAACTGAAGGTTCATTAAAACCCTTGGGAAAAGGTAATATCTTACTTAAATAATGGTTTTCAGGTAATGTGTAATTTTATAAGTATTACCCAAGCTTCCTTCCTACCCTCTTCTTTTCATGGTTAAAGGAAAGGAAGATTCAGCATCAAAATTTGAAAAATAATAAAGAGTTTGGTAGCATTTTCTCAACAGTCAGTTCCTGTTATGTCAAACCAGCTTTTCTTTAGCTAGTAAAATGCAGCTGGAAGTTCTAAAATAATTATCCCAAAACAACAATAACTCTATTATTGTATATCGAAAACATCTTTGGTTAAAAATGAAATAGTGACTCCACCTCATAAATGCTCGAAAATATCAAGTATAAAAGGTTAACCTAGAGTTTAAACCTTCATTTATTTGGTATCTTGTCAAACATCCTAAAGAATAAAATAAAAAAGAAACCACCAAACACTGCCTTCAGATGGTCCCTCAAAAAGAGAAGGCAGCCCAGGTACACACCAAACTCTCAAGAGTATAGCTCCAAGACAGCACAGTGCTGAGGAAAGGGCCCTGTAATGCGCTCAAGGAGACCTAGTGTCTGAGCCAGTTCGGCCCGCGGTAGCAAATATCCTATCAGCAGCTTAAACACAGACATTTATTTCTCCCAGTTGTGGAAGCCAAAAGTCTGAGGTCTGGGCTCCGGCATGGTCGGGTTCTGGAGAGATTTCCCTTCATTTGCAAATGGCCACCTTCCTCACAAGACAGAGAGCATAATCAAGTCTCATGTCTCTTCTTATATAGGCATCAATCCCATTCACAAAGATTTCACCCTCTACCTACTATTCACCCCCAAATGCCATCACTTTAGGAACTAGGTTTCAACGTATGAAGTTTGGAGGGAGACAAGCAGTCAGCCCATAGCAGCTGGGTTCTAGAACCATCTTGGATGCCAACTTGTTCTGTCACATCCCTCTCAGGCCCCCTGTTTCCTCACTTGCAAATGACCTCTTACATCTCTGGGAATGCTGAGGTTCTGAATGCCAAGGAGAGATGAGGAGCTGTAGGAAAAGAAGTGTGGACACTGAGGAAGAAAGGACAGGGCTTTTCAGTACACCAGGGGAAGTGTCAGGGCAAATGGGATTTCAGATGAATGTAGACTCACTCCCCTCAGGAAGGAGGACCAGCACATGAGGACTGGACCTAGGAAGAGAGTGAGGTGCAGATCTGGAAAGAGAGCACCAAACAATGATAAAGGATGGATGTGTTGAAAGAGAGCAACAGGGTAGATCAGAGGCCCCTGGCCCTCTCCTCTGATTCAACCTCTACAAAGCTACACATAAATTTTTTGACCATCCAAATAGGATTATGCCACTTCCCTGGGCAAAATCTATTAATAACCACCTAGTGCCTTCAGTATTTAAAAAGGAAAAAAAAAACTCAACTATTCTTCTTACCCAAAATTTCTTATCCATGATTTCAAAATTCCTCTCTGAATTCCAAAGTTTTTTCATACATATTTGGTAAAAAAAAAAAAAAAAAAAACTTAATCTAAACTAGGATAAGGATCTTTATGTTCTTTCTTGGGTGTGACTATTCCATGTCAAAATATGAATGGGATTATTGCAGGGTGCTTCCTTAGGTCCCTCTGGGATATACTTGATATATACAATTACTGTATGACTTTCTAAAATCTGAAAAATTCCAACTTCAAAAGCACATTTGGCCCTGAGGTTTCTGGACCCAGATTGTGGATTTGCATTTTCTTATCAAGATGAACATGGTCCCCAGTGGCCAAGCCTTTGCCAGCTTCACCCTCTACTACCTCACACCCAGCTATCTCTATCATGCTGTATTCCAGATGTAGTGAGTCCCCATCATAGCCCAACACTACAGTTTTGTACCCCATTATAAGAAATTTTGCATAAATCTTTCCCATTGCAAAAAATATCTCTAACTCACCTCTTGATCTAGAAAAACACTCCGCACCCTTCAAAGCCCATTCCAAAGGCTTCTTCCTAAAGTCATCCCCAGCCTGTCCCTGTCCCCACCATCTCCTATGTCCTGGACAGATTTGGCATCTAGCTGTTCTGTATACTTTATCATATACACGTTATAGCAAGGGCCATGTTGGGCATGACTGTTTACAGGTCAGTGTTCCTCCTCTGGTGTGTGGGGACTGCCTTACCAATCTCTGACCTCAGCACCTTGCAGAACTCCTGGCACTAGGGAGTGGCTGGTGAATCACTGTAGGCACTCAGTAAAGAGCAATCCACTAATCTCTCATTCCATGAACAAATGAACTGACCATCTGCATCAAAGTCATTCTAACCCAGGACACATAAGGACACAGAAGCAAAGGCTAAGCTCTGTAACCTCCTTCCCTAGGGCACAGGAATCATCATTCTGCCCACATGAGCTCAGTCCTGCACCATCTCCCTCTCTGCCCACACCAGCAGGGGTAACTCCAGGACATATCATTCTACCACTTTCTCCCCAAAGCTGCAAAAATGGGACATTCTTCCCTTCTCTAGGCCCTCTAAATAAGGACAGAGGCCAAGCCATCTCCTACCAGTGGTGGCTGTGTATGCAAATAAGACAGTTCCTCAGGAGCCTGGGTAGAAAATGTTCAGCTACCTTTGTGGCCACCATTCTGAGATTCAAGTACAGATGGGGTAGTAATCGGAGGAGTAGTCGGAACAGTGACAGTGGCATAGAGTGTCAAAGCTTGCAAAGGACTCTTACTTACATGTTCTCATTTAGGTAAATTCTCAAAGTAACTTTGTATCGTAGATACTGTTATCAATAGATGAGGAAACAGGCTCACAGAGAATCAACATTAGCAGGAAAAGCTCAAAAGTTAGTATAAAAAAGAAGCTAGGGTTAAATGTAGATTTATGGGGAAAACACTCAAATTTGAAGGAAAGAGTGCTGGCCACAGGTGGGGGGGAAAGATCTAAATTTGCCAGAAAAAAATGACATATTTATGGTAAGATAGCGGATTATGGTTCTATGTGTAGAAAGACTTTGATTCCAAGAAAGAGAAATGGTATAATTGCATTAGAACTGAAATTACCCCCCAAAAAAGAAGCTGGCTGAAGTTCTCCATGGCACCACATAGCTGAAGTTGGTGAGACTTGGGATTTACTTCAAGTGAAAAGCAACGTATGATTATTGTAGAGAATTTAGAAAAACTAGAAAAAAGTTGAAAAAACAAATTTTACTTTAGAACATTTTTTAAACCATTCTAAAGTCCCATCATATAAAGTCAGTCTTACAATCATTTTTAATACACATTTTCAATACAATTCAATTTTTATTTTAAGGAATTTTTTTGACGTGGATATTGTCTGTTAACTTTCTCCTAATCAATGAATGAGAGCGATCATTTTACTATGCCTTCATCAACATTAGATATTATTTCATTTTAAATATCAGATAATTTGATGGGGAAGCTTTGAAAGGGGAAAACAACCCCTCACTATTGTTTTCACTCACATTTATTTGGTAACTTAGGAAAGTTAAAAATTTTCTGCAGTTCATTACCAGTATATTTCATATTTGTCTTTTGTCTATTTATGTCTTCTCTCATGTATTTGCTGGGGTCCTGGTATTTGTATTACTGGAATTTATATAAGCTTTATATTTATTAAAAAGAATTACCCTTTGTTGAACTTCTCACAACATTACCTCTAGTTTCAGTGATTGCTTTCTACCCTTGGTGATTTTTTTGATGTATAAAAGTTTTAAATTTTTATAGACTCAGATCTATCAATCACATCCTTAGTGATTTATTCCATCAATTCTAAGCTTAGAAAACCCTCCCCCTCAGGAGGTTTGATAAATATTCACTTCTCTTTTCTTCCAGACTTTCTAACAGTTTAGGTTTTTAAACATTTAACTCTTTAATCCATCTGGAATTTATTTTGATGTTCCTAGTGAGAAATGCTCAAAATTCTTCTAAAAAATAATAAAACACTAACACCTCACATGTTTAGCTGATAATAGCATAAGCCATGAAGGCCAAGTGGTACTGGCTTCAAAGGCTGCAAATTTCTTAATAGAGTTTAGGCTATCCCCCCCTTAATAACACAAGGCACAAATTATACATACTTGCCAGTCATTGCTCCAAGTAAGTTTATCAGCAAGTTGCACACCCAACATATGGTCTCCTTTTCATTATTAAGAAAAGTAAGTAATAAATAAGAACCAGGGCTCCCACCAATCATTAGCAAATCCTCCAAAGAAAATTAAGCACATGCTGGAGTCTTGTCCCTAATGGACTTGTGCAATCTCTCTAACCGAATCATTTCACCAAAGAAAACATTCCTTGCTTCCAATCATGGCCTCTTGTTAAAAGTACACGGTGACTCATTCCAAAGAGCACATGCAGAAGAAACCAGAATACACGAGTTTGATTTCTCTCCACACTGGGGAAATATTCCTGCCTCTCCCTGCCTTCCAGTCTAAAGGCAGACACGTCTAGAGCTGCACCGAAAAAGATTTGTGGCTTATTGTCCTGATGGATGCCAGAGTAACGGAATAACTCTGTACTTTGTCCTGGAATGGCAAGCCGACTAGGCATTGTGCTATTGACGGCTCGCATTTTAATAGAGAAATATTAGGGGGATATTTCAGTAGCCACCCAGAGGAGAAACAGTAGCTATAAGAATGCCACATACTGCCTCCAAGGAGAGTAAAAGCGACGTTAAAAAAAACGGGTGGGGGAGGTGGAAATGCTTCAGGGAGAAAAAAGTCCACTAGAGAATATATGTTAATACAAAGCCTGTTTGCTAGCCTGGTTCTCTAGAGAAAGGAGGTACTGATCCCTGGTATGTGAACTCTACAATTACAGCATTATTAATTTATGCAGCACTGTAGACCACACATGGGACTTCATAGTAATTAAGTTACAGATAAAGTCAGGTTAGTTTCCCGCTGAATATAAACAGTTGTGTTCTGTTTAACACATACTCAAGGAAAACTGGTGGATTTTTAACCAAAGAACAGTGTCTGGTAAACATATATTTGATGCAGACCCTGTCAGTAATAAAATGTTAAAAAAAAAAACTACCTCCAAGCAATAGATTTAACAGAGAAGTAGAATGATGGAGACGTAGCCAGTAAACCACTCCACTAGGAAAGTGAGCAGGAAGGTTGGGGGCAGGAGGCTTGATGAGTGCCTCCCATAGGCGTACATTAACCATGTGCCAAGTTTTGAGCAGACACTGGAGACAAGGATAGAATCCGTTATCATGGTCACCTAGAATGGGCAGAAATGGATTAACCAAGACATAACCCTTAAAAAGTGGCATATACTAGACCCAGAAATTTTACTTCCAGGAATTCATTCTAAGTTAATAACCAGTGTGATGGCTAATTTTTTTGTGCCAACTTGACTTGGCCGTGGGGTGGTCAAACATTTGGTCAAAGATTATTCTGGCTGTGTCTGTGAAGGTATTTCTGGGTGAGATTAAATCTGAATTCACAAAGTAAAGCAGATTGCCCTCCCCAGAGTGGGGAGCACTCAACTAATCCACTGAAAGCCTGAATTGAATAAAAGGCCGAGTAGGAAAGGACTCTTTCTCTCTACCCAACAGTCTTGGAGCTGGGACATGGGTTTTCTCTGGCCTTCAGACCCAGACTCATTCTGGAACACCTTCGGCTCTCCTGGTTCTTGGGCTTTTGACTTGGACTGGAACTATATCGTGTGCTCTCCTTGGTCTTCACCTTGCCACCTGCAGATCTCGGACTTCTCAGCCTCTTTAATCACATGAGTCTCAGAACTAGAATTAGAGCCCAGGAGTCTCTGATCCCAGAGACTCAGCTAGGTCTTTTCCATACATGGCCTTATATTTAAGTGGCCAAATGCTAAAGCTATGTAATTCAACTTACCCTTCGGCTGGAATTTATTCCTAGAGGGAAGTGTCTGTGTTGTCATAGGTTATTTTTTTATTGAAAAGTAGATTAAGTTGGGTAGGAGGGTTTCTTAGCTTCCCTAATTAGACGATAATAAAAAATGTTCGAGAACCATACCTTTAGTGGCCCAAGTACCTTTATACATCCCGGAATAATTTTGTCATTCCATAAATAGGTATACATAAAAAAAATTGTCATATGTTGGCATTGTGCTAATGGCTGAGGAAGACACACAGAAATACAACCTTTGACTTGGGTAACCATACATCTGGGTTTCCAGGGACAGTCTGTTTACACTGTAGCCCCAGTATAGTCAATTATAGCACCCATTTCATTATCTCAAAAGACTTCTGATATAGAAAATAAATTACATGGTCACCTTACCTGTGGTAGAACTTCAAGAGGCTTTCAAACTCATTGATAAGAGAAGAAATATAAATATTAGAAAAAAATTCACTAATCCCTTTCTATCTGTGTTAGGCAGTGTCTAGGAAGGTTCTCAGTGGTCCCTGTCCCTGGGTGTAACCTCCTCCCTTAAAGAGTGAGCTGGACCTAGTGACTGCTTCTAAACATGGAATTCAGGGAAGTCAGCAAAAGTTATAAAAATGGAAGAAAACAAAGTTTTTAGGAATCAGTTTGCATTAGGAGAATTGTTCCTCCTCCCCATAGAGACATTAATACAAACAATATAATCATGAATGTAAATAATTAGGCTTATGTGGGAGCACAGAAAACATGCAGTTTGTGACATGGGAACTATTGTATTAATTTTCTATTGCTGCTATAGCAAAATTAGTGGCTTGGAACAACAGATTAATTACCTTACCTTACAGTTCAGGAGCTCAGAAGTCTGACACTGTTCTCATTGGGGCTAAAATTAAGATGTTGGCAGGCTACACTCCCTTTCTGGAGGCTCTGGGAGATAATCCTTTTCATGCCCTCTCCAGCTTCTAGAAGCTGCCTGTATTCCTTGGCTCATGGCCCCTTCCTCTGTCTTCAAAGCCAGTGATGGTGGAGTGAGTACTTTCCACACTGCATGTCTCTGACCTTCTCTTCTGCCTCCCTCTTCCCACTTTTCAGGATCTGATGACATTGGGTCCACCCAGATAATCCAGGAGAATCTTCCTATTTTTAAGATCATCTGATGTGCAAATTTAATTTCACCCAATACCTTAATTCCCTCTTTGTCCTTTAACATAGCATAATTACAGATCTTGGGGATTATAACTTGGATATTTGGGAGAGGGACATTATTCCGCCTACCACAACTGTTTTCCAAAGTGTGTTTTGGGGACCACTAGTTCAGTGAAATGGTACTTGAGGAAAGGGTTCCATAGGGAAATATGTCTGGGAAATGCTGCATACCTTCTCTCACTCTTGGAACTTCACAAGGAAGTTTTACAGTGAAGAAACATGGTTTACTAGAAGACTCAACCCATTTTTCTTCTCAAGCAATGATAATATTCAAGTGTTCCATAGAACATTATGTCCTTGGACTGGGGCAAAACTTTTTAATTCTGGCCTCTGCTTGCCACTAGATTATTGTGCGATCCTGAGCCAGCCTCTTAACCCCCCCTGCTAAATGAAGGGTGGGTGCGGCTTAGATGTTATCTGCTCCACTACTGTTTCCTAGAATAACCAAAAAGTTTCCTTCCAAACCTGTGAGTCTATGAATTACGTTACCAAATATTTATCAAATGTTACTCTACAGGTAAGCACTGAATTCGTTTCTGGGTATAAAATCATAGAGAAAAGAGGCCCTTTCCTGAAGGAGATAACTCTCCATGAGGGACATACGCATGAAAACGAAAATCTACACGGATCTTCCTCAACTTACAATGGAGTTACATTCCAATAAACACGTCATAAACTGAAAATATCATAAGACAAAAATGAATTCAATGTGCCTAACCTACCAAATATCACAGCTTAGCCCAGGCTACCTTAAACATGCTCAGAACATCCACATTAGGCTACAAATTGGGCAGAATCACCTGACACAAAGCTTATTTTATACTAAAGTGTTGAATTGCTCATGTAACTTTTTGAAAACTGTACTGAAAGGCAGAAACAGAACGATTGTGTGGGTATAAAGTGGTTTTAAGTGCACCAGTGGTTGACCCTCATGGCCATGTGGCTAACTTGGAGCTGTAGCTCACTGCCACTTGCCTAGCATCCCAAGACAGGATTGTCCCGCACATCGCTAGCTTAGGAAAAGATCAAAATTCAAAATTCAAAGTACAATTTCTATGGAATGGATATCATTTTCATACTATCAGGAAGTCAGAAAATCAAAGTTGAACCTCTGCAACTCAGGAACCATCCATAACATCACGGAAAAGGGTGTTAACTCTACTGGAGTTGGCGGGAGGAGATCCATGAGAAATTACCCTTTCCCACAATTAATACTTACTGGACAATTTCTGTCTAACCATATCACAAAGGGCACTATTTCCTAACATCTTCAAGGCCTTTGCAGAAACTTAGGAAGAATCATTCCATTCCAGCAAGAGCCTAGCCTTTCTCTGGAAGTAGGGAAATAACAGATGTGATGTATTCAGGCTAAAATATTTGCTCTGAATTACAAACCTTGTGTTGCATGTCTTAAGGGCTTTCTCATGTTTATTTCCAACAAGGGTGTGTTATGCTTTTTCTCTGTGCCTTTTGTCAACCGCGTGACAAAGAGAGCGTGAGTATTTCTAAATTACCTTTGCCTCTTGCATGACTAGAAGAGAAAGTCATGCAGGTTGGGTATCTGTGCATTAACAAGAGTACGGGAGTAAATTTACCGCTTTAATTTGGACACATTTTTCTGCCAGTTCCATTTACAGTTGTGGGACTTTAATAGAAGGCCACCCATGTTTAGTTGTTCTTGCCATTGTTTCTAAGAATGGGGAAAGGAATCAAAAAGGCAATAAGAAAATGTGTTCTTGTACAGAAAACTCAGCAAAATAAACAAACCAATGGACATAACAATGGTAACACTTACCCAAACAGACCACAGAAGAAGATCTCATATATCTCCATGGAGATAGGGATAAAAATAAAACATGGGAAAGCTAAGGGTTGTTAAACTGTTGCTTTGTGTCAGCCACTTTCCTTACTTATGTAATCCCCAAGGCAGTTCTTTGCAGTAGAGGCCAAACTCCTGTGATTTATACCTAACAAAAGCATCATACAAGTCTATAAATAGCTCAAACCAATATTAACACTCATAATGTAAACCTAGCAGGCCTAGTTGTACCCTTTCTCCAGGATCTGTAGGATGCTGGAGGGTTTCATATAAGCTCACAGCCATCCTTCTCAAGCTCTGGGGTTCTGGGGCACTCCAGCAGGCCGACTGACCATGAAGTGCCTTGAAGCTGGCCCCTCAGCGCAGTCCCCCTCCACTGGCTCTCTCTGGGAGAAAAACAGTATTCCTGCCAAACATCTCACCCTGTGGGGCTCCCAAAGTTATCAGTTCTTAAACTGCCAAAACAGGCCTTGTTATCTCCCATCCTCACTGCACCATGGCCATGCCGAGCACATGAAGAAGTGTGAGGGGAAGCTGTGGAGGTCCACTCACCACGTGTCCCACTTTGACTCCTGGGCACCAAAGGGGAACTTTGAGAGTCATGATGAAGAAAACCCCTCCAGCTTCTACCCCCCACCCCACCATCTCCAGATCTCCAGATGAGACACAGCCTTGAGGGGTTAAAGACCATCAACTGAAACGGACTCCACGGAAACCTCAGCTTTCTCTCTGCACACTCAGTCACCTGCAAGGACCTCTACTCTCACACTCCCCAGGCCCAAATCCCTCACACCAGGGGATTCCTAGTAAGACAGGCCCAGGAAACCATCAGATACACAGAGACACCTCTGGATTCCAACCTTTGTTCACACGGGACTCCAGCGACAAACAAACGAAGCTACTAAGCTATAAAAAGTTTAACAAATAGCCCCGGCTGGCCAATGCTGGAATAGGAACACAGGTCTGCCTAACTCAAAGTGAGACTCTCAGAGAACTCACTCAACACAGCTAATGTGGCACCCCTGTGAAGAACCCGTGGTTTTATCTAAGTGCAAAGCTTCTTATTCTACTTCTGATGGCCAGGGCGCATCTCAGGGCTTAATCTAGGCTGTCCATTCAAGATTCAGAGGTCTGCAGTCCAGATACTTCAGGAATCAGTTTTCTTACTGATTTGTTGCTTGCATATCATCAATCAAGAGGAGCCATCCATTAAACTGATATCCTGCAACCGTACCAGTTTAGAGGGTGTTTGCCTTCTCTCCTAGTTGTTTTGTGTTATTCTCTAACATGTTGGAATTCATACCATCATGGACCAGAGACTCAAGCCCTGGTTGTCTATAAATTTTCACATCTTTTGGAGTTTGGGAGCAGAGTGTAGTAAGATGCCTGTAACTCACAAGGAGGAGACAAGAAGACATCTCCCAGGGAATAGCAAAGGCAGCAGAAACAAGTTGATTTTTAGCCTCTGTCTCCTGAGAATGTTGCCCACCTATCTGAAACTGATATGTCAGAAGTGAAGGGTTCAACATGGAGAAGGAAGTTCTGGGAAAGAAATAATATTATCTATGTGAGCTTTGTTGAAAAATGTATACTTGCAAGATATTCTAGAGGCATTGCCTGTTTCCTAATGAGATTCTCTGGCTTTCAAGAGAAAAAGGAATTTTTTAAAAATTTTATGAGTGAGGCTTGCCTTTAGTTTTCCTCAGAAGCCAGGACTTATTGAAAAGGGAATCCTAAATCCAGCAATGCCTAGAGAAACACTCTTGTCATTTTCAAATTAAAGACCACAAAGGAAAAACTTGGTAGGAGACTAAATGCAAAAAAGCCAAGGGGCATCACTTGGGGACCTAGACTGTGCTTCTGCCAAGATGAATCCTCAGAAAATCTCTTCTTCATTGAAGAATGTCCACTAATAATAGAAAAGGAGATACAAAATTAGAAAATTTTTCAGTTACTAATGAAATCATTGGTAAAGGTAGGGATTATCAATGATACTAAGACTCATAGGTGAAACGTCAGTGGGGAATTAGATATTGACCTGTTGACAAAGTTCACCCACCGCCTACATGCTGGTCACAAAGGAGATGTAACTGTACAGGGGCTGCGCTGAGTTGCCACCACCTCACATGTCTCCCAAAGGGATTAAATAGGAAGGGCACAGTGTCATCCATGGGATGTACATACTACAGTGTTTACCCTTGATCTGCTCAAATGTTTAGATCTAAGTTTTGGTTCGTGCAGGAGTCAGAGAGGAATGAGAACACTGACACCATGGGGAAGCAATCAGACAATTCAGAAGGAGAAACTTTCAAGAGGACAATCAGCCCCATATCTTCAAAATCTTCAACAAGTCAATGTCATGAAAAAAAAAAAGCAGAGGGAGCTGTACTAGACTAAAAGAGTTAAGAGACACAAAACCCACTGTGATGTATGGACATTGATGGGATCCTCCTCTGAACAAACCAGCTGTACTATTTTGGGGATAATTAGGGAAATGTGAAGGTGAACTGGTTAGTTGATTATTTGAAGAAGTTATTAATTGTATTAGGTGTGAAAAGCATATGACTTTTTTTTTCCTTTTGTTTCATCTTTGTTAGGTCTTTATCTTTTTGTTTTAATTAAGGTATTACTGATACACAATCTTATGAAGGCTTCAGATGAACCACATGCGGTTTCAACCTTCACCCATATTATCAAGTCCCCCCAGAAGCACTGCAGTCGCTATCAGTGTAGAGATGCTACACAGTCATTACTTGTCATCTCTGTGCTTTACTTCAGTCCCCGTGACCTACCTATGTTGTGATTATGAATTATGGTGCCTCTTAATCCCTTCTCCCTCCCTCCCCACCCACCCTGCCCAACCATTCCCCTTTGGTAACCACTAGTCCCTTCTTGCAGACTGAGTCAAGCATATGACTCTTAGGCAGGAAAATGGCCTTTGCTTTTTAGAGATGTATGCTGAAGTATTTATGGCCGAAATGACATTATATCTGTAATTTGCCTTAAATTTCAGCATAATGATAAACATATGACCAATGTGGAAAATCTTTATAATGGGTTTATGAGAGTTCATTATACTCTTCTCTCTACTGTTTTACATTTGTCATAATTATTTTTAAATATATGACTACTCATCATGGCTTTGGGCACTAAAGGAGAGGAGCCTGGCCGTTCCAGGGAGACTCTCTCCCTGGGTGGCTTTGAAAGCCCAATGACACCATCAGGGGACCCTGCGATATTGCTGCTGTGAGAGTCTCCAGTGTCATTAGGCCCATGCCCTACTGGTTTGACAAAAAAGGGATGGAACTCCAGAGAGACAAAGGGACTTTCCCCAAATCACAGAGCTAACAGGTCGGTGATCCAGGGACAAAAATCAGATTGCCTGACTACACTGCCAGCCCTGTCCACTGTACCCGGCACTCCAGAGCCCTGCAGCGTCGGAGCTTTTCGCCGAAGAGGGAAGGAGGATCCGACCAGTGGACGCTCTGCCCTCAGCCTCAATT
Organism: Smutsia gigantea; assembly: GCA_032199065.1. Classification (NCBI taxonomy): domain Eukaryota; kingdom Metazoa; phylum Chordata; class Mammalia; order Pholidota; family Manidae; genus Smutsia; species Smutsia gigantea. Next base: position 5,733 of record JAVSCE010007344.1, on the reverse strand, counting down.
AGACTCACTGGTTCCAGGCCGGCTGTGGTGCAAGTATTTGCTAGGACACATAAAAGAAAACACACAGTGTGTGTGAGCAAGACCTTGAATGAGGATCAGCCATCTGAAAGCCCCTTTCAGATCTCTTCTTCCTCATGGTAGAGCGAAAACAGGCAGGCTCTGGGGTCCAATGGGGCATTCAGCCTCCCTTCTGTGAGAGTCACTGAACTTCCCTGATTACCAGTTTCTTCATCTATAAAATGGAAATAGTCATACAAAGGGGGGCTTGGGAAAAGAAGCTGCTTGTCACAAAGAATGGCACAAAATAGATGTTTGATAAATGCCATTTCTGTCTCTTTGCTTTTCCTTTAACCAAATGATGATGCTTAACTTACAATAAAAAACCGATGCAGAGTATGGCAGTGTGTATCTTATCTACTGGGTGACTATTTAATAACTTCTGTTCTCCTGCGAGTTTTCTTATGTTTCCTTTGCCTAGAGAAACATTTGGTTATCAAAATATGAACCTCATATTAGCTCAGGAAACCAAAAAAAGAGGGAAAAAAGATCTTCATTCTATTGCTGCAATAAAGGTTTCCTTCTCTAGCGATAATCAACTGCGCATAATTAAAATTGCTCACACTGCTGAACTAATTTTCAGACTGGAGGTTTCTTCCTGTAACAACACTTACAAGCAAAGTTTCTACTGTGAATGAATTTAATCGTGAGTCTAATTACAATTTTAATGAATATCTCCAGCCCTGCATGTAAACTTGCTCTCTAAAGCTTTGCTATCTGTTAGGGTATTTTAAGGTCTTTTCATTTTTCATATAAAGGAATGTATTGGCCAAACGAATGGGTAGTAAAGACGATTCTTTCTGGTTTGGCTTGGTTTTGTTTTGAGGATCAAGTGAGAAAATGTAAAATGTCTGATATTTTAAAGAGCCTTTTCAGCTTGGGCATCTCACCTGCAGCTGTTGTTAAGTGTTCTCTTTTTTTTAAGGGTGGAGAAAGAAAGAACCTTGCGATACTCGCCCTCCATTTCTAGTTTGGGATGTTATCTCATCTCACAAATGTCCAGAGAAGCAGAGTTCCGATTTTCCTTACAGCTTAATCTATTCTGGAAATTCAAGAACATTTTAGAAAGAGGTAGAAAAGAGGGAATGTAAAAAAAAAACTCCTTCCTTAAAAATTTTTCAAAAGGAAAGACAAACACAAAATTTAAAATAGTCAAATTAAGTCATTCAAGTACCCAAAGATGTCTTTCTTAGAAACAAAGAAACAAAACTCCACGTAATTAAAGTCAGCATGTTTTATAATAGGGAAAAGTTGGAAACCACCCAATATCTAATAATAGATAACTGGTAAAATAGATTGTCATGTGTTTAAAGACTATTTAGTGACAGAATGCTTTTCTCTTTTTCAACTTCTATTTTTATTACACAAATAATAGCTATTCATTTAAGAAAAATCAGTAAATGCAGGTAATTAAAAAATATCCTAAAAAAGACATCACCTGTGATCTCACAACTCAAAATTAAGTATTGTTAATTCTGATGTATCCTCTTCCAGGTTTTCATGTGCAAGTATATATATTATATATATGATATGCATAACATATACATGTATAATTAATGCACATATACACATACATGTTTATACACATATGTACTATACAAAAGTGGTTTCATATTGCATATACTGTTCTATAATCTGCTTTTATCGCTTAATAGCATGTTGTAAAAAACTTTCAATGTCAATAATTGTGTTTATACAACATCAGAACAGATGACCAGAGCAGAAATGCAAGCCCACCCCAAGCCCTCAAGGAGTCACAGCATGGATTCTTTGGGACCCCACTTTTCGGAGTCATTTCCTTCTAACTGACAGGGAATCCCCAGACAGAGTCTCGCTCACGGGAATGTGCCCATGCTATAAGGAAGACTGAGAAAGACTTCTTAGCTCTACCTTAGGAGGAGTGCACGCTACAGGGTGGAATTCCCCAAACAGATGAAGGGCGTTCAAAGGCACTGCCTGTACAAAAAGAATGGCTGATGTCTACGATCGCAGGAAGATTCCTAAATACCTCATTTCCAGAAAATTCCGCTCTGTGTGTTTTCAAGACAGGAGTTAATTCATAAATTGCAGCGGAGGACAAACAGACACCACTGGCTTAGAGTCTCTGGACTGGCCGAGTCATTAAGATTTGAAGGAGTTTTATTGCTGGATATCAAGTCTTTTAACTTTAAACTCTAACTACCTCTCTTCCAAACTACAGCATACCAAAGTCCTGCTAGCTTCTTTGTATAACATGATCATGTGCTGTTGAGAGAAACTGTCTTTTCCAAATCCTCCCACTCCTTCCTCTTCATGTTTATCCTGACCCTGACTTTCCCTTACCACTCCCTAGCCTAGCCATACGTAAGGGGTTATTCCAGAGTATGAGTAAGGAATGCAGGCCACCCTAAACCACAGGAAGGGCATAGGGGATTTCTTCCGAGAAACATCTGTCCTCCTAGGTCCTTAAAAATACACAAGATGAAAAAGGAGCTGGGCATTCAAACCCAAATCTATGTGGTTTCATGTTATAGTTTGAGGGAAAAAATATATATATACACACATGCATATATTTTTTCCCTCTCTCTCTCTCTCGCTCTCTCTACATATATATATATATACATGGAAAACAGGAACAGAAATGGACAATGGAAAAAACACTTCCAAAAAGGAACTTGCATTTTATTAAATGAGTTTGCTGCTCTCCTAAAACCATAACTTCCAGGAAGAAGCCAGCAAGTTGTTTCTGGATAAGACTTTGATTCTTTTAGGGGTGAATGTGAGACTAATAAAAATGGAGAAAGAAATAAAATTAAGCTTTCTAAATCTAGGAAGGCTGAGGAAAGCAAATAATGCAGCAACAATGCAGAATGGTTTGACCCTAGCCAACAGCGTAGAAAAATAGATGGGATTTAAAAACATGCATCAAGACAAAAAATACTACACATTACTAACATCACAAATTTCCAAGCTACTGAAATCCTTTTTTGTGTATATATACTTTATTATAAAGTCTGGAATTATCATGTATATGGACAATAAGAGAAGCCAAGTAATTTATTTCAACTGTGCCTAAAAAGAGGCAAGGGGCTTCATGGAGAAACTGACAAGACCAAGCAAGAGGTCCAGATGACATAAATCCTTAGGTCTTGAAGGAATTAGGTAATAAACTTACTGAACCATTGCCATTATTTTTATAAGTCAAATAGAAGTAAAGTCCCTAAATGCATTTTATTTGAAAGGTTTTTGGGGTTTGGGGGGAGGAGGGGTTTGTCTTTTTAATACAGATTGAATCATGTTATAAGGAAAATTCTACCCAAATGGATTTCGTACTTGCCAATAACCAGCATCCATCTGAGATCCAGATCCAGAAAAATTATACAACTTAAAATGCAGTCAGAGTAAAGCTTCAGAAAGTGATAATGAGATTCCTCCAAGTTGGACCAGTTTCCAGGTTCTCAAGGAAAGCTTCTCTATTGTGCAGTGGGGTACTGGCTTACATACAGGACTATGCACGTGACCACAGTGGTTGGAAAGAAATGGGCTTGGTGTCAGGACAGCCAGAGAGCCGGGGTCAGTCCATCAGTACCCCCTCCCCACCATTAGCTGGGTGACCTTGGGTGAGTAAATTTCTCTCTCTGAGTCCTGTAATCCTGAACTATGAAACCTGGAAATTGAGGCCTATTATGCCATGTACACTGAATTTAAGACAGTTTTTTATAAAATGTCATCAATATATAAGCTAATGTTATCATTTTTAACTGTTACTATTCTCAGAAAAATCCTAAAGAGTCTGAGAGCAATGAAAATGATTTTTAGCTCATGCCAGGCAATCTGAAACTTATGCTGGAAAACTGTTTTGAAATTATAAAAGGCAAAATCAATTACATTTATGGTAAGTTTAAGATACTACAGTGGGGAAAACTGTCACTGATTATTTACTGTGTGCCTAATCCCATGCTTAGGGCTTTACATAGATTACCTGAGTTTTAATCCAGGGTAGTCAAGTGATACCCCAGCCCCATCCCTCCAGTCGGAGAATCCAGGCTTACAGAGACTGAATTGCATATCCAAGAACTCCCTGAAGGATGGTAGAAAAACCTTCATCCACCCCAGAAGGTCTGAATCTAGACACTGCCCCCTTCACCGATCCTAGGCTCAAGCATGAAAGACAGGAAGATAATGGCAATACAAAGATAAATAATGTCAGTAGGAGGCTGTAACAACAGTAGAAGCCCTCCTAGGCAAACCATCAGATCCGTGTTGATCATACTCATGGGAAGTCAGTTAAAGCAGAGAATCACAAAAATGACCCATGTAAACTTTAAATATTTTACATTTTTTTAAAAAGGTTAATATACACTCATTGAATAAAACCAATATATGAAAGTTGTTTAGAAAAAGAAACAGTTTTCAAAACCTATGTTTAAAGCATGTAGATTCTTTTTATGTCATCACACGGCTGACGACCAACTTGACAGAACAAAACTCCTCTTGGGACAACTTTGGCTTCTGAATGATGAGAAGATTTGGACTCTAGACTGGATATCATACTTCTGCCCATCTTTGTTTTTTAATTTTTCTGTTTCTGTCATGACCTGAAGGATATCTCCCCTGATGCTTAATATATATTGCAATAAATAGGAATCATTAATTCACTGTTATATATCATCTTTCTGTAAATCACTGGAACATTCAGTTTGTCTGGGATTGGTTATTAAACCACGTTCTTAATTATCTCTTGTAGTTCAGAATTTTTTCAGTGTTGTCAACCTCAGGCAACATTTGTTTCTTCTCTGAGATTTAGTGAATGCTAAACTGGGACTTTCAGTCACCACTAAAGGCTACACTGAAAAAAAAACCCTCCTCTAATGGTACTGATTTTTAATGATTACATGTTACCTGTATCTTGTCTTTTGTCTTTTTCTGAAATGAAACTGCAATATTATTTTTAAAAACGTTCTCCATCCTTGATCCATAACTTGGAACAAAGAAGTTGCATTCTGTTATAAAACCTGGCATTTATTTAAATCACTTTCTTTACATTATTCATAACCAAAACGTGAAGAAACCTTCAAAGTTTTTGTCATAAATACAAGGCGAGAGAAATTTTACATCACAGTTAGAAATTTTTTATCACATATACACACATTCCACACATCTACATACACGCTTCTTAAAAGAAATTTTCATGAAACACCCTTACAACATACAATGCACACTGATATTTTCTGTCCTATTTCATTCAATTTCATTTCATTCTTTAAAATCCTTTTCCCCAACTCAGTCAATTTATTTCATGACCCACCAACAGTCAAAATTCACAATTTGAAAAACGGTGATTAAAAAACAAAAAGCATAGGCTTTTCAGATGTCTATTTTCTTCAAGTGTTTCCTCACAGAAAGTGTAAATTCATGGGAAAAAAAATCAATTTATAGAATAATTCAGAGTCTGTCCACACTGATTTCGGTGAAGAGGTCTTACCTTGTAAAAACAAACAATTCATATCTCTTGAATCTTGGGTACTTTCTCTTTTGCCAATGATAGAAAGTCAGAATTTGGGATTCCACCTGCATTGCTAGAGGCAGCTGCCAAGAATCTTTGCTTGGATTTGGTGTATACTGGTCCATTTCCTTTATATTTTGCACTCTGGTTTCCTAGAAAACATAACTTAGAACTGTTTCAACTCTAATGAT